>CM033471.1:35223398-35712862 GCA_019447015.1 Hymenochirus boettgeri
ATGCGCTCACCATTTTTGGTGTGTTAACGCATGGGTTTCCATAACGGAAAATGGCAAAAATGCATGTGCAAATGCAAAAACGTACAAGAATTGCGTGCGCGATTTAGTGTGTTGTAGTGGGGCCTCAGCCTGAGAGTCATCTTGTACCTGAGCTGCCTTAACTTTGGAATGCCCAGGCTGTCAGTTCCCCACGAAAAGCGAAGGAGGGATAAAAGAGAAGAGGGTAAAAGAGAAGGAAAGGGATAAAAGAGAGGATGGATAAAGAGGAGGTGATTAAAAGAGAAGGAGGATAAAAGAGAAGGAGGTATAAATAGAAAGGGGATAAGAAGAATTCAGTAAAGAGAAGGGAAAAAGAGAGATAAAAGAGGGGATAAAAGAAGGATGGAGAAGGATTAAAAGAGAAAGGGATAAAAGAAAGTAAAGAGAGGATTAAAGATGAGAGGGAATAAAAGAGAAAGGATTAAAAAGAAGGAGATAAAGAGAGGGATAAGAAAGAAGGGTGATAAAGAGAAGGGGGAAAGAATAAAAGAGAAGGAGGGATAAAAAAGAAGGATAACGAGGATTTTGACAAAGATGAGGGATTCCAAAAGAGAGGGGATAAAGAGACAGGAGGATAAAAGAAGGAGGGATCAAAGAGCAGGAGGCATAAAAGAGCAGTTCCGCGCGGGTGGGCTCACTCTCTTCTTGCCCCGCGTGCACCCCTGGCCGAGGTGGGGGCGCTCCGCGGGGCTCACGACCAGACTCCGCTCTCCGCAGCGTCGGTTCTAAGGGGTCCGCTACTCTTTGCTCCCCACATCGTACGCGAATGGCTAAAGGACACGGCGTCTTACCCCGCCGGCCGGGCTCCCGCGTCCGGCGCTTCACACCGCGCCGGCGGGCTCCCGCAGCCGGGGGCTCACCGCTCTGGGCCGACCCCGCCGGGCCTCCCCGCGCCGGCCGGGCTCCCCGCGTCCGGCGGCTTCCCCGCTGCCGCGCGCGTGTCTCCCCGCGCAGGGCTCCGCGGGCTGGCCCCCGCCGACACGGCGGCTTCCCACGCGCGCCCGTCCGCTTCCGCCCGCGTCACCCGGCGGCTACCCGCTCGCCTCCGCGCGCCTGCTTTAAAAGAGAAGGAGGGTTAAAAGAGAAAGAGGAGGGATAAACGAGAAGGAGGGATTAAAAGAGAAGGAGGGTTAAAAGAGAAGAGGAGGGATAAAAGAGAGAGGGGATAAAGAGAAGGGATAAATAAAAAGCAATATTATTTGTGGCTTGATACTTTTACAATGCAAAATAATATAAACAGTGAAAGGCGCTAAACCATATGGTGCTCAAGGGATTAGAAAGTAAGAAACCATATTGGAGAGAATGGGACATTTGTGTTCCTTTTTGTTCAGAAGTAATGAACACAGCAGCAGGGAAATTCTAACGCGTTTATCCCAAAGGCTTGCAAATTCAGCTAATAACATTTTACATGAAGTAAGGTGTTTTTCTAATTGGTTGAATAGCCATATTTTAATTTCCTTTTCTAATCATGACTAAAGAGAGGCGGCTGAGCTTCCATTTTGTTTTGCTTGGCAAACGTATATGGGGGAACTGGTAAAAGAATTTCAAATGGACTTTGTTGAAGGCATGACCAAATCAGCTCCATGTTGTTTCCTCTGCTATGTATCTAGATATTAATTTCATGCAAGGCAAAGATGTGTAAATATAGGGAAGCAGATATTCAAAGGGCCAGTAAAACATAATACATTACCTATATTATAACGAGCCACTATCACAGGCTGGAGTTATGCTTTTTTCTCTGCTAGGCCAGCTTGACACCAATTAATTTTCATACGAGCACCATGTTTTCATTCAGGTAGCATTTACCATGTATTACCCAGAGTTTTTGTCGAGTGGTCACCATTGACCAAACGCTACTCTTAACGTTTTTGGCCACTAAACATCCACTCAGAAAGTGCTACAATATACATGGGAACAGAGGTAAGTAAACTGCCATACGTGTCCCAAAGTTGGAAGGCTAACAAACGATGGCGCGGCTGCCGAATGTTCGAATTGGCCAACCGCTCGTTCGGAAAAGTCAGTAAATTTCCCTTTGTCTGCCACGACAAAGGGAACACACAGTCCCAGCATTCTCCTATGAGAGAATGCTCGGGACTGTATGTATGCAGACTTTGAAAAATGACAGACAGGATCTGTCCGTCATTTTTCACGTTTTTTGCGAATGCGCATCGTTTGGTTATAATGGAAATCACGGGAACGCAAAAATCCCTGTGATTTCTGATTGCGCATATGTTTCCGTTTTGGTAAGGCATGCGCTCACCATTTTTGGTGTGTTAACGCATGGGTTTCCATAACGGAAAATGGCAAAAATGCATGTGCAAATGCAAAACGTACAAGAATTGCGTGCGCAATTTAGTGTGTTGTAGTGGGGCCTCAGCCTGAGAGTCATCTTGTTCCTGAGCTGCCTTAACTTTGGAATGCCCAGGCTGTCAGTTCCCCACGCTGGTTGGTTGTTGCACTCACATTTAAACACAGTGGATTGTGGGACAGGATTATTTTTTAGCCCAGAGGGACCCCACAAAGCTCACAGTTACCTGCAGTTCTGGCACCTTGAGGTTATAAGAATGTACAAGGGGGTATCAGTCTGAAAGAGAAAACAATAGGAGCCAAGATGCAGACATGAAAAATAAAGGTGGCCATAATAGGTCAATCTTGTCGTGGAACGTTGGGATTTACCTATTATCGCTCGTGTGTAGGGGATATTCCCGACCGATCAGAGTGCGGACGAACGATCGTAGTTGGCTCTTCGATCGATCGGAAAAGACGGAAAATTTCCATCGGTCAGCATCGTCTCGATTTACTTTAATAGAGGGAGCCAATACCGATCGTGTGGTGTATGGCCGCACGGCCGACCGATCCTCATAACGCGTATTCCATGTGTGCAGGTTTCCATCGCAATGTGCCGACAGATACCAATGTGATGTGTGTGGCCACCTTTAGTGTTAATTGTTTGGGGACAGGTTTAAAATGTATCACACTGACAGTGACAGAGGCCACACAGTAGCACCAATGGAAATTTAGCATCCTCATGTTTATTGTCCTGGTACCAGTATAAGAAAGATAATCAATGCAGGTGCATTACTAGGCCCCATATAACATCTGTGCATTTACATACGCACAATTACTGGTCTAAAAAAACCAAGAACAGATCATTTTATTTTTAGTGTGGAATCCATTCCCATATCCAGTACCTGTGACAGGGAAAAGCTCAGATCTGTGGGACATGTAACTCTAAGTCCATTAACACACACAACCCAACTGTCCAGAATAGACCGGACCTGAAGGGTTTATCCCAGAATCTTTAAACACTGTACATTGGATGGGCCTAGAATGTGGCCTGGGTGGGCCAGGGACAGGGCTGGGAGGCCCAGATGATTTATGTGGATAAATCATCTAAAATCTTATTTAATATTTGAAAGCTAACATCTGATTGGTTGGGGCAAAATTAGCACCATTTTAAACGATAAGAACTTTTATTGAATCTCCTTGATAGAATCCTATAGTACTGTTATTGCATTCCAATTGTGGCCATTTGAGATCCGGTCCATTGCGTTATAAAAAAACGCACTGCTGTAAGTAATTCTGTCCATTAACGCATATATAAATATATGGAAACCGCATTGCGACAGAAATGCACAGAAAAACACACTGTAACCCCCTGCCTATTTCTGTTCATGTTTGTCCTTTCCTGGTGTGAACAAACCCTAAGGAAACAGCACTTACATCACAGTTAATGTCATTGTAGGATATATGTCCCCATCTTGCACTTTGTCCATTCTCAGTACCCTGGTCCTAAGCCATGTAGAAGGGTGTGGAATCCATGTAGTAAGGAGACACATTGGTGGACAGTGGACACAACCTCACCTCTTCACAGAAATTTTTTTTTTCCTTAAAAAAAAGTCACTTAATGCTTTTATTTAAATACTATAAACATGTTAAAATAACCAGCGCCAGAAACTTTGGGACTGGTGAAATAAGAAGGGCAACATGTTTCCGTGTCATACTTTGCAGTAGCCAATCAGATATGTATGTATGAATGCAGACATCCCACCCTGCCAAACCTGGCTTCCGGGCAGTGACATGACATCACTAAAGGGGCGGGGTGGGGGCAGAATCAAGGGAGGGGCCAGCTTGTGTGACGTAATTTACGTCACATAGGAGGTGTGGCGAAGGCGGTCTGGAGGCGGACTCGGGTAGGTTCGGGTCGTGGGAGTTTCCCGGGAGCGGTGGGATGCCTGATGTATGCATGTATGTATTTTCTTATATAGCGCTACATATTCCGCAGTGCTTTACAATTATTTACTGAATTCACATCAGGCCCTGCCCTGAAGTACTTACAATTTAAGCACATTTATATGACACATACAACCTATCAGTATATCTTTATGACTGAGGGGGTAACCGGAGTGCCTGGAGGAAACCCAAGCACGGGGAGAACATACAAACTCCTTGCAGATGTGTCCAAGGGTGGAATCGAACTCAGGACCTCAGCACTGCAAGGCATCAATGCTAACCACTGAGCCACCGTGCTGCCATACAGATATAATCTTTGTTCTGGGTTATTGCGGTTAGATTGCATTTGATTGGATGCTGCACATAAAGAGCTTTAGCTAATTTGGTTGTTCACTGAGTTTCTTAAGATGGGAGTTATTAATAAGGCTGTTGCCTTATTGTTGCCTTACACGCTGTCTATCATAGCATGTCTTTACTTTGGGGGCCTCAGTGAGGGCAAAGCAAAATGTTCCTTTCCCACAGCCCCTATGAACTTTGTGATGCTCTGATTTTCCTTTCTGTTATTGCAGAGATAAAGTTAATGCGACATCACGGAAAAAAACTGCTCTGGTACAGTCATCTGCTGATATTTCACCATATCCTCATTCCTTCAAATAATCTCTCATTCCAAAAATGTCTGCAAATCATTGGATTCATTAACGATTTTACTGTTAGTGTCCCATTGCTTGAAAAAGAAAATTGAAGTAAGGGAGGTAAACCAAGGAAAATACTGTGGGTATTGTGCTGATCAGCTGTTTTACTTACTGTTTCACTCATTGGTCTGTTTCCCTCCGGCTTCTCGCTTTAGTGTGCGATGTGGCCAATGGGATGACCACATAGAGTTGTCAATGACAGTCTGAGGGGAGGGGTTACACCTGACCAGCGAGGGTGTGTTAAGCTTAGTTTAATAGCTGACCAACACTGTACCCAGTGGCGAAGACCTAGATGTTTTGGTCGTCACCCTGGGTCCTTTGAAAAGGAAATGGGAGGGCGGTAGATTTTTATTGTCCTTTAAAATATATGTAATGAGAGTGACTATGCTTACTACTATCCCAAATTAAGTCTGGGCTTATTTGCTTTGAACTCAGCATTACCTCCCCATAACTAAATCCACCCTCTGGTTAGTTACCCAACACATACCACTCATTTCTCATAGTTCCTGATTCCAAGACAGATTTGTAAAAGTTCCAGTAATGTTCTACCTCCATCCTATTATCCACTCACCATATTCCATGGTAGGGAAAGTATAATTACTGTGACTGATGAAGATTGTTATACAGTTGGAAGAACAGTATTCAACCATGTTTTTATGCTGATGGCTGATAAAAGACAGATCCCATTTTATATGTTGATTATCTTTTGTGTTTGTGGCAAACAATTGGTCAACATGGAATCCAAAGGAATCGGTCTGTAATAGGATACCCATTGCTCTAGAGCGTACCCATCTGAACGTTCTGCACAGTTAGCAGGGATTAGTACTAAGCCTATGGATGACACATGCACAGCCATTTATCTCGTATGGGTTGGCAGTTGTGACTGTTATTTCATCATGCTACCTGTTGTCAATCAGGATAGACTTCATTTTACTATTTATTATTTTGGCTGTGATCTTTGAAATAACGTGAGCCTACCAGAGCTGAGGATTTTACAGAGATTAGACCCAGACTCCAAGTCTACGCTTGACTTAACGAAGTTCGCAGGTTTTTTGTGCCTCTGTTAGAACTGTTAATGCCGTTCTGAATTTCTAAAAAATAAAAATAGATTTCTCTGCTACAACAGAACATTTTTCTTGGCAATGAGCAGAAAGCCAAGAACAGTCTGCCTCTGCAAAATCATAGAAATGTGGGGACCTTGCATTGGTTCACTTGACCTGTTTCCCACACAAACATCCCTCGGATAGTCGGATTAAGACCAATTATTTCTGTGTTAACCCGTTCCCCACTTGACTAGAGATGATGTCTGGCCTCACCCTTTAGCAGAATTGATACACACACAGATATTCATAAACAAACAATATCAAAACAAATATCTCTGGTTTTATAAATTCCAAAGTGGCTTGTACACATGTCAGAGAGATTGGCCATTCGTTTTCTGTCTTATACTAGACTGGTGATAAACGTCTGTAAGCATTACAGGTAGGATGGAATTTACCAATCACAATATTCTGGTTAAATTCAAACCCAAGGAACCAACGTGGGTTAAGCATAACTCTTGTGTTACCAGGATAAGTGTTGTCTCTTACCTTCATGATCAATGGTTTTATCTCGGTATTATCAGAATTTGGATGTCCTACTCTATTAACCACACATTGTGGTGGGATTTCTAAGTTACAAGACTAGATCTACCACCATGAATTACTAATATTGAAGGGAACCTAACATGGGTAAAGTTTTAATTGTGATTTCTTCCATAACTCCCAGATTTTCTTCCCTGTCCTATTTTTTAATGACAGTTGACATTTTAAGGGGAACTGAGGTCTCCAAACAATTTGATTTTAAATAAAAGGCCAGGTTTCTACCTTAAAAATGCAATGACCTATCTACGCGCTGCACAGCCCAAGATATGAAGAAATCACTAATCAGAAAGTTAGAGGGTGGGAGGTTCTGAATCTGCGTTGACAAATAGTAGTTCCTCCTTCTAATCTGCGGTTGGCACATGCTCAGTGCAGGAGAAAGCAGAAGAAACCAGGAAGAGATTGAGTTACAGTGACTGAAGGAGGACTGAAGGGGAGGGGGGAGAACAGCACAGCCCACAGCATGCGTGTAAGGTCTGTAAATTTAACTTTAATTTCAGAGGGACAGTCACATGGTTTCAGACCAGGAAGCAGGAATGCAGGGGATCTGGTGATGCTGCTACCATATTACACATAAAAATGTAAATATCTTCAAAAATATGAAAAACAAATTATGAAAGTAAATTGCCAAAATACTAAGGAAAGCAATTCCTGTCAATTTACCTAAAGTCATTTTTGGACCACAGTTACCCTTTAAATTATAAATGGCTCAGCTCATAATGTTATCTCAACATCCTCTGGATTAAATCCAAATGTGCTTAGTTAGCGAGCTCATTAGCAAACCATCTTGCCATCTTGTCTTGTTTATCAAGTTGTTCAGTTCCATCCTAGTAATTACTGTGCCTCCTATAGGCCCTGTTTCTTCTCTGTTTGCAGATGCGCTTCCTGGATACATTTCAATCTTTTCTGGGATTACAGTTTTTTTTCTTTCTTATTAAGGTTCTGAAATGTGAAAGAGAATAACAAAGTTACTTTTCTTGTTCATAGATCAAGATGTAAAGAATATTTATCAAGCTGAGGATTTCTATGTATTGTGTAAATGATGTAGTTGAACTTTGCTGTCCTTTTGGACACTGCAGTTGGTACTTAAACGTACCTAATAAAAAAAGCAATACATAGTATTCTGTATGTAGGCCATCTCTATTTAACCTGCCTAAGAAAAAATGTATTGACCAGTTGTAAATAGGGATACTTGTAGATAAACTATAGATGTCAAATTTAGTAGAATGTCATGTATCCTGGGCAGTACTAGCCCCTTCTTCAACGAGGTCGGAGCATGAGGTGAACTGTAGGCATGGTCTAGATAGAATATGCAGTGCTCATTGGCCCTGACGAAGCCCAGTCAGGGGGAAACGTACGTTGGCTATGACTAACACAGTGAGGACCTGGTTGACCTGTAATTCCAGTTCGCGGACGGTGATTTTGGAGGGGAGACAAAGTAACTTTCGATGAGAGGTTCCTTTTGGTGTAAGCACTGGATACACAGCGATCTGTAGCCTGGTGATTAATGGAAGTTGTGCGTATGGAACTTTTATCGTAGGGACGCCCAGTTTACTTCCTTGAGTAAATCTCAGGTGTGAGTTGGGTTTTGATTACAATCTAATGTTGGTGGCAGCAACAAGACATTTTGCTCAACTTGAGACATAACCATATGGAACTCAAAATAACTTTGTAACTACTTTTCTCTCTCCCCCTTGGTTATTACACCCCCAATGTGGTGTCGGTCACTGACTTTTCCTTGGATGATCACGGACAGTGTTACTAGTGTTACTGGACTTTACTATAGGGTCGGATCAGGTCTATGAGGCTGTGTTTATTTTTAATTAGCACTGTGCACTTTATTGTTATGAAGGTATATTATATGTAAATGTACAAGTTTTGGTCACAGCGATATATAAAGCACTTTATTTGGGTTAAATTATATGTATGCAAGTGTATTATTTTGGCAGAAATCACTTATTTGGTTTTTGATTTATGCAGTATTATTGGATCCGGGCATGTGCAATACGTGACCTGGTACTTGTTTTATATTGGTCTGAATTCAGCTGTGAGTGCTGAGATTCAATAAAAGTTCTTATCGTCTAAAATGGTGCTAATTTTGCCCCAACCAATAAACAAATAAGATCTGATTGGTTGGGGCAAAATTAGCACCATTTTAAACGGTAAGAACTTTTATTGAATAACCCTGTCTCTGTCTTGTAAGTTTAAAAATTAGAGATGGGCGAAACTTTTAAAATCAGTTCCGCCTGCAGATTCATGGATATTCGTAAAAATTAGAAAATCCATCCTGAGGATGCCTTTTGTTTGTGTATATGTACCGATTTGTATAATGTATATATTTATTTATATATATATATATATTTTTTTTTTATTTAAATAATCAAAGCTGGTTTGGTTTTAGGGTAGGGCAGGGAGAGAGAGTTTTTTCCTCCCTGTAGCCTCTAGACATTGGCCCTTAGAGAGAATATGCCTTTGGTAGATTCTATATTGATGTGTTATTACATTGGACAATAATAGTTTGATATTTTCGGCATTTATCAAGAGGGATGTCCAGTTGGAGCTCTACAGCTGTTGCCACGTTTATATTCCCAGCAGACACCCATCAGCTGTTGGGATGTTGAAAGTTACAGTTCTGCAACAGCTGCAGCATTCCATTTCGCATCCTTAATTCATATTGACATAAGTGGAATTCCATTTCTTTAAATAGTGCCGTCATGGTTCGATCAAGGTCTGCAGTGTGACTATTCACCATAAAAGTATTTGGCTTACGGACCTTAATAGGGGTTTGCACCCTAAATTACCCTGTTTGCTCACCGGTGAACCTTTCCCATTTTTTTGTACGTCCCTATTTCGCCCTGGAAAGGTTCATAATAAAATGCAGTTGCTTATTTCTTAATCTGTAACTTACTGTATGTCATATTGCAGAATCTAGAATGTGTCTCTAAGGACCTGATGTGAACATCTCCTCTCATTAACGCCTATGGCTTTCTCGGATCTCAATTCCATGCTGGTTTCATGTTGTCTCCTTTACAAGTCACCCTTCTATTATGTGTGTGTATTTGTGAGTTTCCAGATGGGGGTGGGAAGGAAATTGCTCTGCTAAGAATCTGTCCTCTGAATCAGTCCCATGTCTTGAGAGTTTGGAGACCATGGGGGTTGAGATTTAGCAATTCCTGGAAGAGTCATCAGGGATAGCTTTTCAGATGATAAAAGTGTTAGAGCCCCATATGGTGCTGGGTGGAGGATAAAGGCCTAGTAGGGAGAGAAGTGTAAACATCCTTGGGGGAAAAACATTAATCTGGAGGAGAAGGAGAGACAATGAATTAGCTCCATCCAAGGGATATCATTGTAGACTAAACAGTGATAACAGATCTAGGCTGCACACTCATTAAAACAGGAGATGGAGTAAACTGACAACAATTTTCCGACTTTCACCTCCACCAACAGTGTGTACCCAGCAACTGCTTGACCTGAGGAAGAGAGAAGTGTATCTCTTGAAAGCTTCTCTGTCAAAATGAACTGTCTATAATGAAAAGGTATCACCTTATCCTACAGTACGCATCCTTTCAGTATATGCTACTGGACTAAACCATTTTATCTACCCAGCAATAGAAATGGCCAAATCTGGTAAGATCTGTTCCATGTTAGGATTTACAGATCTCTGGAAAAGCTGAAAATCCAAAAACGGGACATACATCAGGACCTCGGAGCGCATTTTCGATGATTATCGAACGTTCAAGGCTATTTTCGATAATCTTTGAAAATACAAATGGAAACTACTTTGGAGGTTCCGATCGTATTTTCAAGGTTTATCGAATGTTCAAGGGTATTTTCGAGGGTTATTGAAAATAGCCTCGAACGTAAATACGCTCCGAGGTCCCGAAATCTGAACGATACGCTTGTTTTTTTTTATTTCTGAACCGAGGGCTTTCGTGTCGCTAACCGGTTCGCTAACTCCATATCAGCGCCCCTTACCGGGATTTACCCAGATTCCCAAACGCGATATTGAAGCGAAAGGAGCATTTACCCAGAGCGATAGCTGCTCCGGGTAAATGAGCCTGAATGTTTCTAATAAAATACAAGTTCTGTTGAAATGATTTGTTCTTGTCTAATGAAACTCGAAACACCCAAATGTGGAGTAGGGGGCGCTCCTGAGGATGTACTGGCTATAGGTCTGCAATAAGCTACTGGGGGGTTGGGGGCTATTACAGGTCAAGTGATGGGGTCTTATTTATTTTACATTTAGTTGATTGAATTCTTCTGTCTGAGGATGAGAGGGATCATGGAAGAATTTACAGAATTCTTTTTCCCATTTCCCAGAGTCCAAAAAAGTGTCTAAATACATGTAAACACTGTTAAAGAGTTACAGCTTTTATTCTTCGCAAAAGAGAAATAACTCGGAATGTTCCCTAATACATATGAGTGTGAGTCCCCATAATCCTCCCCCGGCAGGGCCGTCCGCATATCCCCCCATTTCTACATTAAAGTCACACGTGGGGATCTCTCAGATTCTTGCTTTTTTTTGTTTGTAGAAAAATAACGACTGAAAACATTTGGTTAACTTTATCCGCTTGCCATTAAACCAAGAGGTCAAACAGCCTTGCGGTCTAAAAGCCAAATTCCTGTGTTAGAAAAATAAATGTCCCTGGATGAAAACTCCCCTGATAGGCAGATAATTATTTTCCGCCACTTACTGCTGCTTTGATGTTTAATTATTTGATGTTGTCAGTTTTTCAACATTCCTCTTGTCTCCTGCAAAATGTCAATGGAAAAACCAATTCTTGACACTATCACAGGGGCTTTGCAGAACCTTCTAAAGGTTCGTACACACGTCCGATGGGTGCATCGAGCCACGACCCCTGCCAGGCAGATCGACCTTGACCGAACGAATACACACGTGTAGTTCTCGGGCGAAATGGCCATTTGTTGCACGAATGCATCGTCATCGTGGCTCGGTACACTCATCGGAACCTTTACAGTCGTTAGTGTAATTTATTTTATCATCCCTAAATAGTGAAAGTTGAGTGTAATAATGCTGGGCACACACTGTCAGATACTTCCCCCTGACCGCCCATTCTGTTCTGGCAAGGAGGAAGGACTGTTGTTCGCAACAATAGTGGCCACGGGCGACAGTTTGCCGCAACAGGTCATATGATAAAATCCTCCATATTAACAAAAAAGTTGTTAACTAAAAAGTAACACAAGGCTGCATCCTTACGCTTCATACACAGAAGGGATCGGTGGGGCCAGCCTGTGACACAAGATGTGTACAGCCGATGTACAGCTATGTATGGGCACTTTGTCGGGCGAAATGGCCAATCACAGGAATGGATGCCAGACGAGCCCCTCCTGCTTGACTTCCATGCTCGGAAAGACAAAATTGATGTCACGTAACTGCCGCAAAGGCTCTTTAGGACATAATCTCTAACACAGCAGATAGCTGGCATTAAAGACAGTAGTGGGGACTGAACGCCTGCAAAAAGAAACGTTAGATATTGCACAAAATAGAGCGGCGATATCTAACGTGTTTTCATTGCATCACAAACACTGCGCTACTTCCAAATAGATATGGAGCGAGAGTTAAACCCATGCTACCCAGTATTGCGTTTAGGCGGTGTGGGTTTCACTCTTGTTTTACGGGCAGAATTGGCTTATTTCTCCCTGAGGAACTATTATTACATAATAAGTTTTCTGGAGTGCGACTCTCATGTTGTATCCTTGTCATATTCCCATACCCCTAGAGGTACGGGGCTGAGACGTCTGCATTGCCATGTGCGTTGGGACATGTTCTTCTGACCATTCTTGTCCAGTTCAGTCACTGGAGCTTCTCTGCCAGTGTGTGGTGTTTGGATGACTATATCTTTGGTTGTGTTACCAATGCCGAGGGGGTTAACAGTTTTTTATTAGTGCAACTGCCTTACATTTTATTTCTAAATATAAACTAATACCTTCTGAGTACAGGTCAAAGCTTAATGTTGGTAAATTTCCCCTTTACACTTCTGCAACTTTTGTATTTCCCTCTCTCATCCTGAGCTCATCACACCTGCCCCACTCGCTGCCTTTCCCACAGGGACGCTCTCTCTTTGCACATTATTCCTAGTTGTCCGTACAAATATTTGAGGTTGTGCAATGAAATGTGGGAACAGTAGGAAGACGATAGGAATAAAAAGCCCCTGTTATGTTGTTAAACCAATTAGTCTATAGCAACACAAGTGAATTACAACATGGAGGTGGAGTAACGTGTTTGTTTTCCCGGCCCAGCTTTGGTAAATACTCCCCAGATGGTGACAACCGTCATTAGAAATAGTCTGAAGGAAAAATCAGTGATAAAGTGAAATCAAAGTCACAGAAACCACAAAAACGACTGCACCCAAGAATTGCGTTTTCCAAGCGGAACTGCATCTCCTCAACATTCTTGGAATTGTAGTTTAGTAATGACATAAATTCCTTATGTTAAAGGGCCAGTCCACCCCTCAAATTAAAAATAGTATATTAGCAAATAACCACACACACACACACACTCCTACCACCCCCCCAAAAAACCTACAAAGTTAGAAGTTTGGGAGAAGTAAGACTAAATGATACAGGGGCCAAACTGCAGGGTCCTGGGCCACCCCCTCTCCACTGGGCCACCCCCTCCCCACTCCCTCCCCAGTGCATCGCGATCTGTCCACCGCCCACCTCCCACAGTCATGGGCCCTGCAGGCCCAATTGTTATGCCACTGAAATGACACCACCCCCCAACAAAAACCTAAAAAGTTAGAAGATTGGGAGATATAAGACTAAATAGCGCAGTGCCTAACTACAGGGGCCTGGGCCCTCTGCAAGATTGGAGGCCTGGCCCCTGAACACCCCCGTCATGGGCCCTGCAGGCCCTATTGTTACGCCACTGAGATGACACTTACACTCCTGTTACCGCTCTTTTTGCTGGTTCCTCTGGTTAGCAGCTGTCAGTCATGGATGTGACAGTTGACACTGCAGCCAGAATGCTACCTCCTTTGATCATGTGGAAGTATGGTGAAATGCCCTTAAAAATTAATTTGTCCTGGCAATCAAACTATTCTGATCCACATTTCTAGTTGAAAGGATATGTCTAACCCATTTACTTTTACCCACCAGAGACACTCCCCTGTATTACTGGATCCAACCTCTGTCCAGCTCCTATCCTACCTATCGCACTAGATGGTTTTTATTTTCAGTTTCAATTTATCAATCAGCCTTCTCTTATGTATTGAGATACCCACAAAGATCAATGTCACAGCAAACCCAGCTAGGTAGTGCCAGGTATATCAGCCAGGAAGCCAAAGGGATAAACCAGAGACAGATGGAAAATGAAATTAAAGGGCAGCTATACTCCTTTAGATTCAACAAGATCCCACTACATTAAAAACTTTTTTCGGATTTTAAATCTGAGCTGTAGATTCTGAGAAATCATTATTTTAATCACAGCATTTACAGGGACAGACCTGTCACTCTAGGAGCAGATATTGTAATATGGGACCCATTAATGACCTCTTACTAGGATCTCTAGCTGTCTGCCAGCACACTTTCTGCAACAATTAGGAGAATCAGCAGAGAAAAGAAGGGGGGGTCCAATGTGAGGCTGTGCAGAACTTATAAGTGTCGCAGACACTACAAGGAGGCAGTGAGTAAGGGAGGGTGGGGGCTGTTAGGAGCACTCACTAAACATTAAAGGGTATGTCCACCCTTAAACATGATTTTTAATATGCTGCTCCCCCATGTCCCCCAGCCCCAACCGCATTTTTTTTTTTCAAAAAGCTCCCCAAACTCTTACTTACCTCTCCGCTTTCCTCCTCCGCAACTGCGGCCCTCTGCTTGCGAGAATGCAGCAGAGGGGCGGGACCGGCAGTCGCGTCTGTGATTGGCTGAGCGCAGCCAATCACGACGCGGCTGCCGTCATTCAGTGCAGCGGAGGAAAGCGGAGAGGTAAGTAAGAGTTTGGGGAGCTTTTTGAAAAAAAATATGCGGTTGGGGCGGGGGACATGGGGGAGCAGCATATTAAGGGGGTTTGGCGCGAGGTGGAGGGATAGTAGAACGAAGGGAGAGGGAGGGGAGAGGGAGGGGGAGGGGAGAGGGCTGCAGTGCGCATGGCAAATATCTACCGGAGGCTAGATAGCAGGCAGAGACCTGCTATCCTCCTGGTGGTTAGTTTAGACTTTGGGGGGGGTTTACAGGAGAACCCTATGGAGCTGGGATGTGAGGTAAGGATTAAACTACACTAAATGGTGGGGCCAGTAGTTGGGGGGATTATAGTTTTGGGGGTGGACATGCCCTTTAATAATTTAATGACAAAGCAAGCACAGATGAATATGCGAATACAACCATTTTACTTCTCTTACATTGTAGTCTCAGATAATGTAAAGTTGTTTTAGTGGTTGAGTGGGTATAGTCACCCTTTAAAGGGATAATAACCTAACAATGCTGGATCCAATCCATGGAAGTTCATTTTCCTAGCATAGTTGTAATATCATAACTGAAAAAAACCCCAATAATATTATAATATATAACTTAAAGTGCATGTCCACCCCTTTTCCCAATTTTTGCCATATAGTAGTGCTAGTTCCCCCAGCTCCAACCGCTATAATATATTTTCCAGAGACTCCCCCGATCTTTACTTACCTTCCCTCTTTCCTCCGCCGCACTGCCCGGCCTTCTGCTTGCATGGAACTACAAGCAGGGGGCAGGACTGGCAGCCGTGTCCCTAATTGGCTGAGAGGCAGCCAATCATGGACGCGGCTGCCGGTAGTTCAGAACTCTGGAGGAGAGAGGGAAGGTAAGTAGAGTTCGGGGACTTTCTGAAAAATATATTATAGCGGTTGGGGCTGGGGGAACTAGCACTACTATATGTACAAGGGAATTTACACTAGGGGGAGGGAGAACAAAACATGTGGGAGAGGGTGGGAGAGGGAGGGGGTGAAGGGCTGCTCTGAGCAAGCCAAAAACCTCTGAGAGGACAGCTCAGAGGCGGAAACAATTTCCCTGGTGGCCTGGCTCCTTGTGGTCAGTTTTCTGAAATTTGGGGGGGACTTTACAGGAGGACCATTTGGAGCTGGGATGTAAGGTAAGGATTTTTATGCACTACACAGTGGGGCCAGTAGTGGGGGAAATTATAGTTTTGGGGGTGGACATGCCCTTTAACCTTAAAACCCACCTCTTCAGGCAAGCATAGAACCTGGCCTAGACATTACCCCTCTTACTGACCCAACCTGGTCCTAATTGTCTCTCACACTCCACTGCCAATCTATTTACAGCCGACCTCCTGTCTGACCCCCTTTTCCGCTAGACTGTAGTCTCTTTGGGCAGGGTTCTATTTCCTTATTTATAACATGATTGCTGTAAGTAACTCATTAATCTGTGTACTTATAATATGTATTATCCTGTATGTAATGTATGACTATGTAATCGTAAAGCGCCACAGAAGATGTTGGCGCTATATTAATCCATAATAATAATAATATTCCCCAACACAGTTGGTATAAGGAAATGAGAAGACTGTATTACTGTAATGAATGATATCTGTCTTCTTCTCTCCACAGGATCCAGCATATTTCATAGCAAATTCAGTGCGGCCTAATGATGTGTCTGTATCTGATTCTGATCCAAGGTAATTTACTTTGTGTATAGAACTTGATTACTATTTGGGCACATGGGAAATACAACAAAATATAAATGATCCTAAATCATACCTCGCAATAATGGGCCTCAGAACACCTTGGCAATGCCCCTCGTGGGGCAGAGCGATACCAAAAAACTCAGACTTATTTTCCCAGCATTCATACCGCATATACTCGAGTATAAGTCGATCCGAGTATAAGTCGAGGTACCTATTTATACCTGAAAAATTTATAAAAACTGATTGACTCGAGTATAAGTCGAGGGTAGAAATTATGACCACTACTGCCTTCTGATTCTGTGTTGTTTTGTTGCTTAAGTTGCCTTTTAAATGGGCAGCAAAATTCCCATACATGAATCCCATACAGTAATAGCCAAATCCAGTACCAGTAACTTCATTCCTTGGCCACTCCGAGGTTTGGAAAGTACAACTCCCAGAATGCTTTGTTGCTGGGAGTTGCAGTTTCTAAACATGTGGAGTGGCAAGGTTCAGTAAACTTTTAATTATGCTTACCATCATTTACAATTCTCCTGACCCCCATATAGTAAAGGGCACTCTGACCCCATATAGAAAAGGGCCCTCTGACCCCATATAGTAAAGGGCCCTCTGACCCCATATAGTAAAGGGCCCTCTGGCCACCATATAGTAAAGGGCACTCTGACCCCATATAGTAAAGGGCCCTCTGGCCCCCATATAGTAAAGGGCACTCTGGCCCCCTATAGTAAGGAACTCTGACCACCATATAGTAAAGGACTCTGACCATATAGAAGATCTCTATCCCAATAGTTAAAAATGTCACTGGAGTTGTAGTTTCAAGCTGTCCTTTGCACTGTACTAGAAGCTGTTTTTTGCCCCAAACTGAGGAGACCCATCAGATTTACAGCATCCAGATGAGCAGTGACAGTGCTGAGTGAGTCCAGCAGCCAGACTACAGGAAGCAGGAAGTGTAAAGGCAGATCAGCTCCTGTAACTTTCTATGCAGGTTAACACAGCGCCACCTACTGGTTACTATCCGCAATTGCAGAATTTGGATCTAAATTAGGACTTGACCTGAGTATAAGGCGAGGTTAGATTTTCAGGCTAACGAGTATATACAGTAAGTCAGGTATACAGCCTGCAGCCACTTCTTCTGTCATTCCCCAGTGTAGCGCTGAATCTTAACCATTATGGATGCCATTTTGACCTCCTCTGCACACGTGTGAGCTTGTAAACAAGCTTGTACAGCTTTCAGAAAAGATGGCAACAACTGATGAAAAGGATGGCAAACTGCAGGCCCTTTAACTCTGTAGCCTCTTTTATTCTTCCCTCTATTTCACATAATAGTAAAGGGTATATATATAAAATTTAGATACAGCAAGATCCCACTACTTCAAAACTTTTTTCGGATTTTAAATCTGAGCTGTAGATCCTGAGAAATCATTATTTTAATCACAGCATTTACAGGGAAAGACCTGTCACTCCAGGAGCAGATATTGTAATATGGGACCCATTAATGACCTCTTACTAGGATCTTTAGCTGTCTGCCAGCACACTTTCTGCAACAATTAGGAGAATCAGCAGAGAAAAGAAGGCAGGGGGAGGGGGAGGGGAGAGATGTGTAAGCAGAGCAGTGTCTATGGTGAGGCTGTGCATAACTTATACACGTCGCAGACACTACAAGGAGGCAGTGAGTGGGGGCTGTTAGGAGCACTCACTAAACATTAATAATTTAACGACAAAGCAAGCACAGATGATTATGTGAGTACAACCATTTTACTTCTCTCACATTGCAGTTTCAGAGTTTCAGATAATGTAAAGTTGTTTGAGTGGGATAGTGACCCTTTAATTAGTTTAGGTTAGGAAGAAGTCAGCCAGTAGTGACTCGACACCGCAAGTGAAAAGAGAGGGTTTTGTTTTCGTACTAGCTCTATTATCTGGATATAGGATATATATATATTTTGCACCTTGCACTTGTTCAAAGTTAATAAAACTGGTTCATAAGACCTGTGGAGCGTTGGTCTCTATCTACAATTTATATATATATATATATATATAAACCAGGGTGGTGGCACTCAAACCTTGAGGATAAATCACCTGGGTGCTTCTGTTGATTGAAACAGACATATAAACAAAGATATAGGAGCACTCCTAGGAATTTCAATGAAGTTTATTTCAACCACAAACGTGGCAAAGTTCGGCTTGTGTCTGTGGCCTTTCTAAGCCTTGAGAAGGCCCCAGACACGGGCCGAAACGTTGCCACGTTGTGTTGAAATAAACTTCATTGAAATTCTAGGAGTGCTCCTATATCTTTTGTTTATATATATTGATATATATATATATTATATATATATAGTTAACGAAGCACACTGAGCACTCCGAGGACTTGTACATACTATTTATTGGAAAAACATTAGGTCAAGTGAACCTACGCGTTTCGGGCCGGAAGTCCTAGGCCGTCATCAGGGTTACAGAACCTGTGGACAAACAAGGTTAAAAAGATTAAAAACAAACCCCCCTACACTCCCCCAGCCCGCCCCCCACGTGGACTCCGGCATAATTAAAACATGGTGCTTACCCTCACAGAGAAAAGTCAGTGCGATGTGAGGAAACCAGCCCCACCGGGGCTGCAATACATATAGGGTGTTATACTTGACTACACCCAGTGGTATATATATATTATATATATATATATAGCAAACAGGTTAGCAGCGAGCGGCACTCACATATGGACGTCCACCTTGGTGCTTCCTGAGTAAGGTAAGTAAGTAATAGGGGATGAAGGAGCCCATCTAGGGTTTATAACAAAAATCCATTTATTTGTGGCTATCAACGGTTTCGGTCCTACCCCGGACCGTCTCATATCCCTGATACGAGATAGTATAGATATATATGACGAGATCTTAGATAATAGATAGATGTATAAGATACACACCTTATATTATATAAATATATTTATAGCTCCATAGCAGATTGCATTGAGTTTTTAGGAGCTACCAGTGTGGTGGGGGGTGTATATGATATTACATATAGGAAAGTTAGTTGTATATGTATGTGTGATCTCACTATTACCATTTAAATTACCATCAGTAAATGTATATAAAGAACAGCATTGACTTACATTAGGTACAAAACAAAATATACAAAATACATAAACTTACTTACAGAGCTGAGATCCCTATTTCAACATGTAATGGTCAAATGGCAGCTTAAACCACACCCTGTGTCTGCTGCATATGAAAGGAAGTGTAATCCAAAAAGTTTCTGTCTGCTACACGGGATGTGATGTGTATTGTAATGGACATATACACCAAGGCTTCCTTATGATCCCCCTCCGCCTCAGGGGATGAGAATAAAATACAATAGATCCCTGCTCTCTATGGCTAGAAGGAGATAAAGTAGATTGTGGTGTGTACTTTGGAGAGATAATGGAACACAAGATCCTGTGTATAAGACCCTGTGTATAAGATCCTTTGTGTAAGACCCTGGGTGTAAGATCCTGTGTGTAAGATCCTGGTGTTAGACATGTGTGTAAGAGTACATCCTGTATGTAAGACCATGTGTGTAAGATCCTGTGTGTAAGATCCTGTGTGTAAGACCATGGTGTGTAAGAGTAACATCCTGTGTGTAAGACCATGTTTGTAAGACCTGTGTGTATGATCTGTGTGTAAGATCCATGTTGTAAGATGTAACTCCTGTGTGTAAGACCTGTGTAATAGAGCCCTTTGTATAAGATCCTGTGTACAAGACCTCTGTGTAAGATCCTGTGTACCAGATCTGTGTATTAGATCCTGTTATATACCCTGTGTAAAGATCCGTGTATAGAACCCTGTGTATAAGACTCTGTTGTATAAACCCTGTGTATAAGACCTTGTGTTAATATCCTGTGTATAAGACCTGTGTATAACATCCTGTGTATAAGTCCTGTGATAAACCTGTGTATAAGACCCTGTGTATAACTCCTGTGTATAAGACCCTGTGTATAAGACCCTGTGTATAACTCCTGTGTTATAAGACCCTGTGTATAATACCCTGTGTAAGATCCTGTATATAAGACCCTGTGTATAAGACCCTGTGTATAAAATCCTGTGTATTAGATCTCTGTGTATAAGACCCTGTGTATAAAATCCTGTGTAAAGATCCTGTGTTAAGACCCTGTGTATAAGACCCTTTGTATAGATCCTGTTACCACCTTTGGGAGGACAGTATTGGACACGACAATTTACCTTATTGAATACAAACTCTGAGATAAATAGATAGTGTACCCAACCTTACAAGGACACACAATTACAGGCCTGGTCAATTTCATAGTGGTACACCATAGGCAGGGACACCCCTGATTACTGCCACATGTATGTGGGGACACCTGTTTATGTGCACTGTCTGCTTTGTGCCAGAGTAACTCACTGTTATATATATATATACATTATTTTTTTTTTTTTCAAATCATTTTAGCACAATTTAATCAGATGTATTACCAGTGCTGATTAAAATGTGATTTGTGTTCCCCTTTAGCTTGTTCCTGATGGCAAAGTCGACCAAGTTTGTTGCTTATCCTCGAGAAGGATCTGAGATTGTGTTGGATTGTTACAGCTCCTACACCTTGCGCTGCTCTGACACAGAAGAGAGTTGTATGGGAAAAACATGATGACAAGCACATTTATTCAGACCTTGACATAGGACGGTGTCTTTACTCGAAAACTCTCCTTTTTTATGTGACTGGTGTAATACTGGACATACTCTGTGGTGTATAATGACACTGTCCATAATTTGGAACCAATTAAAAAATCCATCTATGTTTTTGTCCCCGGTTAGTAAATGCATTGTTTTTTTCTTGATAAAAGGTTTATTCGCAAATTTTCCCCAATTTAATTTTTTTACCCATAAAATTCAGACAATTCAGTTTTATTAAATGGTATTTGACAGAGATAGGTCAAGTTATGTGTACCGGCCTAATCTGAAATGTATCCTTTATGGAATAGTAAAAAAAAAATAACCTTCCAAATCTCCACCAGCAAAACCGTATGATATTAACAGAAAGGTTTGGCAGGATATTCTAAATGGGTGTTTGGATTTCTTTAGAATGCTGATTCAATGGTAAGAGTTTTCGCCTATAAGTTTATTAATATTTTAACTTTAATTCTCCTTAAAGCCTGAAAATGACAATTAAAAGTTGTGGCCCTGTAAATAGCCAGAGGACTTGTGATGTTTGGGGTGAACTCTAATTGTTATTCTGTTAATGTTTTTGCAGATCCGTCGATGGTGTTCCTGCCTATGAAACCAAATGAAGGTTTAATTTTATTTTTTTCCAAATGTTGAAAACAAAATTCCGTGCCGTGTGACCAACCCAAATTCTACTGTAACTTTACATGAACGGAAAGGGGTACACCGAAATTCCTTTTTTCTATATAATATAGAAGTTTTCTAGGATATTTCAATAGATGTTAAAATTACTTTTTTGTCAATCTACAACCCTTAATTGATGAGGAGGTTTACACTGGGCCCATATCATGTCTACTAACATACAACGGTAGGTTACTGGGTCCATTCTCACACTTTTATGGTATACTAAGGTGTGTATTGTTGTTTTTCGCTATTTTGCAGGGCATGGTTAATGTAGTATTGCCTTTCTAATAGTTTAAACGGCTAACTGGCAAAGGTGTTGATATGTTATCGCAGCCAAATTACTGTTTCTCCCTTTTTCCTCTGCCTCCTCATTATCCATGCTGATTTGATTAATACTAATAATTCAGTCCTTGAACATAGCTCTAGATTAATGTTCTTTATTAAACTGTCAGTTCTGGGTTTAAAGGGTCACTTACTCACTGCAACACTTTACATTATCTGAAACTACAATGTGACGAGAAGTTAAAATGGTTGTACTCAAATTTTTATCGTGTGCTTGCTTTGTCATTAAATTCTTAAATGTTTAGTGAGTGCTCTAATTGGCCCCCATGAGTAATAAAATACAATAGATCCCTGCTCTCTATGGCTAGAAGGAGATAAAGTAGATTGTGGTGTGTACTTTGGAGAGATAATGGAACACAAGATCCTGTGTATAAGACCCTGTGTATAAGATCCTTTGTGTAAGACCATGTGTGTAAGATCCTGTGTGTAAGATCCTGTGTGTAAGACCATGTGTGTAAGAGTAACATCCTGTGTGTAAGACCATGTGTGTAAGATCCTGTGTATAAGATCCTGTGTACAAGATCCTGTGTACAAGATCCTGTGTATAAGATCCTGTGTATAAGATCCTGTGTATAAGATCCTGTTAGCACATGTTGGAAAGACAGATTATTGGACAGACAATTTACCTTATTGGATACAAACTCTGAGGCAACAGATAAGTGTACACCAACTTACAAGGACACACAATATACAGGCCTGGTCAATATTCATAGTGGTACACCATAGGCAGGGACACCCCTGATTACTGCACGTTATGCGAGGAACCTGTTTATGTGCACTGTCTGCTTTGTGCCAGACCACCAGAGTAACCCGCTGTGTGCCATGCTACCCATAATCCTTCCATAATGCAGTGATCTGGTACAAATTGGTGTCAGCGGTACTGGTAATACCATTTATTCTCCCTGTTTTCTTTGTATGTTTGTTCTCTGTATTAAGCTATGGAGGCTACTGCTGCTGATAGTATTGATTTAAATCCTCTTGTCCTTGTACCTGCAGATGAAATCCCCCAATTAGACTCAGACTCAGTAGCTCTACAAGGCCCAATTGCCAAACCTATTTTTAAACCTGAGAATTTCGAATTTGCCAACCGCTCGTTCAAAAAGTACAGTAAATTTTCCTTGTCTCCACGAGCAAAGGGAAAATCAACACAGCCCGAATGCATTTCTCTCTATAGAGAGAAATGCTCGGATCGTAATGTATGCAGATCCTTTGAAAAATGACAGACAGGATCGTCCGTTCACTTTTTCACGTGTTTTTGCGAATGTGCATTGGGTGCGATTTGTGTGGGTATAATGAAATCACGGAACGCAAAATCCCTTGTGTTTCTGATGGCATCCTGTTTTTCCTCTCCTCGTTTTGTAAGGGCATTGCGCTCGACCATTTTTGGTGTGTTAACCGCATGGGTTTTCCATAACGGAAAATGGCAAAAAGCAATGTGCAAATGCAAAAACTTACAAAGAGATTGCGTGCGCAATTATGTGTGTTTAAGTGGGGCGTTCAGCCTCCTAGAGTCATCTGTGTCCTGACTCTGCCTTAACTAATTGGAATGCCCAGCTGTCAGTTCCCCACTGCTGTGTTGGTTGTTGACACACTCACAATTTATAACCATGGCTTGTGGGAAGATTATTTATTTTTAGCCAGAGGGACCCACAGCGCACAGTTAAACCTGCAGTTCTGGCACCTTGAGGTTATAGATGATGTCACAAGGGGGTATCAGTCTGAAGAGAAAACAATAAGGAGCCAGATGTCAGACATGACAAATAAAAGGTGCCCATATAGTGTCAATCTTGTCGTGGAACGGTGTGGTATTTACCTATTATCGTCGTGTTTACGGGGATATTCCCGCCGATCAAGAGTGCGGGAAACGATCTAGTTGGGGCTCTTCGTCGATCGGGAAAGACGGAAAATTTTCACTCGTAGTCAGCATCGTCTCGATTTACTTTTATAGAGGGGAGCCATACCGCTCGAGTGTGGTATGGGCCCACGCCGACCGATCCTCATAACGCGTATTCCCGTAGTGCAGTTTCCAATGCGAATGTGCCACCGATACCAATGTGATGTGTGTGCCACCTTTAGTGGTTATCTGTTTGGGGACAGGTTTAAAATGTATCAATCACGACATGACAGACGGCCACAGGCAGTAGCAACATGGAATTTAGCATCCTTCATGTGTTAATTGTCCTGGTACCCAGTATAGAAAGATATCGAATGCAGGTGCATTACTAGGCAGCCCATATACACATCTGTGCTATTTAACATACGCACGAATTACTGGTCTAAAAAAACCAAGAACGATCTTTTTATTTTTAGTGTGAATCCTTCCCATATCCAGTCACTGTGACAGGAAAAGCTCAGATCTTGGGCAATGTAACCTACTAAGCCATTGAACACACACAACCAACTGTCCAGAATAACCGACGACCTGAAGGGTTTATCCCAGAACTCTTTAAACACTGTCATTGGATGGCCTAGAATGTTGGCCTGGGTGTGCCAGGGACGGGTCGGGTGGGAGGCCCATTGATTTTATGTGGATAAATCATCTAAAATCTTATTTAATATTTGAAAACGCTAACGTCGAATTGGTGGGCAAATAGCTACCATTTTAAAAACGATGAGACCTTTTATTGAATCCCTTGATCAGACCTCCTATAGTACTGTTTTTTGCATTCCAATGGGGCCATTTTGAGATCCGTCCATTGCGTTGATAACAATAACGCACTGCTGTAAGTAATTCTGTCCATATAACGGCTAATATAAATATTGTGAAACCTGACTTGCGACAGAAACGCACAGAAAACCACTGTAACCACCCCTGCCTTTTCCTGGTCATGTTGTCCTTTCCCTGTGTGAACAACCCTAAGGACACAAGCCCTTACATCCAGTTATGTCATTGTGGGATATATGTCCCCTCTTGCACTTTGCCATTCCTCATACCGCTTGTGTCCTAAGCCATGAGAAGGGTTGTGGAATCCATTTAGTAGGAACACATTGGGACAGTGGACACAAAACTCGACCACTCTTCACGACAACTTTTTTTTTTCCCTTTAAAAAAAAGTCACTTAATGCTTTTATTTAATATCGTATAAAACATGTAAAATAACCACGCCGAAACGATTGGACTGGTGTAAATAGAGAGGGCAACATGTTTTCGCGTGTCATACTTTTCGTAGCCAATCAGATATGGTATTTGATCATACACCACCATCCCACCCTGCCAAACCTGGCTTCCGGGCAGTGACATGACAACACTAAGGCGGGTGGGGGCAGAATCATGGAGAGGCCAGCTTGTGTGACGTAATTTACGTCCACATAGGAGTGTGGCGAAGGCGGTCTGGAGGCGGACGATCGGTAGGTTCGGTCGTGGGAGTTTCCTTCGGTAAGCGGGATGGGATGGCCTTGATTTATGCATGTTATGTGATTTTCTTATATAGCGCGTACATATCCCAGTGCTTTACAATTAGTTTAACTGAATTCACTCAAGGCCCTCCTGAAGTACTTACAATTTAAGCACATTTATAACCACATACAGACTTCAGTAATATCTTTATGACTGAGGGGGTACCGGAGTCCTGGAGGAAACCCACGCAGCACGGGAGAACCTACAAAACTCTCTTTTTGCAGAGGTTGTCCAAGGGTGAATCAACTCAGACCATCACACTGCAAGGCAATCAATGCTAACACTGAGACCATCCGTGACTGCCATACAGATATAATCTTTGTTCTGGGTTATTGCGGTAATGGCATTTGAGTGGATGCTGCACATAAGAGCTTTAGCTATTTGGTTGTTCACTAGATTTCTTAAGATGGGAGTATTAATAAGGCTGTTGCCTTATTGTTGCCGTTACACACGCTGTCTATCATAGACAATGTCCTTACCTTTGATGGGGCTCAGTGAGGGCAAAGCAAATGTTCCTTTCCCACAGCCCTATGAACGTTTGTGATGCTCTGATGTTCCTTTCTGTTATTGGCGAGATAAGTTATGCGCAACACACGGAAAAAAACTGCTCTGGTACAGTTAATCTGCTGATAGTTCACACCGATATCCTCATTCCCTTCCAAATAATCTCTCATTCCAAGAAATGTCTGCAATCATTGGATTCATTAAACGATGTTTACTGTTAGTGTCCATTGGCTTGAAAAATAAATTGAAGTAAGGGAGGAAACCAGGAAAAATACTGTGGGTAATTGGTGGCTGATCACGTTTTACACTTACTGTTTCACTCATTGGTCTGTTTCCGCCCGATTCCTCTCTCCTTTAGTGTGCGATGTGGCCCAATGGATGACCACATAGAGTGGTCAATGACAGTCTTAGGCGAGGGGTTACACCTTACAGCGAGGGTGTGTTTAGCTTATTTAATAGCTGACCAACCGTACCCAGTGGCGAGGACCTAGATGTTTTTGGTCGTCACCCTTGGTCCTTTGAAAAGAATTGGGGGGGGCGGTAGATTTTATTGTCCTTTAAAATATGCTATATAGAGTGACTATGCTTACGACTGATCCGAAATGAAGTCTGGGCTATTGTGCTTTTACTCACATTACTCGACACCCCATCAACTAAAATCCCCCTCTGGTTGTTACCAACCAATACACTCATTTCTTCATAGTTCCTGATTCCAAGACAGATTTGAAAAGTTCAGTAATTTCTATCTCTAACCCTCATCCTAATTATCCACTCACCATATTCCATGGTTAGGGAAAGTATAATTATCTTGTGACTGATGAGATTGTTTTATACAGTTGGAAGAACAGTTATTCAACCATGGTTTTTTTATGCTGATGTGCTGATAAAAGACCAGTCCCATTTTATAATGGTTGATTAATCTTTTGGTTTGTGGCAAACAATTGGTCAGCCTGGAATCCAAAGGGAATCGTTCCCCTTAATAGATACCCATCTCTAGAGCGTAACCCATCTGAGACTTCTGCACAGTTAGCAGGGCATTAGTACTAGCTATGGATGAACCAATGCACATCCATTTTCCTCGTAGGGTTGGCATGTTTGACTGTTATTTCATCAATGCTACCTGTGTGGTCAATCAGATAGACTCATTTTACTATTTAATTATTTTTGGCTGTGATCTTTGAAATAACGTGAGCCTACCAGAAGCTCTGAGTGATTTTAACAGAGAAGACCCAGACCCAAGTGATAAACGCTTGACTTAACGAAAGTTTCCGCAGGTTTTTTGTCCCTCTTTTTAGACTGTTAATTGCCGTTTCTGAATATTTAATTCTAAAAATAAAAATAGGATTTGCCTCCCATACAACATGAACATTATTTTCTTGGCAATGAGCAGAAGCCAAGAACATCTGCCTCTGCAAAGCATAGAATGTGGGGACCTTGCATTGGTTCACTTGACCTGTTTTCCCCACAAAAACATCCCTCGATAGTCGGATTAAGAACCAATTATTTCTGTGTTAAAGCCCGTTCCCCCACTGACTAGAGATGATGTCTGGCCTCACCCTTTAGCAGTAATTTACACAACACATCGATATTCCTAAACAACAATATCACAACAAATATCTCTTGGTTTATAAATTCCAAAGTGGCTTTGTACACTTCGAGATTTGGCCATTGTCGTTTTTCTGTCCTTTATACCTAGACTTGGTGATAAACGTGTTAAGAGCATTACAGGTAGGATGGAATTTACCATCCACAATATGTCTGTTTAATTCAAACCCAAGAACCAACGTGGGTTAAGCATACTCTTGTGTACTCAGGAAATAAGTTGGTTGTCTCTTAACCTTCATGCATCAATGTTTTTAAATGCTCGGTATTCTCAGAATTTGGATGCCCTAATCTATTGAACCACCATTGTGGTGGGATTTTCTAAGTTACAATACTAATTCGTACACCATAATACTAAGTATGAAGGGAACCTAACATGGGTAAGTTTTTAATTGGGATTTCTTTTCTCATAACTCACTCCAGATTTTCTTTCCCGTCTCCGATTTTTTAAATGACAGTTGACATTTTAAAGGGGAGACGTTAGGTCTCCAAACAATTTGATTTTAAATAAAAGGCCAGGTTTTCCTACCTTTAAGAATGCAATGACCTATCTACGGCGGCTGCCAAGCCCAAGATATCAAAGAAATCACGAATCAGAAGTTAGAGGGTGGGAGGTTCTGAATCTGCGTTTGACAAATAGTAGTTCCCCCTGCCTCCTCTCTAACTCGTTTGGGCACATGCTCATGTGCAGGAGAAAGCATAAGAAACCAGGAAGAGATTGGAGTTACATGACTGATAGGAGACTGAAGGGAGGGGGAAACACCAGCCCACAGCAATTCGCGTGAAGGTCTTAAATTTAACTTTAATTCAGAGGGACAGTCACAAGGTTTCAGACCAGGAAGTCAGGAATGCGGGTAAATTTTGCTGTGATGTCTGCTACATCATTACACATAAAAATGTAAATATCTTCAAAAATATGAAAACAAAACTATAAAGTACTTGCCAAAATACTAAGAAATCAAATTCCTGTCAATTTTACCTAATCATTTTTGACGCACATTATACCCTTTAAAATAAATGGCTTTCACTCATAATGTTATCTCAACTCCTCTGGATTAATCCAAATGTGCTTAGTTTAGCGAGCTCATTACAAACCATCTTGCCATCTTTCTTGTTTCAAGTTGTTCATTTCCATCCTGCTAATTACTGTGCCCTCCTATAGGCCCTGTTTTCTCTCTCTGTTTGCAGATGCGCTTCCTCCTGATAACATTTGCAATCTTTTTCTGGGATTCTACCATTAAAAATGCACATGACCTTCTCTACGTGCTGCACAGGCCAAGATATGGAAGTAAATCCCTGATCTAAAGTTAAGTGTGGGAGTCTGAATCTGCGTTGACAATAGTAGTTCCTCCTTCTAATTGTGCGTTGGCACATGCTCATGCAAGAGAAAGCAAGAAGACCATGAAGAGATGAGTTACAGGACTGAAGCGAGGACTGCAGGGGAGGGGTGGAGAACAGCACAGCCCACAGCATCGCGTAGTAAGGTCTGTAAATTTTAACTTTAATGTCGCGGGACTGTCACGATTTTCAGCCCCAGGAACGGAATGCAGGGGATCTGGTGATGGGGCTGCTACCATTTCCACATAACAAGATTAAATATCTTTCACAAAATATGAAAAACCAATTGAAAGTTAATACCCAAATACTAATGAAAGCATTCCTGGTCAATGTTACCTAACGTCTTTTTTGGACTCACAGTTCCCCTTTAAATATAATGGCTCACTCAAATGTTCTCAACATCCTGGATTAAATCCAAAAGTGCTTAGTTAGCGAGCTCATTAGCAAACGCATCTTGCCGATCTTGTCTTGTTTATCAAGGTTGTTTCAATTCCATCCAGTAATTACTGTGACTCCTATAGTCCCTGTTTTCTCTGTGCAGATGCTGCTTCCCTGTATACATTTCATTCTTTTCTGGGATTACAGATTTTTTTTTTTTTTCTTTTCTTACGGTTCTGAATGATGAGAAGAAATAACAAAGTTACTTTTCTGTTCATAGATCAAGATGTAAAAATATTTATCAAAGCTGAGGTTTTTGTATTGTGTAAATTGATGTCTTTGAACTTTGCTGTCCCTTTTTTAACTCTGCAGTTGGTACTTAACCGTACCTAAAAAAAAGTCATCATAGGGTATTCTGTATGTAGGCCACTCCTATTTAATACCTGCCTCATAAAAAATGTAAATTGACCAGTTTGTAAATATGGATCCTTGTAGATAAACTTAGATGGTCAAATTTGAGTAGAAGTCATGTATCCTGGGCAGTACTAGCCCCTTCTCAACGATGAGTTCGGAGCATGAAGGTGAACTGTAGCATGGTCTAGATAGAATATGCAGTGCTCATTGGCCTCCTGCCGAAGCCCATCGGGGGAACCGTACGTCGCTATCGACTAACCAGTGAGGACCTGTTACCTGTAATTCCGTTTTCGCGTGACGGTGATTTTTGGAGGGGAGACAAAGTAACTTTCGTGAGAAGTTCCTTTTGTGTAAAGCACTGGGGATACAACGACGATTCCTGGTAGCCTGTGTTATTATGAAGTTGTGCGTATGGAACTTTTATCGTAGGACGCCCTTACTTCATTGAGTATACTCAGGTGTGAGTTGGGTTTGATTACAATCTCATGTTGGTGGCAGCACCAAGACATTTTGTCTCAACTTGAGACACATACCTATGGAACTCAAAATACTTTTTGTAACTCACTTTTCTCTTACTTTCATCTCCGCCCTTTGGTTTTACCCGCCCAATGTTGGTGCGGTCACTGACTTTTCCTTTGGCATATCACGGACAGTGTACTATTGTTCTGGACTTTACTTATAGGGTCGGATCAGGTCTATTAGGCTGTTTTGTATTTTTAATTAGCACCTAGTGCACTTTATTGTTATGAAGTATTTATTGTAAATTCACAGTTTTTGGTCACAGCGAATATAAAGCACCTTCTATTTGGGTTAAATTATATGTATGCACAGTGTATTATTTTGGCAGAAATCACTATTTGGTTTTTGATTTATGCAAGTATATTGGATTCCGGGCATGTGCAATACTGACCTGTCGTGTTTTATAATTGTCTGAATTCAGCTGTGAGTGCTGGATTCAATAAAAGGTTTCTATCGTCCTAAAATGGTGCTCATTATTTTGCCCCAACCAATAAACAATAAATCTGGATGTTTTGGGGCAAAATTCAGCACCATTTTTTAACGTTAAGAACTTTTATTTTGAGAACCCGGGTCTACGTCTTGTAAGTTTAAAAGATAGAGATGGCGAAACTTGTTTACAAATCAGTTTCCGCCTCAGAATCAGGATATTCGTAAAATTGAAAATCTCCTGAGTAATGCCTTTTGTTTTGTGTATATTACCGAGATTTGTATAAATGTTATATTTATTATCATATATGATATTTTTTTTTTTATTTAATAATCAAAGCGTTTGGTTTTAGGGTAGGGCAGGGAGAGAAGTTTTTTCCTCCCTGTACCTCTATGACTTGGCCCTTAGAGAGAATCCTTTGGTAGATCTATATTGATTGTTGTTACATTGGACACAAGTATTTTGATTATTTTCGGCATTTTATCAAGATGGATTCCAGGCTTGGAGCCTCTAGCAAGCTGTTGCCCACGTTTTATAATTCCCAGCCAGACCCCATCAGCTGTTGGGATGTTGAAGTTACAGTTCTGCCACATCTGCAGCCATTCCATTGTCGCATCCTGCTAATTCATATTGACAAAGTGGAATTCATTTCTTTAAATAGTGCCTCATGGTTCGATCAAGGTCTGCAGTGTGACTATTCACCATAAAAGAGTATTTGGCTTCGACCTTAATAAGGGGTTTTTGCAACCCTAATTACACCCCCTGTTTGCTCACCGGTGAACCTTTCCCATTTTTTTGTACCGTCCCTATTTTCGCCCTGAAAGGTTCATAAATAAATGCATGTGCTTATTTCTTAATCTGTAATTACTGTATGTCATATTGCAGAATCTTAGGAATGTGTCTCAGGACCTGATGTGAACATCTCCTCCTCATTAACGCCTGTATGCTTTCTCGGATCTCAATTCCCTGCTTGGTTTCATGTTGTCTCCTTTACAATGTCCCCTTCATTATGTGTGTAATTTGTAGTTTCCCAATGGGGGTGGAAAGAAATTCTTTCTGTCTAAGAATCTGTCCTCTGAATCAGTCCCATTTCTTGAAGTTTGGAGACCATGGGGGTTGAGTATTTAGCAATTCCTGGAAGGTACCATCAGGGATAGCTTTCAGATGATAAAAGTGTTAGAGAGCCCCATATGGTGCTGGGTGGAGGATAAGGCCTAGTAGGGAGAGAATGTTAAACATCCTTGGGGGAACACATTATCATGGAGGAGAGGAGAGACATGAATGTAGCTCCATCCCTCAGGATCCAATTGTAGCTAAACAGTGATAACTAGGTCTAGGCTGCACATCATTAAAACAGGAGATGAGTAACTTACACAATTTTTCCGACTTTCCCATTTCCACCACAACAGTGTGTACCCAGCAACGCTTGACCTGAGGACAGAGAGAATTGTATCTCTTGAAAGCTTCGCTGTCAAAATGAACTGTCTATAATGAAAAGGTATCACCTTATCGCTACAGTACTCATCCTTTCAGTATATGCTACTGGACTAAACCAGTTTACTACCCAGCATAGACAAGGCCAATCGGTCAGAACTCTGTTCCATGTTATGATTTACGTTCTCTGGAAAAGCTGAAAATCCAAAAACGGGACTACTCAGGACGCTCGGAGCGTCATTTTCGATTGATTATCGAACGTTCAAGGCTATTTTCGATAATCTTTTGAAAATACAAATGGAAACTACTCTTGAGTTTCCGATCGTATTTTTTCAAGTTTATCGAATGTTTCAAGGTATTTTCGAGGGTTTCTGTGACAAATATCTCGAAGCGTAAATACGCTCTCCGAGGTCCCGAACTCTGAACGATACGCTTTTTTTTTTTATTTCTGACTGAGGAGGCTTTCGTGTCGCTAACCGTTCTACTACTCCATGATCAAGCGCCCCTTACCAGGGATTTACCCAATTCCCAAACGCGATATTGAGCGAAAGGAGATTTACACCGAGCGATACGCTTGCTCCGGGTAAATGGCCTGATGTTTCTTAATAAAATACAAGTTTTTTTGAATATTGTGTCTGTCTAATGAAACCATCGAAACACCCAAATGTGGAGTAGGGGGGGGCGCTACTCGATGGTACGGCTATAGGTCTGCATAAGCATGGGGGGGGTTGGGGGCTATACAGGGTCAAGTGAGGGTCTTATTTATTTTACCTTTAGTGATTGGAATTCGTCTGTCTGAGGATGAAGAGGGATCATGAAGAAGAGTACAAATTCTTTTCCATTTCCCAGAGTTTTTCCAAAAAGTGTCTAATACATGTAAACACTGTTAAAGAGTTTACACAAGCTTTATTCTTCGCGAAAAGAGAAAAACTCGGAATGTTCCTCTACTATGATGTGTGGAGTCCCCATAATCCTCTCCCCGGCAGGGCCGTCCGCATATCCCCCCATTTCTTTTACTTAAAGTCACAACGTGGGGTATCTCTCAATTCTTGCTTTTTTTTGTTTGTAAAAAATAACTACGAAAACAGCAGTAACTAGACGGAAAACTTGTTAGATTCCTGCTTGCCATTACCACAAGGTCAACAGCCTTGCGTCTAAAAGCCAAATTCCTGTGTTAGAAAAATAAATGTCACCTGGATGAAAACTCCCCATGATAGGCGATACTTATTTTCCGGCCGCCACTTACTGCTGCTTTATGTTTAACTATTTGTGTTGTTCACGTTTTTCAACATTCCTCTTGTCCTCCCTGCAAATGTCAATGGAAAACAATTCTTGACACTATCACAGGGGCTTTGCAAACCCTTCAAAGGTTCTTACACACGTCCGATGGTTGCATCGAGCACGACCCCGCCAGGCAGATCGCACCTTGACTCGAAACAATACACACGGTAGCTTCTCGGGCGAAATGGCCATTTGTTGCACCGAATGCATCGTCATCGGTGGCTCGGTACCTCATCGGAACCTTTAACAGTCGTTAGTGGTATTTATTTTTCATCCCAATAGTGAAAGTTGAGTGTATATATGGCTGGGCACACATGTCAGAATACTTCCCCTACCGCCCATTCTTTCTGGCAAGGAGGAAGGACTGTTTGTTCGCAACAATAGTGGCCACGGCACAGTTTTGGCCGCACATGTTTTCCCCCCATATATAAATCCTCCATATTAACACAAAAGTTGTTAACTAAACAGTTACACAATGCGCTGGCAAATCCGTTACGCTTCAGACACAGAAGGGATCGGTGGGGCCAGCCCGTGGACGGGCAATATGTGTACATCAAGCATGTACAGCTATTTGGTGCACTTTGGTCGGCGCAAATGGCCAATCACAGGAAGGAGTGGCCAGACGAAGCCCTCCTGCTTGACTTCCATGCTCGGAAAGACAAAATTGTTGTCACTCACTGCCGCAAAAAGGCTCTTTTTTTGGACAATAATCTCTAAACAATCTCTAACGCAGATTAGCTGCATAAACGACAGAGTGGGGACGAACGCCTGCCAAAAAAGGAAACTTTAGATATTGCACAAATAGAAGCGGTCGATAGCTAACTGTTTTCATCATCATGCACACAACACCGCGCTACTTCCAAATAGATATGGAGCGAGAGTAACCTGCTACCAGTATTGCGTTTAGCGTGTGGGTTTCACTCTTGTTTTTAACGCAATTGGCTTATTTCTCCTGAGAACTATTATTACATAATAAGTTTTCTGAGTGGGACTCCCATGTTGTTATCCTGTCATTTCCCACTACCCCTAGAGGTACGGGTCTAGACGTCTGCATTGCATGTGCGTTGGGACATGTTTCTTCTGACATTTTCTTGTCCATGTCATCATGGAGCTTCCTCTGCCGTGTGTGGTGTTTGGAGAAGATGAGAAACTTATATCTTTGGTTGTGTTAACCAATGCCGAGGGGTTAAACGAGTTTTATTATTAGTGCAACTGCCTTACAATTTATTTCTAAATATAACTAATACCTTCTATACAGTCAAGTAATGTGGTAAATTTCCCTTTAGCACTTCTGCAATTTGTATTTCCCTCTCTCATCCTGAGCTCACACACCTGCCCCCCTCGCTGTTTCCCACGGGACCATCTGCTCTTTGCCACTTTATCCTAGTTTGTCCGTACAAATATTTGAGTGTTGTGATGAATGTGGGAACAGTAGGAAGACGATAGGAAATAAAAGCCCCTGTTATGTTTGTTAAACCAATTATCTATAGCAACACAGTGAATTAAAACGGAGTGGAGTAACGTGTTTTGTTTTCCCGCCAGCTTTGGTAAATACTCTCCCCAGATGGTGACAACCTCTAGAAATGTCTGAAGGAAAATCATGGATAAAGTGAAATCAAAGTCACAGAAACCCAAAGACACTGCCCCCAAGAAGTTGCGTTGTCCAAGCGGTAACTGCCATCTCCCAACATTCTTTGTGAATTGTATTTAGTAATGACATAATTTCCTGTATGTTAAGGAAAGCCAGTCCACCCCTCAAATTAAAAATAGTATATTAGCAAATAACCAAACCACACACACACTCCTACCACCCCCCCAAAAAAACCTACAATTTAAAGGTGGGAAAGTACAGACTAAATGATACAGGGCCAACGCAGGGTCCCTGGGCCCACCCTCTCCACTGGGCCACCCCCTCCCCACGGTCCCCCTCCCCAGTGCATCGTCGATCTGTCCAACCGTCCCACCTCCCACAGTCATGGCCCCTGCAGGCGCCCAATTGTCTGCCACTAAATGACACACCCCCCACAAAAACCTAAAAGTTAGAAATGTGGGATATAAGACTAAATACGCAGTGCCTAACTACAGGCCTGGGCCCTCTGCAAGATGGAGGCCTGGCCCTGAACACCCCCGTCATGGGCCCTGCAGGCCTATTGTTACGCCACTGAGAGACACTTACATCCTGTTACCACCCTCTTTTGCTGGTTTCCTCCTGTTGCAGCTGTCGTCATGATGGACAGTTTGACCTGCCGGCCGATCTACCAACTCCTTTGCTCATGTGGAAAGTCAGTGGTGAAAAATTCCCTTAAAAATCAATTTGTCCTGGCAATCAAACTATTATTCGATCCACATTTCTAGTTGAAAGGATATGTCTAACCCATTTTACTTTAACCCACCAAGACACTCCCCTGTATTACTGGATCACACTCTGTCACCCCTATCCTACTATCGCACAGATGGTTTTTATTTTCATTTCATTTATCAATCCCTTCTCTTATGTATTGGATACCCACAAAGATCAATGTTCACAGCAGAACCCACTAGGTAGTGCCAGGTATAATCAGCCAGGGAACCAACGGGGGTTGAGTAGGAACCAGAGACAGATGGCAAATGAAATAACAGGCAGTATACTCCTTTAGATCAACAAGATCCCACTACATTAAAAACTTTTTTTTCGGATTTTAAACTGAGCTGTAATTCGAGAAATCAGTATTTTAATCACGCACTTACAGGGACAGACCTGGTCACTCTAGAGCAGATATTTATATGGGACCCATTAATACCTCTACTAGGATCTCTAGCCTGTCTGCCAGCACCCTTTCTTCAACAATGGATATCAAGAAAAAGGGGGGGTCCAATTGAGGCTGTGCAGAACTTATAATGTCGCAGACACTACAACAAGAGGCAGTGAGTAGTGAGGGTTGGTGGCTGTTAGGTACACTCCTAAACATTAAAGGTATGTCCACCCTATAACACATGACTTTTTAATATGCTGCTCCCCCATGTCCCCCCCCCAACCGGCATAAATATTTTTTTCTCAGAAAGCCCCCCAAACTCTTACTTACCTCCCTCACTTCGTTCCTCCGCCGCACTGCCAGCCCTCCTGCTTGCGAGAATGCAAGCAGAGGGGCGGGACCGGCAATTCGCGTCTGGTGATTGGCTGAGCGTCAGCCAATCACGGACGCGCTGCGGCGTCATTCAGTCAGCGAGGAAAGCGGAGTAGGTAAGTAAGAGTTTGGAGACTTTTTGAAAAAAAAAATGCGTTGGGCTGTGGGAACCATGGGGAGCAGCATATTAATGGTGGTTTTGCGCTAGTGGAGTGGATCATAGAACGGGAGGGAGAGGGATGGAGAGTGAGGAGGTGAGGGAGAGGGAGGGAGGGAGAAGGCTGGCAGTGGCGCATGGCAAATATCTACCTTAGGAGGCTAGATAGCAGGCAGAGAGCCGCTATCCTCCTGGTGGTTAGTTTTTGAGACTTTGGGGGGGGTTTAACAGGAGACCCCTATGGAGCTGGGATTTATGTAAGGATAAACTACCTACTGGTGGGGGCCAGTATTTGGGGGGATTGATAGTTTTGGGGGTGACATGCCCTTTAATAAATAATTTAATGACCAATCAAGCACAATGATATGCAATACAACCATTTTACTTCTCTACATTGTAGTCCAATAATGTAATTTGTTTTTAGTGGTTGAGTGGGTTAGTCAACCCCTTATAAAAAAGGGATAATAACCTAACAATGCTGATCCATATCCATGGAAGTTCATTTTCCTAGCATAGTTTTAATATCATAACTTGAAAAAACCCCACTAATTTATACATATATAACTTAAATGGCATGTCCACGCCCTTTTCTTCCACCCTTCATTTTGCCATATAGTAGTGCGAGTTCCCCCAGCTCCACCCGCTATAATATATTTTCCAGAGACTCCCCCGATCTTTACTTTCCTTCCCTCTTTCCTCCGCCCGCACTGCCCAGCCTTCTCTTGCATGGAACTACAAGCAGGGGGCGGACTGGCAGCCGTGTCCCTAATTGGCTAGAGACAAGCCATCATGGACGCGGCTGCCGGCAGTTCAGAACTCTGGAGGTAGAGAGGAAGGTAAGTAGAGTTTCGGGGACTTTCTGAAAATATTATTAGCGGTTGGGGCTGGGGACTAGCACTACTATATGTACAAGGGAATTTACACTAGGGGGAGGGAGATAAAAAATGTGGGAGAGGGTGGGAGAGGAGGGGGTTAAGGGCTGCTCTGAGCAAGCCAAACCTCTGCGAGAGGACGCTCAGAGGCTGAAAACATTTTCCCTGGTGGCCTGGTCCTTGTGGTCAGTTTCTGAAATTTGGGGGGGACGTTGACAAAGGACCATTTGGAGCTGGGATGTAGGTAAGGATTTTTTATGCATCTACACACGTGGGGCCATTAGTGGGAATTATAGTTTTGGGTGTGTGGACATTACCCTTTAAAAACCTTAAAACCCACCTCTCTTCGCAAGCATAGAACCTGGCCTAACATTACCAATCGCCCCCCTTACTGACCCTCACCGGTCCTAATTGGCTCTCACACTTACCACTGGTCCAATCTATTTACAGCCCGACTCCTGTCTCGACCACCACCTTTTCCGACTCGACTTAGGCTCTGTCTGGCAGGGTGCTATTTCCTATTTAGAACACCTATTTCTGTAAGACTCATCATCTGTAGTACCTTCATAAGATATTATCCTGTGTATGTAATTATCTATTAATAGCGTAAGCCGCCACAGAAATGTTGGCGCTATTTGAATCCATAATAATAATTATTACCCCAACACGTTGGTATAAAGGAAATGAGATAGACTGTATTACTGTAATGAATGATATCTGTCTTCTTCTCTCCACAGATCCAGCATTTTTCATAGCAATTCATGCGGCCTAATGATGTGTCTGATCTGATTCTGATCCAAGGTAATTTACTTTGTGTATAGAACTTGATTACTATTTGGGCACATGGGAAATACAACAAAATATAATGATCCTAAATCATACCCGTCGCAATAATGGGCCTCAGAACACCTTGGCAATGCCCCTCGGGGGGCAGAGCGATACCCAAAAACTCAGACTTACTTCCCCACATTCATAACCGATATACGGCGTACAGTCGATCCCGACGTATAAGGCGAGGTACCTATTTATACCTGTAAAAATTTATAACCTGATTGATCTCGAGTAATAAGTCGGGGTAGAAATTATGACTCACTACTGCCTTCTGATTCTGTGTTGTTTTTGTTGCTTAGTTGCCTTTTATAATGGTCAGCAAAATTCCCATCATGAATCCCATACAGTAATACCTACCAATCCAGTACCGAGTAACCTTCAATTCCTTGGCACTCCTGATGTTTGGAAAGTACAACTCCCAGACTGCTTTGTTGCTGGGAGTTGCAGTTTTCTAAAATGTGATTGGCAAGGTTCAGGTAAACTTTGAATTGCTTACCATCATTTACAATTCTCCTGACCCCCATATAGTAAAGGCACTCTGACCCCATATAGAAAAGGGCCCTTGCTACCCATATGTAAGGGCCCTCTGACCCCATTATAAAGGGCCCTCTGGCCACCATATAGTAAAGGCACTCTGACCCCATATAGTAAAGGGCCCCCCTCTGGCCCCATATAGTAAAGGGAACTCTGACCCCATATAGTAAAGGACTCCTTATCCCAATAGTAAAAATGTCACCTGGAGTTGTAGTTTCAAGCCTGTCCTTTGCACTGTACTAGAACTGTTTTTTTGCCCCAAACTGATGAGGACCCTCAGATATACAGCATCAAGTGAGCAGTGCAGTGCTGAGTGAGTCCGCAGCACCAGACTACGGAACAGGAAGTGTAAAGCAGATTCATCTCGTAACTTTCTAGCAGGTTAACACAGCGCCACCTACTGGTTACTATCCGCTTGCAGATTTGGATCTAAATTAGGACTTGACCTTAGTATAAGGCGAGGTTAGATTTTCAGGCTAACGAGTTATACAGTAACGGCGGTATACAGCCTGCAGACCACTTCTTTCTTCATTCCCCAGTGTAGCCCTGAATCTTAACCATTATGGATGCCATTTGACCTCCTCTGCACCACGTGTGAGCTTGTAACAAGCGTGTACAGCTTCAGAAAAGATGTGCAACAACTGATAAAGGATGGCAACTGCAGGCCCTTTAACTCTGTAGCCCTTATATCTTCCCTCTATTTCATCATAATATAAGGGTATATATATAAAATTTTAGATACAGCAAGATCCACTACTTCAAAACGTTTTCGATTTTAAATCTGAGCTGTAGATCCTGAGAATCATTATTTTAATCACAGCATTTACAGGGAAAGACCTGTTCACTCCAGGAGCGATATTGTAATGGTACCCATTTAATGACCTTTTACTAGGATCTTTAGCTGTCTGCCAGCACACTTTCTGCAACAATTATGAGAATCAGCAAGAAAGAAGGCAGGGGGAGGGGAGGGGAGAGATGTGTAAGCAAGACGTGTCTATGGTGAGCTGTGCATAACTTATACACGTCGCAGACACTACAAGGAGGCAGTGGAGTGGTGGGCTTGTTAGGAGCTCACCACTAAACATTAATATTTTAACGACAAAGCAAGCAAGATGATTATTGAGTACACCATTTTACTTCTCTCCACATGCAGTTTCAGAGTTTCAGATAATGTAAGTTGGTTTGAGTGGGTATAGTGACCCTTTCAATTAGTTTAAGGTTAGAAGAAGTCAGCCAGTATGACTCGACAGCCCTGCAAGTTGAAAAGAGAGGGCTTTTTGATTTCAGTACTAGCTCTATTATCTGGATATAGGATATATATAATATTTTGCCCTTGCCTCTTGTTCAAAGTTAAATAAAACTGGTTTATAAGACCTGTGGAGCGTTGGTCTCTATCTACAATTTCTTCTATTATATATTATATATATATATATATATATATATAGTTAACGAAGACACTGAGCACTCCGAGGACTTGTACATACTATTTATTGGAACAACATTAGGTCAAGTGAACCTACGCGTTTCGGCCCGAAGTCTAGCCGTCATCAGGGTTACAGACCTGTGGACAAACACATGTTAAAAGATAAAAACACACCCCCCCTACACTCCCCCAGCCCGCCCCCCATGTGTGACTCCGGCATAATTAAACATGGTGCTACTACCCTCACAGAGAAAAGTCAGTGCGATGTGAGAAACCAGCCCCACCGGTGGCTCAATACATATAGGGTGTTTATACTTGACTACACCCAGTGGTATATATATATATATATATATATATAATATAGATATATATATATATATATATATATATATATATATATATAATTAGCAAACAGGTTACGCATCGCGGCACTAACCATATGGGAACGTCCACCTTGGTGCTTCCTGATAAGGTAATAGTAATAGGGAGATGAAGGAGCACTCCTAGGGTTTAAACAAAAATCCATTTATTTGTGGCTATCAACGCATTTCGGTCCTACCCACCGTTCTCCATCTCCTATTACTATAATATTATATATAATTATATATCATATTATATATTATATAATATTATATATATATATATATATATATGATATATTAGTCAGAGTATATCTACCCACCTTAATTATATAAATATATTTATAGCTCCTAGCAGATTGGCATTGATTGTGTTAGGAGCTACCAGTGGTGGTGGGGGGTGTATTATGATATTACATATAGGAAAGTTAGTTGTTTGTATGTGTTGATCTCACTATTCCATTTAAATTACCATCAGTAAATTATAAAGAACAGCATTGACTTACATGTGGTAAAAACAAAATATACAAAATACATACTTACTTACAGAGCTGAATCCCTATTTTCAACATGTAATGGTCAAATGGCAGCTTAAACCACACCCCTGTGTCTGACTCTGCATATGAAGGAATGTAATCCAAAAAGTTTCTTGTCTCTACACGGATGTGATGTTATTGTAATGGACATAACACAAGGCTCCTTATATACCACCTCCAGCCTGCAGGTGGATTGAGTATAAATAACAATAGATCCCTGCTCTCTATGGCTAGAAGGAGATAAAGTAGATTGTGTGTGTACTTTGGAGAGATAATGGAACACAAGATCCTGTGATAGACCCTGTGTATAAATCCTTTGTTAGAGACCTTGGTGTAAGATCCGTGTGTAAGATCCTGTGTGTAAACCATGTGTGTAAGACACATCCTGTGTGTAAGACCATGTGTGTAAGATCCTGTTAAAGATCCTGTGTACAAGATCCGTGTACAAGATCCTGTGTATAGATTCTGTGTATAAGATCCTGTGTAAAGATCCTGTTAGCACATGTTGGAAAGACAGATTATTGGACAGACATTTACCTTATTGGATACAAACTCTGAGGCACAGAATAAGTGTACACCAACTTACAAGGACACACAATATACAGGCCTGGTCAATATTCATAGTGGTACACCATAGGCAGGGACACCCCTGATTACTGCACGTTTATGCGAGGAACCTGTTTATGTGCACTGTCTGCTTTGTGCCGAGACCACCAGAGTAACCCGTGCTGTGTGCCATGCTTACCCATAATCCTTCCATAATGCAGTGATCTGGTACAAATTGGTGTCAGCGGTTAACTGTAATACCATTTATTCTCCCTGTTTTCTTTGTATGTTGTCTCTGTATTAAGCAATGGAGGCTACTGCTGCTGATAGTATTGATTTAAATCCTCTTGTCCTTGTACCTGCAGATGAAATCCCCAATTAGACTCAGACTCAGTAGCTCTACAAGGCCAATTGCCACCTATTTTAAACCTGATCCATTTGATCGGTAACTGGGCGTGGTACTGATGGCTAGAACAATTTGAATTGGCAGACCATATTAATGGTTGGGATGAAGGTGCTCGCTTGCAAGTCCTTAGCCTTTGCTTAGTGGTAAAGCCAGCAGGTATACCAAGGTTTACTGTAAGCTGAATAAAAAGCAGTTATCAGTTATTAAAGTGCTCTGCTGAACAAAATTTTTTTCAATTAGATCAGTATAAAAGAGTATAAAGGATAAATCCATTTCTAGGTAAACTGGGAATGAGAAATATTTGTTTATATGTTAGATTATTAGGGCAATGCTATTATAATAACATGACGCTGTGAGGTACCTTCTGTTATAATATATGAGGTACCATCACCACGTGCCATGGTCAATACTAACATTGACCAGTGTGGCAGGATTGTCTGGGTCTTCTCTCAGACCTGCAGGATTATCCTATTTGGTTCCTTTGGAAGCTGGTGACTGTCTGAGTAACAGTTTAAAATTAGAGATGTCCGAACTTCGCAAAATCCGGTCCGCTCGAGGATCCGCGAATTTTCGAAAAAATTAAAAATACCCTTGAAATAACGAGATTTTTCGTATTTTCGAAAATTTTCGAAATTACGAGTTTTCACGTTTTTTCGGGAATTTTCGAAATTTATGCATTTTCGAAAATACAAGTAATCCTCCTAATTTCGAAAATTTTCGAAATATGTAGTTATTGGAAATTAAGAGAAATCCTTGTATTTTTCGAAAATTTTCGAAATACGGTGTTTTCCGTTATTTCGAAAATTTTCAAATACGCCGAAAACCGTAATTTCGAAAAATTTCGAAATGTGAAAAAATCCGCGACTCGGAAGTTCGGATGGCGGAAAATCCGGAAAAACATCCGCCGTTCGCGGATGGGATAAGTCCGCGGCGGATCCGGGTTCGGATCCGCGAACCGGCCATCCCTATTTAAAATATACCTGTGTAAAGATTGTATATCCACTATATCCACACATAGCAAAACATACACATAATTTCTATTGTGCACCAATGGGCATACTTTTGGCTAGTATATATATATATATATATATATATATATTTTTTTTTTTTTTTCAATCAATTTAGCACAATTTAATCAATGTATTACCAGTGCTGATTAAAATGTGATTTGTGTTCCCCTTTAGCTTTGTTACTGATGGCAAGTCAGACCTCAAGTTTGTTGCTTATCCCTCCAGAAGGATCTGAGATTGTGTTGGATATGTACAGCTCCTACACCTTGCGCTGCTCTGACACAGAAGAGGTTGTATGGGAACATGATGGACAGCACATTTATTCAGAACTTGACATTAAGGACGGTGTCTTTACTCGAAAACTCTCCCTGTTTTATGTGACTGGTGTAAATACTGGACAATACTCATGTGTGTATAATGACACTGTCCATAATTTGGAACCAATTAAAAAATCCATCTATGTTTTTGTCCCAGGTTAGTAAATGCATTGTTTTTTCTTGATAAAAAGGTTTTATTCGCACATTTTCCCCAGTTTAAATTTTTTTACCCATAAAATTCAGACAATCAGTTTATTAAATGGTAGTTTGACAGAGATAGGGTCAAGTTATGTATACCAGGCCTAATCTTTAAATGTATCCTTTATGGAATAGTAAAAAAAGACATAACCTTCCAATCTCCACCACCTTCCAATCTCCACCAGCAAAACCCGTATGATATTAACAGAAAAGGGATTTGGTCAGGATATTCTAAATGGGTGTTGGATTTCTTTAGAATGCTGATTTCAATGGTAAGAGTTTCAGCTATCAAGTTTATTAATATTTTAACTTTAATTCTCCTTAAAGCCTGAAAATGACAATTAAAAGTTGTGCCCTGTAAATAGACAGAGGACTTGTGATGTTTTGGGGTGAACTCTAATTGTTATTCTGTTAATGTTTTTGCAGATCCGTCGATGGTGTTCCTGCCTATGAAACCAAATGAAGGTTTAATTTTTATGTTTCCAAATGTTGAAAACAAAATTCCGTGCCGTGTGACCAACCCAAATTCTACTGTAACTTTACATGAACGGAAAGGGGACACCGAAATTCCTTTTTTCTATGATAATAAGAAAGGTTTCATAGGATATTTCAATGATGTAAATTACTTTTGTAAATCTACCCTTAATGGTGAGGAGGTTTACACTGGGCCATATCATGTATACAACATACAAGGTAGGTACTGGTCCATTTCTACACTTTTATGGTATAAATAAGGTGTTATGTTGTTTTTCGCTATTTTGCAGGGCATGGTTAATGAGTATTGCCTTTCTAATAGTTAAAAGGCTAACTGGCAAAGGGTTGATATGTAATGCAGCCAAATTATGTTCTCCCTTTTCCTCTGCCTCCTCATTAATCCATGCTGATTTGATTAATACTAATAAATTCAGTCCTTGAAACATACTCTAGATTATGTTCTTTTATTAAACTTTCCAGTATCTGGAGTTAAAGGGTCACTATACTCACTGAAACAACTTTACATTATCTGAAACTACAATGTGAGAGAAGTAAAATGGTTGTACTCAAATATTTATCTGTGCTTGCTTTGTCATTAAATTATTAATGTTTAGTGAGTGCTCCTAATTGCCCCCACCCTCCCTTACTCACTGCCTTCTTGTAGTGTCTGGGACACTTATAAGTACTGCACAGCCTCACCACAGACCCAGCTCTGCTTACTCTGCTGATTCTCTTAAAGGGCATGTCCACTCCCAAAACTATAATGTAAACCACTACTGGCCTCACTCTGTAGTGTAATAAAATCCTTACCTTACATCCCAGCTCCAAATGGTTCTCCTGTAATGCCCCCCAAAGTCCCAAAAACAGGCCAACAGAGCCTAGCAGAGTCTGCCTCCTGTCTCCCCTCTGGGAGAAGTTTGGCATGTGCACTGCAGCCCCCTCCCTCTCCCTCTCCCTCCCGTTTTGCAATCCCTCCCCCTAGCTTAAAGAACTTTTGGCACATAGTAGGGTTCCTTCCCCCAGCCCCAAGCACTCTATTTACCTTACTTCTCTCCCTCGGCATTCTGTGCAGCTGCGTTCGTGATTGGCTGCCTCTCAGCCACTCAGAGACGCGGCTGCCAGTTTCATGCAAACAGAGGGACGGGCAATATGGTGGAGGAAAGAGGGAAGGTAAGTAGAGTTTTGGGGGACTTTCTGAAAAATCTTTTATAGCAGTTGGGGCTGGGGGAAGGAACCCTACTATGTGCTAAAAGATCTTAACAGGGGTGGACATGCCCTTTAAATGTTGCAGAAAGTGTGCTGGCAGGCAGGCAAAGAGGTCAGGCATGGGTCACATTTTACAATTTCTGCTTCTGGAGTGACAGGTCTGTCCCCGTAAATGCTGTGATTAAAATGATGAATCTACAGCTCAGATTTAAAATCTGAAAAAAATGTTGGAGGAGTGGAATCTATTTTTGAAAATTCGATTTTTTAGAATAAAGATACCCTTTAAACTCACAGGTCTGTAATTACCCGGCTGTAAACGACTACCTTTTTTGAAAATTGGATTTACATTAGTTTTTTTCCAGTCCAGAGGCATCACAAGGAAGTACACAATAAAATCCTTACCTTACATCCCAGCTCCAAATGGTTCTCCTGTAATGCCCCCCAAAGTCCCAAAAACAGGCCAACAGAGCCTAGCAGAGTCTGCCTCCTGTCTCCCCTCCGGGAGAAGTTTGGCATGTGCACTGCAGCCCCCTCCCTCTCCCTCTCCCTCCCGTTTTGCAATCCCTCCCCCTAGCTTAAAGAACTTTTGGCACATAGTAGGGTTCCTTCCCCCAGCCCCAAGCAATATAAAAGATTTTTCAGAAAGTCCCCCGCACTCTATTTACCTTACTTCTCTCCCTCGGCATTCTGTGCAGCCGCGTTCGTGATTGGCTGCCTCTCAGCCACTCAGAGACGCGGCTGCCAGTTTCATGCAAACAGAGGGTCGGGCAATATGGTGGAGGAAAGAGGGAAGGTAAGTAGAGTTTTGGGGGACTTTCTGAAAAATCTTTTATAGCAGTTGGGGCTGGGGGAAGGAACCCTACTATGTGCTAAAAGATCTTTACAGGGGTGGACATGCCCTTTAAATGTTGCAGAAAGTGTGCTGGCAGGCAGGCAAAGAGGTCAGGCATGGGTCACATATTACAATTTCTGCTTCTGGAGTGACAGGTCTGTCCCCGTAAATGCTGTGATTAAAATGATGACTTCTCAGAATCTACAGATCAGATTTAAAATCTGAAAAAAATGTTGGAGGAGTGGAATCTATTTTTGAAAATTCGATTTTTTAGAATAAAGATACCCTTTAAACTCACAGGTCTGTAATTACCCGGCTGTAAACGACTACCTTTTTTGAAAATTGGATTTACATTAGTTTTTTTCCAGTCCAGAGGCATCACAAGGAAGTACACAAAAATCATGTGACATTACGATTGCGCTGTGTCACATGATTCATGTGTGCCTCCATGTGGGGTCTAGCCCTTTAAAGATTTTAAATGTCATTTTCTTCCATTTTCCTCTTTCCATCTGAATTCAGCCACCTGGGTGTGGACTTTTTTTTTTAAAATGTATTGTTTTATACCAAATATAAATTTGGTTGTTAAATGGTTTAAAAACAGTCCACTTACAACCATTGGCTGTAAAGAAATCTGTTATATCCATGACTGACAGCTGCTAACTGGAACAGAATATCAAGCAGAATTTCAGAATAGACTTAAGGTACGAACACATGAGTGATTGAACACACGAGCGTTTGAGGGTGGCGTCCCGCAAAGCACAATGTGTATGAATAGCCATTTTGGGGCGATAATCGGCCTGTGTATGGGCTCTTTATTGTCCGAAACTGACACTCTTTTGGAGATCCGCCTGGTAGATCGGGGCAACGATCCCCGAACGAACAGCCATTTTGGCCGATAAAGTGCCTCTTGTGTAACGGGTTGGCACCGGCGATCGCACGTGTGTATGAACCTTTGCATCTTTCAACTTTCTAATTATTGCAGTTTTGTGTTTTGGGGGTGATTTACATATGATTTTTCATTTGAGGGGTGAACTTGCCCTTTAAAAACATCCCATCCTCATGACTATATAAGAGCCCTGATCTTTTGTGTTTATTCTGATCGGTGGTAATAAATGTGGCTTAGATTTTAAGAACAGTAATTAAAAGGGTATCTATACTCTAAAAAATAAAATTTTCAAAAATTATACCTTTAGATTCAGGATTTAAATTCACTACTTCAAAACTTTTTTAAATCTGAGCTGTAGATCTTGAGAAATCATCATTTTAATCACAGCATTTACAGGGACAGACCTGTCACTCGGCTATATTAAAAAATAGAATTAAGGGTGGACATACCCTTTAAAGTATTTCCAGAGCACTACTGTATATTATTGTATACCTACTGTTAAAAGGACTGTTATACAACTAAAAATTTTTTTAAAAATGGCATTTCCTCAGAGGTAGGGTAGAGTACTCTTATCTCTTGTTTTGCAATAATCGTCAAACGTTTTGTTTTGTCCTGGCTGGAATTTCTCACTCTTCTGTTCCAGGCATTTTGCTCCCCATCTCTCAAACAGTTTTGTGGTCAGTTCTATCTCTGACATAGCTACAAATGTTGGAGAAAGAGGCGGGACAAACGGGTGGAAGTAGCAGAAAAGCTGCCATCAGTAGGACAAGTAGCATTTTGGAAAGCTTATGTTGTATTGTATTGCTAAACAGGAGGTAGGAGTACATCTATGTCACAGGAAACCTTTAACGTTAAAGGGTATCTTTACTAGAAACTTTTTTCCCTCAAAAACACAGCAAGAGCCCACAGCTCCAAAACTTATTTGGATTTTAAATCTGAGCTGTAGATTCTGAGAAATAATTTGAAATCACAGAATTTACAGGGAAAGACCTGTCGCTCCAGAAGCAGAAGTAATATATTGCCCCATCCCTGACCTCTTACTAAGATCTTTGGCTGTCTGCCAGCACAGTTTCTGCAATAATTAAGATAATCAGCAGAGAAAAGAAGGCGGAGATGTGTAATGGTATATAGTATATAGTTCTGTGCAGAACTTATAAGTGTCATAGACACTACAAGAAGGCAGTGAGTAAGGGAGGGTGGGGGGAATTAGGAGCACTCACTAAACATTAATAATTTAATGACAAAGCAAGCACAGATGAATATGCGAGTATCACCATTTTACTTTCTTATTTTTAGTTTCAGATAGTGTAAAGTTGTTTGAGTGGGAATAGTGACCCTTTAAGATTCAATTATGATAAAACACATTGCTATGACACCATTATACTTACTGTTATAACATTTGTTCTTTTTTTGTCTTTAGTTTCTACAATTAATATGACTATTGAAGCAGAGAAGAGTATGGTCAAGAAAGGGGAGAATATTACAGTTACATGTATAGTCACTAATAATGAATTTCTTAACTTTACCTGGGATTATCCAGCCAAGTGGGTAAGGCGTTCAGTTTTGATTAATATATTGTGCAAAACATTGTTTAGTCCTAGAGAGAAATCCTATGGTATGACTAAAGGGTATCTCCACTGGGAAAAAAAAAATTGGCATTTAGTTCTATTGAAGAATGGGAGGTAAAGGAGCTGTGTCTTACTTCCCGTTCAGGAGCCAGGAGAGAAGGTAAGGTCTACCCGATCACTGGCTCCTCTGCCGCATAGTCTAACAGGTCTTGACAGACTCTGTGTTCTTACCTTCTGTTCTTCATTAAAACCTCAGGAGACGGAAAAGAAGACAAGGTACTTAACCGATCTCTGGCTCCTCCACCTTGTAGGCTGACAGAGTCTGTCGGGCTATGTGGCGGAGGAGCCAGCGATCGGGTAAGTACCTTACCATCTCTCCCAGCTCCTACAGGTTGTGCTGGGAGCCACACAATGTAATATCGGTTTATAAAAGGCATGTCCACCCCCAAATCTAGAATTTAACCCACTATTGGTCCCACTGTGTAGTGTAATAAAACCCTTACCTCACATCCCAGCTCCAAATGGTTCTCCTGTAATGTCCCTCCGAGTCCAAAGTCCCAAAAACTGGCCACCAGGACCACTTCGGGGAGGGAAATTGTTTCCGCCTCTGAGGCATCCTCTCAGAGGTTTTTGGCTTGCGTCAGTGATTGGCTGCCTCTCAGCCAATCATGGATGTGGCTGCCGGTCCGGCCCCCTGCTTGCAGTTTCATGCAAGCAGAGGGCCGGGACAATACGCCGGGGTAAGGTAGGTAATGATCGGGGGGAGTTTCTGTAAAAGCTATTATAGTGGTTGGGGTTGGGGGAGGGAGACCTACTATACCCCAAAAGTTACAAAAAGTGGTGGACATGCCCTTTAAGTTGTGAGGACTGAACCGTTTCAATAATGAAAATGTTACTGTGAACTATTTGTAAATTAAAATTTTAAAATCAGAACTGACTTATCTAAACACCAATTATAACTAATGACACAGTTTAGGTTATAATTAACTGAAAATGAATGACTCATGTGTTATTTATAATTATTATGGCTATCTCTGTTTAATAGGGGTATTAACAGATTTAAATTTTTGATGAATATTGCTGACCCCTTTCCACCCTGTCCTACCAAATCCTTACCCCAAGCCTCCTTGATATCAAAGTGATAAATATAGCATTGCAGATCCTAGTGTTGGAGTGAAATTCTTTTTTCTTTTTGGTTACCTGCTTACTTACCTTCTTCCCAGGCATCCCGAATAGAGATATTCATTTGTGTCTTTCCCACTCAGGGCCACTTTCTAATGAGGCAGAGTGAGGCATTTTTCTCAGGTGGCACCTCTGGAGTAAAGAGAAAGGCGGCAGAGGGGGGAAAAAAACTGCCCCTTTAAAGAAAAAAGGCATTTCTTGGGAGTGCTCAGGGGCACCATTCAAGTGCCCCCTTGCCACCTCGATCCCCCATTGTTTTGCCTGAAACCGATCACTGGTAATATACCTCTGTAGTGCTGGGAGCCACAGTAGTAAGGGAGTCCCCATAACATCAGAAGAGTTCATCTGACACCGGATCATCCCCATGTTTTCCCCCAAACATCCCTGGTGGTCTAGTGAAAGAAGTGAACTTGCGATCAGCAATTAATGCAAGTTCACTTCCTGCTATAAAAGAGATCCATTCGCAAATAGAAGTTCCCTGGTGGTCCAGTGTAAGGTACTGAACTGCGATATCCATTCAGATCGGTGGTAAAAAATGTGGCTTAGATTTTAAGAACAGTAATTAAAAGGGTATCTATTCTCTAAAAAATAAAAATTTTAAAAATTATACCTTTAGATTCAGGATTTAAATTCACTACTTCAAAACTTTTATATAGTAAGCTGTCACACTGACAGTAGTGTGGCCTAGCTACAGTAGTGTGGGCTAGCCCTAAATCAGCTAATCATATTCACAGCTATCTCTGATGATTGGCTGGGAGACACTAGCAGATGGGAACTCTGAAGTCAAAGGTTACATGCAGCTTAGCATAAGGAAAGTGAGAAACAACACAAGGTAACTAGTTAGCATTTGCAGAAAGTGTTTTGGGTCCAGGACCACCAGGAAGATGCAACACTAGAAACCAGCAGTGACATCATAGATTGCCAGTACCCTAAAATGTTCTATATGATTTCTATACTAAAAGGCTAAATTCAGGGGTGAGAGACAAATGGTTTTACTAAGTGACAGTTACAGATTCATTGGAGCTGCCTTTGTATTTTGCGTTTTGTTCTCCTTTAAATGTGTCAAGGTGCATTTTTTTATGTCACTATGACATACATAGTAACATAGTAACAAGGTTGAATCATAATCGTCCATCAAGTCCAACCTATTCATCCCTCACACCTACACCTTCAACCCCTCACCCCCCCTTTTTTTTAACCCTACCTAACAGTTGATCCAGAGGAAGGCAAAAAAAAAAAAACAGCTAAAAAGGGGGAAAAATTGCTTCCTGACTCCAATGGGTACATTTTTAATGATGTCACTATGACATCAGCATGACATCATCATTACATCAGCATGACATCATTTTGCACAGATTTGGATTTTACCCCACACACACACACAAAAAAACACAACAACAAAAAATCATTGAATTGGCGACTTCTCGTGCTACATCTTTTAAAGTGTTTAAAGGAAGTGTTCTCTCAGAAATGAAATATTTTAACAAACTTCTGCATAATAAACTTCCCTGTGCCCCATCCCCAAGGAACCTTTATTTTTTAAAATTCTGCTTGTAGCCTCTGCAATCAGCTTGTAAAGTTCTGCTCGTTTTTGGTGGGAGTGTCCTTCACTCTACACTGCTTGTTGTCTATCTGCTGTACTGACATGTTATACCCCGCCCATTTTGACCTCATGACTAATAGACTTTTCCCTCTCTCACGTGCACTTTTTTTGCTGCATAAGGTACAGTTTCTGACTGATCTACTGGAACTAGGGATTACTTATAACAATTAAACCTTGCTGGTATTGTTTATTGAAATGAAATGTATGTATTTATTGTTTATATAGAATTATATGTTTGTTTCTAGCAGTGTGTTACTGTGATTCAATCAGTTTGTGTTACTGTATGTGTCTGTCAGTGTATTTGTGTTGCTGTGTGTGTCTGTCAGTGTATTTGTGTTGCTGTGTGTGTTTATGTTGCTGTGTGTGTCTGTCAGTGTGTTTATGTTGCTTTGTGTGTCTGTCAGTGTGTTTGTGTTGCTGTGTGTGTTTGTGTTGCTGTGTGTCTGTCAGTGTCTTTGTGTTGCTGTGTGTGTCTGTCGATGTGTTTGTGTTACTGTGTGTGTCTGTGTATAGTGGGCATAGTGTAGGTAATAAGCTTTATCATCCATCACACACAACCTTTCCCCCTTACCATATTGCCTGTGCATCACTTTCAGTGTGGCATAGTGTATTTTAGTAAGCTTTATCATCCATCACACATAACCTTCCCCTAACCATATCGCCTGTGCATCACTTTCAGTGTGGCATAATGTAGGTAGCACGCTTTATCATCCATCACACATAACCTTTCCCCCTAACCATATCGCCTGTGCATCACTTTCAGTGTGGCATAATGTAGGTAGCAAGCTTTATTATCCATCACGCACAACCTTTCCCCCTAACCATATTGCCTGTGCATCACTTTCAGTGTGGCATAGTGTAGTTGTAAGCTTTATCATCCATCACACACAAAACTTTCCCCCTAACCATATTGCCTGTGCATCACTTTCAATGTGGCATAGTTTAGGTAGTAAGCTTTATCATCCATCACACACACCTTTCCCCTAACCATATTGCCTGTGCATCAATTTCAGTGTGGCATAGTTTAGGTAGTAAGCTTTATCATCCATCACACCAAACCTTTCCCCCCTTACCATATTGCCTGTGCATCACTTTCAGTGTGTGCATAGTGTATTTAGTAAGCTTTATCATCTATCACACATAACCTTTCCCCCTAACCATATCGCCTGTGCATCACTTTCATGTGGGCATAATGTAGGTAGCAAGTTTTTATTATCATCACGCACAACACTTTCCCCCTAACCATATTGCCTGTGCATCACTTTCAGTGTGCATAGTGTAGTTAGAGCTTTATCATTCATCCATCCACACAACCTTTCCCCCTAACCATATTGCCTGTGCGTCAATTTCAGTGTGGCATAGTTTAGGTAGTAAGCTTTACCATCCATCACGCACAACCTTTTCCTCCACCCATATTCCTGTGCACCACCGTTTGGTAGATAGCCATGTTAAACATGGCAATACTTAAGTTATATAACCATAAACTAATGTCTGTATGAATTGGAAAGGATTAAATACTCCAAAATTTGACCAACCTGTCCAAGTCCAAAATGGAAGTGAAAGTTACAATGCCCTGTCTCATTCCACACACACTCCCATGTCCCCCTAATTCTTAAGAGTACAATCTCCAAAAATTGACCATAATTTTCAACCCCACCCCCGCGTTGCCGAGAAACCCGATGCTTCGGCGGTTTTGTGGTTGTTGGAGGCTAGGAGAGGTCACTGCTTCGCGACTGCAGTGGCTTCTCAATGCGCATGCCTTCCGGATTTCTCGTAGTCGTGGATTGGAGCACAGCTGAGCTCCAGAGTCGGATGTAGACTGGTGGAAGCAGACACAGGAGATATTACAGGGACAGGAACATCGCTTTAGGATTCTGAAAGGAGGTATTTAGAGTGTGTAATTTATGTTATCTACCTACAAAATGTATAAATTAGCACTGAACTGTTCCTTTAAATATGTCTGGGTGCTTTTTTTGTGTGATGTCACTATGACATCAGCATGACATCATCATTACATCAGCATGACATCATTTTGCACATATTTAAATTTTTACCAAAAAAGCAGTGCACTTGGTGCAACTTCTTATTCTACATATTTTAATAGTGTTCACACATATGCTAATTGGGATTTTCCAGGGTACATAATTGCCACAGATTCTTGTACAAGTCATTCTGAATTGAGAAAGCCAGTCGGATGACTAGCGAAACGTCTTCAAGAACTACATTTCAAGTCCAGTTGATCTAATTGAATACAACAGATATACCATGACCTGGATGAATGAGAAACCTTCACAAGCATATGTCTACATATAACAAGCACATGTGTCGCAGCATACAGAGTGCGTTGCAGGTTTGCTGTGCCTACCTTTTGCGGCCTTAGGGATCGTGCAAAAGTTAGTTAACACGTGCTAAAATAATCTGTAATGTGGGTTCGAATAGAACCCAGTTTTGAATTGAATCTGAGGGTTTCGAAGTCCCGCCGAAACTTTCTGAACTCCAGAATTTCACGGAAACCCGGATTTTTCAAATCTTTGATTTTTATCGAAAGTAGGCAATCAGCGAAAATAGATGATTTTCGAAAATCAAAAGTAGACAATTTTCGGAAATTGAAAGTAGACGATTTTCTAAAATCAAAAGTAGACGATTTTCGAAAATAGAAAGTAGATGATTTTCTAAAATCGAAAGTAGACGATTTTCAAAAATAATTGTCTATCATCATGACATCATCATTAGATTAGCATGACATCATTTTGCACAGATTTGGATTTTGACCCCCCCCCAAAAAAATAAATCATCGCATTTGGTGCGACTTCTCATTCTACATCGCTTAATAGTGTTTAAATGTGTCTGGGTACATTATTTTATGATATCAACATGACAGCATCATTTTGCACAAATTTGGATTTTGACCCTAAAAAGCATTGCACTTGGTATAATTTCTAACTCTTTATAATTAGTATTACTCTTTATAATACTAGTGTTCAAATGTGTCTGGGTTAATTTTTAGTGATGTCACTGTGACATCAGAATGACATAATTTTGTACAGATTTGAAATTTAACCCAAAAAAGCATTACACTTGGTGTGACTTCTCATTGCATATAGTTTAATAAAGTTCAAATGTGTCTGGGTACATTTCTTTTTGGTGATGTCACTATGACATAAGCATGATTATTTTCATCAGCATAATTTTGCTGATTTGTATTTTAACCAAGAAAAGCATTGCACTTGGTTCGACTTTTTATTCTATATCTTTTGATAGTGTTTCAATATGTCTACATTTTTTAGTGATGTCACTATGGCATCAGCATGACATCATCATTTTATGCAGAATTTAATTTTGACCCTAAAAAGCATTGCACTTCGTGTAATATCTTATTCTATATCTTTTAATTGTGTTGAAACATGTCTGGGTGCATTTTCTTAGTGATGTCACTATGACATCAGTATTACCTCATTTTGCACAGATTTGGATTTTGATCCCAAAAGCATAGTACTTGGTGATGTTCCTATGACATCAGCATGACATCATAATTTTGTTCAGATTTGGATTTTAACCCAAAAAAGCATTCCATTTGGTGTGATTTCTTCTTCTTAATCTTTTACCTGTGTTCAAATTTGTCTGGGTGCATTTTTTAGTGATGACACTGTGACATCAGCATGACATCATCATTTTGTATATATTTTAAAGGGCATGTCCATCCCAAAAACTTTAATTTAACCCTCTACTGGCCACACTCTGCTGTTTAATATAAACCTTACCTTACATCTCTGCTCCTTATGGTTCCAAAGATATTCCTCTTCAAAGTCCAGGAAACTGAAGACTCCAAGCTGTCTGTGAGGCTTCTGATCCACACTATTTGCTTATTCTCATCACTCTGGAGAATGCACAGTACCCCCCCCCCCCATCATCCGGATCCATCCTCAGCCACTGTGATCCTATCTTCAAATCCTTTGGGGGTAATTTAGGTAACCCCTGCCCGCTCCCAACCGCCAGCATTTTTCTTTAAAAAAGTCCCCCAAATTCTACTTACACTGCCACTGAGAAGACTGAGTAAGTAGAATTCAGGGGACTTTTTTAAAGGGCATGTCCACCCCCAAAACTAAAATTGAACCCACTATTGGCCCCACTCTGTAGTATATAAAAATCCTTAACTTACATCCCTGCTCCAAATGGTTCTCCTGTAAAGTCCCCCCAAAGTTATAAAAACTGACCACCAGGAGCCTGGCCACCAGGGAAATTGTTTCTGCCTCTGAGCTGTCCTCTCAGAGGTTTTTGGCTTGCTCAGAGCAGCCCTTCAAATCCTCCTCCCCCCCCTCCCTCCCTCTCCCTCCCGTTTTGCTCTCCCTCCCCCGAGTGTAAAAACCCTTAGGCAGATATTAGAGCTAGTTCCCCCTACCCCAACCGCTATAATATATTTTCCAGAGACTCCCCCGATCTTTACTTACCTTACCTCTCTCCTCCGGCGTTCTGAACTGCCGGCAGCCGCGCCCATGATTGGCAGCCTCTCAGCCAATCACACACGTGGCTGCCAGTCCGGCCCCCTGCTTGCAGTTCTATGCAAGCAGAAGGCCGGGCATTGCGGCGGAGAAGAGAGGGAAGGTAAGTAACGATCGGGGGACTTTCTGAAAAAAATATTATAGCAGTTGGGGCTGGGGGAACTAGCACTACTATCTGCCAAAAGCTAGGAAAAGGGGTGGACATGCCCTTTAAAGTGTTTGGGTATGACATTAGCATGACATCACAATTTTGCAGATTTGGATTTTGACCCAAAAAAGCATTGTACTTGGTGCGACTTTTTATTCTATTCCTTTTAATAGTGTTTAAAGGAGAAAGAGACCAAAAACAATCAAAGTATGATTTAGAACGTACTACATACTATGACTACATTTGCAAAAAATCTTAAGGTGATACACACACTTTCCCCCCCCTACAATATAATTATGAAAACTGCCATAATCGGAAGCCACACTCACACAACCAGAAGCGCCACCTAATAGAGATCGGAAGCGCCTTTTTACAAAGTTTGACTCAGGTGGCAAAAAGCCTAGAAGTGCCCTTGCTCCCGCTCTGGTCTCCTTTACAGCTGCTTCCTGAGCCACATCATCTGCAGCTGTGTGAGCTCGTAAAGTGCTTGTAGAGCCGTCAGAGGAGGTGTGAAGCTTCAGAACCAGGGCTGGAGAGAAAAAAGATGAATATCTCTGTTGAGGGATGCTAAAGAAGTAGATAAGTATTGCAGTCTTGGTATTTTGGGGGTTCTCCCATGTGTATATCTCTTTAAGTGGGGGGTAGTGAGCATGCCCTTTAATACAGAAAGGGGAAAAAAAGTCAACCAATAATGTGCTTTTAGTGTGTTAATATATCATAGTTTTCATAAATATTTTGTTATCTTTTTACAGAGAGGTAAACTAAGCACTCCAGATGCCATATTCTTGCCCAGCGGTGTTGGTTCTGTTCTAACAATCCACAGTGTTGATCTAGAAGACTCTGGAACATACAGTTGCTCTGCTGTGGAGATGATCTCAGATGAAATAGACATAAAAGAGATTGATGTCTTTGTAATTGGTACTGTTCATTATTTACTTATCTTGTTGTTGCAACATAATAGAGAGCTCTGAACACTAGTAATTATGATTCAACAGCTGTTGAAATTGCTCAGGTTATTAATTTCTATATAATCTAAGCAATTAAGCAACTGATGTACAATGAGTCAAACAAATATTGCAAAAATGTTCACAGTTCCCCTTTATTTAGGGAACATTCTAGAAGACGTTATTTTATTATATGGCACTGAACACAATATCTAATATAGTGATATTCTCTATATCTACATTGAAAATAAAGCATCTACTACGCCCATTAGTACCAGTGCAATATTTGCTTGACCCATTGAACATCATTATTTTCTGTGCATTTAAGTAAATATGTTATGGGTCATCTGACAAAACACTCGACATTCCTATAATGTTTATTAAATTGGCTACGTAGTATAATCTATAAATCATCATGACCTACTCATGGATTTGGCATTACAGTGGTGATTTGTTGATGGTCTGGTATGTTCCAAATCCAATCATGTCCTTAAAGGACAATTATACTCACCTTCCCTCCGCTCCACATCTTTGTGCAGTAGCTTTTACTCAGGGTGAGGACCTGAACCGGAAAAAAGACAATTGAGGGTCACACTCCAAGAAATTAGAATACTTTTATTGTGATCCACACATCACACGTCACAACGTTTCGGGGGAATGCCCCCTTCTTCAGGTGAACCGCTAGGTCCTCACTCCTGCATTCGCGAAACATAAAGCAGCGTCTTAGAGCAACGCTGCTCTGGTAGGCTCCGCCCCCTCCTCCCCGTCGGCGACGAGGCCAATAGGAAGGGGAGGGGCGGAGCCTACCAGAGCAGTGTTGCTGTAAGACGCTGCTGTAGGTTACGCGAATCCAGGGGTGAGGACCTAGCGGTTCAGGTCCTCACCCTGAGTAAAAGCTACTGCACAAAGATGTGGAGCGGAGGGAAGGTGAGTATGATTGTCCTTTAAAGTACAAAACTGAACAAAAATGAGCAGTTATTTCTCCTTTTCTGTAAGCCTTATGTTACCGGTCATCGGAGTTCTAGGAGTAGGATGTAGAAGAATTCATTTTAATGCATCTGTTTTAATTAGAGGAGAAACATAGACACACCATGCTTGGTTGAAAGACAAGTTTATTATCACATCAAACGCGTTGATTAAAGGGACACTATACTGAAAAAATGACTTTGCCTTATCTTAATCTATAATTGAATACATGTAAGTAGCACTTACTCTGATTTGTGTGTGTTGCTGCATGCTTTCAATCCAGCACACATTTTGTTTAGGAGCAGTATCCCCCCTCTCTATTTTAACCACTCCCACTTCCATCCGACCTGACTTTTCCCCCACAAACCAACTGTCAAGCCTGCACACAGCATTCCAACTGTCAAAACTCTGTCACCATTCCAGCTACAGTAAAACTACTCACAGAAGAATAGTTTTTGAGAGCAAGGAACTTGATTGACAGCTGAAATTTAAGAAGTTTTAGATTGGATATCTAAAGAAATAGGGGGCAGATCAACAAAAAAATGACACGGTGGTGGTTGGGAAGAATTATAGTTTCCAGTTATGGAAAATTTAAAATAACCTATTTTTCGGTATAGATGCCCTTTAAGGTATCATTAAAACCCTGAACTCCACCTCACTTGCATTCGGGGTTAAGGCAGGCAGGTCTCATTGTCTCTATAGCTCTAAGCTTCAACCTTTCTCTGTTGAAAAAGCTTCAGATGGTTCCACCTACTTTAGATAATTTGGAATCGGTTCCATTAGGTACCGTATATACTCGAGTATAAGCTGACTCGAGTATAAGCCGAGGCACCCATTTTTGCCTCAAAAATTAGAAATGATGATTGACCCGAGTATAAGCCAAGGGTATACAGTAACCCTAATACCTTTCCACTGTAGATGTTTGGAAACTACAACTCCCAGCATGCTTGGTTGCTGGGAGTTGTAGTTTCCAACCACCTATAGTAAAAAGGTAATGTGGGTGTCTGCATGGCATACTGTCCCCCCATCCTCCCCCCAGTACCCCCAGCCCTCCCCCCAGTCCCCCCCCAGCTCACTTACCCGTACCGTCTTCAGTCTTCCTCTCTTGCAATCCAAAGCAGCCGCGAGTCCGGCCGGCAGTTCCCATTACTGCTTCGCGGCTGCGCTGTGACGTCATCCCGCCAGCGTGCGTGATGACGTCATCGCGCAACCGCGAAGTACTACTGGAAACTGCCGGCCGGACTCGCGGCTGCCTCTGATTGAAGGTAAGTTCCTTGTGACTCGAGTATAAGCCGAGTCAAGGTTTTTAGGTTAATTTTTAAACCTAAAAACCTCGGCTTATACTCGAGTATATACGGTAACATTCAGCAACTCAGCAGTGAGTGAATCTACCATTTCATTGGTCAAGGACATATTTACCATTACAGAGTAGATCACCACCTCAATAACTTTAGAATCCAGCCTGGAGCACAGCAAACTGTGTATTTATGTTTGCAGGGAAGATCTTTTTATACTATTGCACTTTATTAAATTGAAAATTTTATATATAAAAATAATATAAATAACCAGTAACGTGGAGATATATTATTGCAGTTACAAGCTGCTGTAGATGAAGAATGTATTAAAGGGGAACTGTGGTCCAAAAATGACTTTAGGTAAATTGAGGTAAAATTATAGGAATTGCTCCCCTGAGAATTTTTGCAATTTATTTCCATTGTTTATTTTACATAGTTTTGAAGATATTTACATGTTTGTGTGTGATATGGCAGCAGCATCACCAGGTCCCCTGCACTTCCTGCTCTGAAACCTGTCAGTCAATCTGCCCTGTGTCTCCTCCCCTTTGCAGCCCCCCTGTCCCTCCCACTCATGGACCCCATGGTCCCTCCAGTTGCAGGCCCCCCTTGGCCCATTCCCTTACAGCCCCATGTGGCCCCACCCACTTGTGGGTGCTGTGGCCCCACCCACTTGCGGATGCCATTGCCCCACCCACTCGTGGTTGCCCTGGCCCCGCCCACTCGCGGGTGCCTATGCCCCACCCGCTCACAGGTGCTGTGGGCCACTCACGAGTCAGAGTAACTGTTGCTTTAACCCTTCTTATTGCTCGATGCCATCTGCAACACTTTCAAATGATGTTTAATAAATTGATCTTGTAATCCGACCTTCTGTGGTGCTGCAGATATTTCCTTCCTTTTGAAACTTCAACTTGAAACCATCAACTCTTATTGTTCTCTTTTCCCAGAGAAAGGTTTTGTGAATCTGTTAACCAAAGAAAATACCATATCGTACACTAACCTGCACAAGAGCAAATCATTCAGAATCACCATTGAATCCTACCCCAAACCCACGATTGTGTGGCTAAAAGACAACGTGACCCTGACAGGAAATCAGACCAACCAAATCACCATTGTGGATAAAATGATAGCGGAAAACAAGTAAGGGCATTATAAATTCCGTTCTAGAACATTTCTATGTTGTATTTATGTTAATGTTTTGGAATGTGGCCAAAAGTCCATTTACAAAAAATGTAGCACCAGCTGGTAATTTTATTTATTTTCCCTTTGGCACAGCTAAGGTTAGGAGGAGTTCAGGCTGGTTCGCGTCCCTAAATGAGGTCATTAAAATTTTGCTCATATGATATTGAGAAATCCCGATATCTCAACTTGTGTTTATAGATGGCTGAAACTCGGAAGTTTCATTCCGTTTTCGAATTTTACAGAATTTTAACGGAAGAAACCCGAAGATCCAAAAATCAAATTTACTTTTGAGGCCAGGACTGGATTTACCATTAGGCACAGTAGGCACGCGCCAAGGGGCGCCTGAGATTGGAGGGGCGGCTGTCAATCTCCTCCCACTAAACCACACCCTTTATAGGATGTGCTCTATTTTTAGGGGTGGGGCTAAGGGCACCAGGCTCTTTGGGCCTACAGGCTCTAGAGCTTAAATCCATCCCTGTTTGAGGTGTCAGAACGTATTTTTGAGGGTTACCGAACATTTGAGGTTATTTTTGGTAACTCTCGAAAATAACCTTGATTGTTTGATAACCCTCGAAAATACGGTCCAAAGTCCCAAAATCTGAACAATCCGCCCAGTTTCGGACAGAACGTTTGGATTTCCGTGATGGATCTGGGTCCGAGTCAGACCTGGATCCCATCTCGACTTGTAATCTCCATTGACATTGGTCATTTGATAAAATTCCCATAACTTGATAATATGAACTGTCTGGTGTTTATATTCTAGGTACGTTAGTGATTTATCGCTTGTGCGAGTAAAAGAACAGGACGCAGGATTCTACACAATCAGAGTTTTTAATGAAGATGTTTCTCAGGAAAAGACATTCTACCTTCAGATAAATGGTGAGATTTAAGCTACTTCTTAAAACCTGAAGTTGTGGTCAGACTTAATCGGCTGTAGGTAAAGGTAATGGTTTCCTAAAGTGGTGATCATTTGCCCTTTCCTTGTAAAGTTGGCCTTGCCTGCTTGCTATGAATCGAATTATGTCAGCAAAGGTAAATTAGTTTGTCTTTTAACTAACTGCGCAATTTTAAAATATAATCACCCGTGTGTGCGTTCGTAGTACCTTGATCTGCCACGTTGGATCAACAAACAACGCCCTACAACAATCTAACGCATACACATGTGTGCAATTATCAGCCGAAACGACCATTTGTCGCCCATGTGCCTTGCGCTCGAGGGTCATTCATCAGGTGTTAAATTGTTTGTGTGTACGAGCCTTAACCCCTAAGTTAGCATTACTTAACATTGGGTTATCTAACATACCATGCAATCCACAGACTGTTATCTTTCTTATACTGCCAGACGCTATAAAACAATGAAAATACCTAAAATTAAAGAGGGTTACCGAAAACAAAAGCTACATTTGAGGGTTACCGAAAACAAACATTACATTTGAGGGTTACCGAAAACAAAAGCTACATTTGAGGGTTGCCGAAAACGAACATTACATTTGAGGGTTACTGAAAGCGAACATTACATTTGAGGGTTGCCGAAAACAAACAATACATTCGAGTGTTACAGAAAACGAACACTACATTCCAGGGTTACCAAACGCTACATTCGAGTGTTACAGAAAACAAACACTACATTCCAGGGTTACCAAACGATACATTCGAGGTTATGGAAAATCGAATATTACATTTGAGGGTTACCGAAAAATGAATGTTATATTCGAGGGTTACCGAAGATACATACGTCCGCGAGTTGGGAAAACCGAAGTTCGAGTTTGTCCGAACTCATAAAGTTCAGCCCGAACTTGGCTTAAGGTTCACATCCATCACTAAGTGCAACATGTATTGCTGGTCTCCTTAATAAATTGCAAGGAACTTGTAAGACATTTCTGTCTCTCTTGTGCTTTCTATGTTTGTGTGAAAGGTTTTGTTAATCTTCTAAACATAAGTGAATGTCTTTGGTAATTTTTTTTTGGTTTTCTCTTGGTGCAGTGCCTCCTAACATAACCGATATAGTGGATACTCATCCTGCAAGTGGTGGACAGATTGTCACATGCATTGGAAAAGGAATACCAGCTCCAGAATTTATATGGTACATCTGTAGTGAACTGAAAAGGTAAAGCATGAACAGTGCTCATACAGTAGGCACAGATATCAGTCCATGGACCATATATATAAAGGCGCCGTACCGCTATTCCGCAATACTCCACCTTTAACGGCTGCTACTTTTACGACTACAGTCTTACAATTCTAATGGTGGTCGTTAAAATTGTGATTGCACATTTACGATCGTGATGGTAATTGTACGATTGCCTATACAATACTATTGCCGTAGTCTACTACCGAATAGTATTGTACGGCCAAATGTATGACCACGGGTGGATGTTAACACAATTCACACATACCAATTGTCACTATTTCAGCTGCAGCAAAACTGCACACAGCAGAAGAGTTTATGATAATAATTCACTTGATTGACAGTTGGACAGTTGGGGACAGATCAACAAATAAATGTCACAGTGATAGTTAGGAAGAATTATAGTTTCCAGTAATGAGCAATTTTTTTTTTACCCCCAGTGTACATACCCTTTAAGTCACCTTAGAGTTCCATGTCCTATATAAAAGACACGTTTAATGAACCTCTCTGTGACTTGGTATCCTTATGGACAGTTCATTATCCTGTATATAACAAATGCTTTCTTCTTTTGGGACTATTAAAGGAGAAGTACAGAGATACTGGGAACTAGATGGATGGGCTAAACTTGATTGACAACCTAAATTTACTGTATAAGTGTTGTAAACTGCCTTGATATCTGACCACTTGTATCTTAATAATAATAAGGCAATTGTACTTACCACTACAACAGTATTTCTACCAACTACATGTGACCCATACTATATGGTATTTACTATAAATATAGCCTGTGTCTATTTAAAATTGACTGTAGATTTCCAAATATTATTATTGTTTTAATACACAATAGGTGCAACAATAAGGGACTGATGCCCTGGAAACCTTTAGAAAACATGACCTCAGGCCTGGATTTCTACATTAATAACTCTTACCCGAAGCTGGAGGGTTCAGGCACTTACAGTGTAAAGAGCAACCTTCACTTAAAAGGCCTGAGAGATTCTCTCACTGTCCGATGTTCTGCCAGGAACCTCTTTGGGGAGCATCATAGAGACGTCACGCTTGTACTACCCTGTGAGTATTATTACTACAAAGGAGAATTTATCAACTGCAATCTTAGGCTGGTGTAAACGGACAGATATACTCTTCCCAACTGGTCCCTTTTACAGTCCTTTGATCAGATTGGCTGGGTATTGATTTATCAATCTGTATTTCGGCTGTTTTAATTGGTTCCCCATAAAAGTTTTTTTAAGTAGTTTTACCTGCCTGATAATTCCCTGTTTCTGAAATACACATTCTGGGTTTTATTACAGTAGAGGAATCCGTGTAAATGTAATACAGAAATACAGTAATGTATTTCTGCCCCAGCATGCACTTGGCCACAGTGGCAATTAGAGTCAGCAAAAAGCAAGTAAAGGCACAGAGAGGCCCTGGCAGAGCTTCCCTTGTTAATATCTCTATTTTGGTATGATTTGGATTGGATATGATAAATCAAGTCATTTGGAAATCCAGTCATTTGGAATTTTTGTTTGCTTTCCAGCAGTATCTAAATATTTAGCTGATCATTCCAGGTTCGGTGCAACTTTAAAGAAAAGATAAATGAATTAAAGAGAAGGACAATGTGATTAAAATGTGTCCATTACTGATTCTCTAAAATACACACGCGCGAATATCGGCCGAAACGGCCGTTCGTCGCGGGTATTTGTCAGGATCGGGGGTCGGTCGAGACTTGGGGGTCTGGTGACAATCTTTAGGTGTGTATGAACCTTTAGATTAAATAAAGATAAAGCCATTAAAATGATTGAATAGCGTAATGTTCATAACAAGTCCGATGGCCGTTTATTAATTAGTTCAGCTGCATTCCTCATGGTTAGTAATCAAGCCAGAACATTTATCAGGTCGGAGACTGACCGGAGCCTTGCTTTAACTAGGAATTAAATTACAACATGATACCAATTATTAATTAAGTGTATATCTAAAGCTGGGTACACACCGTACAATATTTTACACACATATTACAATAATATATACCGATATTACCGTGTATTTGAAGGTCAGGCATATTGTATGGTGTGGATTACAATGGCCATGACCGATCTCGGTTGCCCGGTTGTTCTGAACAGTGGTTAATCAAGGCCAATCATGCGCCTCCCTAAAGCCTCGTACCCGACCCGCAACACACGTTGTGTCCGAACGTTCGTTTTGGCCTATAATCGGCCCTTGTATGGGCCCTTTATTATCAGAAACGGGCGGTCATTCGGAGATCCGCCTGGTCGGTCGGGCAATGATCCCCGACCGAACGGGCTTTTTGCCCATACACGGGCCAATTATCAGCCAAAACTAACGTTCAGACACATTGTGGGTCGGGACCCGCTATCGCACGTGTGTACGAACCTTAAGGAACCACACGATTGGTCGCTAATGGCAAACTGGCGTCCGGGACAAATGTTGTCGCATATGTACCCAATCTAAGGTGGTGAATTTCCTGTGTTTGTTAATAAAGTTAATCTTCTAACTTCACCTTGATGCAAGTTGTTGCAAAGTACACTAAAATCCCTGTAACCATGAATCAATTGTGTGCTGTGTAACAAGAATTTTAAAGGACGTGTCCACACTTTAAACGAAAAAACTGGTGACTTGTCAGTTATCTGCCCACAACCCCAACATTTTATTACATGCAAATGTAACCTGCTTGAGCATGTGCAGAGGAGGCTTACCGAGGGCCCATAAGTGGAACGATTGGCACCTAAAACGGACATTCAATTACACATTGTACAGCATGGGTCGGCATGTGTATGAACTTTATTTACCTTTATCCAATGATCCCACAAACAGCTGCTATGGGGGTGCATTTCTACAAAACATGTATTACTACACACAGTTTTATGTGGGTTTCTTTTGTAGTGTGCAAGGTTACAACACAAATAAATACTGTGGAATTTCCGCCATCTTGTTGTGTTAACCGTTTGTTTTTATATTTCAGATTTGTCCTTTAAATTTGTTCTCATATCTGCCATCTTGGCTCTGGTGGTGTTGGTTGTGATATTTCTAATCATACTTATCGTTTTGTGGCAAAAGGTAAGATTTCCAAGACATTTAAACATTTTTGTGACACAATACAATGGTCTAGTTTCATCTCTTTATTTGGTTTAATAGTATTTATTGTCCTGGAAAATGCCAATAGGATCGGCCATTAAAATAACTTTATTGGAACTTTACAAAAAGGACAACTTGACCGGTTTTTGGCCAAGTCAAAGGCATGTGTTTGCCAGAAAGGCCCCTGTCATCCTGACCTTACTAGTCATGTAAGGGTTTTTGATGTGAAAAGCAAAATTAATGTGATTACTTTTCATTTATGTGATCAACGCATTGAGCCTAAATCTGACCTTGTAATCAATATACAATTTGTAATAGGAAGGTATCTATAGGTAAGCATAATAATGTCTTTACAGGCAGGTTACAAACATGTGACTTACATACTACTCCTTCTTACAAACAAAGCAAATGGAGGGGCATAATGACTAATACTGTATAGCATGGGGGTCTGCAGGAGTGTACACTCAGATTGTACACCCACCACTTTTTAATGGGACCCCAACCCTTACCATTACCTTCCTTGCGCTCTACCAAAAGCAGCTGTTCGCAAAGCCAGCCCGCACCGCAATACCTTTCTAAAAATGCTGCACACATCTGTCCAAGTGGCATTTCATAGGTATTTATACTTTTCCTTTATCCTGTAGAAGCCCCGTTATGAAATTCGATGGAAAGTGATTGAATCCGTCACCTCCGATGGCCATGAATACATTTATGTGGATCCTCTACAGCTTCCATATGACCCCAGCTGGGAGCTTCCCAGGGATAAACTAGTACTTGGTAAGAATCAGATGATGGAATCAGATATTGTCAGTGTAACATGTGGGGACATTCCGTATTGTTTTATTATATTTATAAAATGTTTTATTTGTTTATTGTTTGTCTTTCTCTTATGTTACAAAGTTTCCTCTGCACTCATCCCATGTTTATATCAGGTGCCACCAGATTAGTACAATTCCAAAAAAAGGTCATTATCTGCGGACAGTGTTTTTTCACAAAATATATTATTTTATTGGTACAACGTTTGGTACGGCCTTGAGTAGCTTCACCGAGGTCAATAATCCAAAATAATTGTGTAATTCTAAATGTGTATTTTTGACCTTGATGAATGTACCGAAACATTGTACCAATAAATTAATATATTTTATGATATTTTTTTGGAATATTACTGTTATTTATTATAATGGGTTTGGGCCAGTCTTTGGGATGCATTTCTTAAAGGCGAACTGTGGTCTCCATACAAGTGGCCTTTATGAAAAATGACTGCAGGATAAGGCTTCTAGTTTCAGTCTATTCAAAGTTACAGCAGTATAAAGGGTATCTTTTCCTGCTAACACTGTGAGCTGTGACATCACAAGGTTGGAGCATGCCCACTGATGGGACAAAGCATCATCAGCTGCATCATAAGTCATGCCCCAGAACGTCTAAATAATCTTAGCCTGATAATATTTGTTCTCTCTCCCTAAGGTGTCCATTGGTAGAGGAAAGGATAGAGATGGTTGCAGGTCTGTAACTAGCTTCAAAAAAGATACATTTTTGGGGTGTGTGGCTTCTTACACAGCTCATCATATGTGTCTGTCACACTTCCTTGTCTGTCCTGGCTTTCTGAGTCTGTAACTTTTCAATCCTATAGCATAAGATCCAGAGAAGCTAGAGACATCATCTTAGGCTTGTTTGAAGTAACAATCAGATGATCCTGTGGCTGAAAAACTACCTCTCTTTGGGCCGCAGGATCAGTTGAAAATTTGTACTGGTTAATGTTGGATCCCTATACTTCAATATAGGAAGCTGATATGGATCCTTTACGTGTGTGACCACATGAACAATCTCTCTATAGCCCTCCTCCCTTGGCCCCCTGCCATAGCTGTCAACAATCTTTCTATAGCCCTCCTCAGTTTGCCCCCTGCCATACCTGACGGTGGTTTGTGGGGAACATAACATGTACATTGTTTACCTCACCTGGCAAACATCAAGGATGTTAAATATATAATGATTGAAATAGCGGGTATCTTTCTTGTAGGTACTGGAGAACTCAGAGTTAGGGAACTTGGGGGCTACCCCTAATGTGGGAGATGCCCCTGAAACCAATTTAATCTTATTGGTTAAGGGGATAACACATGACCATAAGCCATTTGATGGGCATCACATAGCGAAAGAAAGCAAACTATATTATAAAGTGCCCTTTGCCCCCCCAGAGTAATTTAAAAGGGATCGCTCCCCTGAGAGAATTACCCCAGACCCTTTCATTGTTACATGTGGGATGTCTGAGCTCACACATTGATGGAAAAATACACAGATTTGTACATACTACAGTTGTAGTTGTTATTTTTATATTAAATTAGAACAGAGCAGCAAACACTGCTTATAAAACAGAAGAACCATATGGTCCCAGCACAGAATTCCTGAGAATATTTCTCCCACCTCTGTCTGTTCCAAATGTTAACATATTTAAGCATATGTTTGACAGAGAATATCTACAACTCTCATCAACAGTGAATTAGTATGGAAATATTACCTTAACTCTTAGGTATCAAATTACTGGATTGATCACATTGATAGAAACTCCTTCATTGGTCACCTCTAAACTGACTTGGCTGAGAATAACTAGACTACTAGGAGCCACCTGCACCATTATTTGTATTTTTCTTAAATGTTATACAAAGTTTTAATTAGATTGACCATTCATGTCAGACCCCACGGCAAAACTACCAGGGGAGCAGATCATGCAACCACGGGGGGTCCGGGAGCCAGTGGGCCACATCTTCTAATTTTTCCTATGACAGATATAGCCTCCACCCTAAAAAAAAACGACTGTAGATGAAGCAGGGAGAAGGGCGCCATCAGAATTTTGCAGGGGGCCCAGTGATTCGTAGTTATACCACTGACAGGCCTTGTCCCAAAAAGCTTCCAACCATACATCTGCGTGTTTTTATGATAGGAGAATAAACTGGGGGGTACCCAAATAAAACCCATGAAGTCACATACAAACCAATTGCTGATGTAGCTGAATGTGGATTTAAACCCTGGACCCTGCATTATTTCTAATAACCGAAGAACTAGGCTGACAAAGTCATTTTCCAAGGACTGACCCAATGCACAATTGGACACAAACTGACTAAGCTTTCCATGTAATAACAGCACCATAAATAGTTGTTATTCTGTTCATTAGGTACATCTCTGAAACTAGTGACTGTTCTTCGTTAGACATTAATACATTCTTTTTTTTATTATTCTTTTCCTTACCATTTCATGAACGTACCAATTACCAGTCATTCAGGTGCATAAACTAATGGTATATTTATTTTTTCACTAGACTATCTGCGTGAAAAAGTAGATTATAAAATACTGCCCTCTAGTGGGCAATTGGAAAAACTGACTCTAAAAAGAGAAGGTCCCAGCATATAAATGTTCCATCTGAGTATTAAATTTCCAAAATGATTGATCCCTGCACAACCAGAATTTTGGTAGCTCAGAGATTGGGTTAGTGGCCATTAGAGATGAACGGAACTTTTTTCTTTCTTTCCCAATCGGAATTTTGGTTTAGTTTTCTAATTCCTAGTTTTCAATGATAAGTCCCTAACTTACCAACAAAACTGCAGGAAATCAGCAGTTCCAGATTAAAACCAAGTTTGTTTGAAACCGAGACTCATCACTAGTGGCCAACCAGGGAGATAGGATACCGTATAAATCTTATGCAATAAGAGAAGCCAGTACTATCTATCTACAGCATCCAATCAGATCATGTTACTCAACTGAAGACATCCTGAATAAAGGTAATATCTGATTGGTTGCTGCAGATTAATATCACAGGCATATTTTAGCCAGCTTAACATTCTGCTGAAGTAAAGCTCTAAGCTCTCACAGTCCTCCTCCCAGAGCTGCCAGTAATAGTACATTGTATCTTTTACTTCAGTGCTCACCTTGCTAAATAAGGTCATCGTGGACCTCACAAACAGTCATGTCATGGTTGACCAGCCAATAGCTGAAAATGCTTGGCCAGCCAGAAAAATCTGTTTGTGTGTACCTTGCCTACCTGGCTGTAGAAATTATCTCAAAAAGCCCAACTGTATACTACTACAAGGTGCATTGCTGTTGAACAAATTAGGCTTCTTACTATCATAATCAAGATGATGCCAGGGATCCTGGATAATAAATCAGCTCTAATTGCTGGCTGGGGTGAGGACTTTCTTTGGATCACATTAACATTCCAATATGTAAAGTTTCTAATGATTTCTTTATTTTTCACAGGTCGAACACTCGGTTCTGGAGCATTTGGCAGGGTGGTGGAAGCTACAGCCCATGGATTGGGCCACGCACAATCGGTCACTAAAGTGGCTGTAAAAATGCTTAAATGTGAGTTTTATTATATATTTGTTTCCCAAACATTGTGAGGAAAGTAATAGGAAGTTCCCTATTACTTTATGTCTGACGTCTTTGGAAACTAATTGCATCTTCTTGTTTCCCTTTATTTCAGCATCTGCTAGAAGCAGCGAAAAGCAAGCCCTAATGTCCGAGCTGAAGATTATGAGCCATCTTGGGCCACATCTAAATATTGTCAACCTCTTAGCAGCTTGTACTAAAGGAGGTACATTTCATTTCTAATCATTAAAGATCATTAGTTCATTTAATTGAAATAATAATACAGGGTTAAATCTTTTTTTTTTTTAATGCAGATTGAGTTTGCCTAATGTGTTTATAGAGATTCCACCCCTTTAAAAGCAGATAGACTATGTCAGGGGTTCCCAACCACCTCTAATGGCCCCATGCAGTGACCAGACCGGGGTTATAGCCCCGCCCTGATCCACCCCCTACACGCCCATGCGGTACAACAAATAAAACATAAAGCGATATTCACAGTCACTTATTAAAATTCCAATTAACCCTTTGTGTATGCATTCCAGCCAGAAAATGAACATTATGTTACATTTGTACCTTTATATAATATTAAATGTAAGAGAAGCTTAAAGGGGAAGTTCAGTGCAAATACATATGCTTTTCAGAAAAAAGAGCAGTATTATTTTATCCCAATGACCTTAATCTGCCAATTCATCATTTTGTCTGTGTATAAATAAATGCAACCGAAATACTGACTTCCTGTTTGCAGGACCCCTAGTAGAGACAGTTATGGTCTTGCCCTTGACCCAGCGCCTGGGTTGATTCTGTTGCTCAGTAGAGCCCATCCAACAGCCAATCAGAAATTACTTTTAGGAATATTCCAAGGAAGTGGTGCATCCTGTGAAGAAGAAGGGTTGTTAGAACCTGAAATGGCAGCTCACTAATCTCAACAGCAGGGAACAGCAAAGGGTATGAAATCAACTGATAAGAAGGCATTAGACAAACTAACAATTTAACAAATATTCATAATTTTGGTAAGAGTTGAGCTAACTATAAGAATATATATGAAATGTTCCAACTTAAATTTAAAGGACAACTATACTGTAAAAATGTTCTATTTACAAATGAAATGTACCTGGGTCATGGTTTAGGATTGATTATTCCTACCTCCTGATATTGAGTGCCGGCATGTACAGTTTTCATCTGCCTGGTTAGAGTTAGGGGGCTTTTCTGTATTAAAGATAGTGCTGAAGCACTAAGAGAACCTGGCAGAGGCATTTCTCTTCCTGCTGGCACGCCTCACAGAATCAATATTGGAAAGTTGGAATTAACAGTCCTACCGCCTTGCCACCGTTTTTTAAAATAGTTTTTTCATTTGCTTTTGTTTTTTAACATGATATGCACAGTTTTAAGGTTTGAAGGGGCAAAATCCGAAAAGCTTCTCTATCACATTTCTCTTTATTTTTTCAACTCCCTGAACCATGCTTTTCTTAATGCACTTTTATTTCCCATTGGTCATTGTGCCACCTCTTTCATCCAACCCCAAATGTTCTAACATCTGAATATTATTTACCTGCATCCTAACATGTGGTACAGTTCACCTTCTGTTGCAACCCCTCTAAGTTGGGCGGTTGCAAAGTTTTACATTACATATTTTTTTTAAATAAAATAGGATGCAAAAAAAATATTATTACGTTAATATAGAATGAGACAGTGACAGATGTCACTGAGTTTGACAAAGTGACTGTAAATAACTAAACATGATTCATTACTTACTAATGGTTTCTTACAGATTTAGAAATAGACCCTGTTGTTACAACCTTTGTTGGTCTGTAGTGTTTGCAAATCAAGGCAACATTTTGAGCTTATAAAATTGGTTTGTTTAAAGGAGAACTATACTAACCCTTTTCTTTTAATTTTTGGAACTGTGAGGAGATTTCCTTAACTGTTCCTGAATAGGGACGAACTCGCACTATTCTAACTAGTTCGAATCTGAATTTTCCGGACTCACGGGACTATTTTTGAAAATCCTCGAACATTTGAGAATTCTTTTTTTTTTTTAAACGCTTCCGAAAACGGCCAGAGATTCCAAAAACAGCTTCTCGCGGATTGCCGAATGGCCGACAATCCCACGGCTGGACGTTCGGGGGTCCCGCAGCTTGAAACCGGGCCCCCCTCTGGGTCCTTACAAGGACCATTGCTTAAGGGGTCCCGCAGCTCGAACTGGGACCCCCCTTATATGCCCTATCAGGGCCCTTGTGGCACTAAGAAGTGCCCTTGCGACCCTGACAAGGGCCCTTTGGGGCTTAAGGAGTCCCGCAGCACGAACCGGGACCCCCTCCCCCCGGCACTTATTGCGGCCCTTGGAAGGGCCCTTTGGGGCTTAAGGGGTCCCGCAGCTCGAACTGGGACCCCCGGCGGCTCTTAAAAGAGCCCTTCAGCGATGTCTTCTGTCTTCCATCTGGTGACACCAGTTCCGCTGAGGCCACCAACCCCAAGAAGTACCCCTGTGGCCGCCAGTGGTGCATCCGGCGCCGGTGGCCTCAACAAGGCCGATGTTACCGGCATCTTGATCCGACGCAACATCTTCAGTCTAGCAACACTAACACCACTGAGGTTGCCGATGCCAGGCAGGCTCACTTTGGCCGACAGTGAACCCGCTGGCACCGCCGGGATCAGTGGATACGATGTTGTTAGCCACTTCTTTCTTCTGCCATCTACTGCGATGGCTTCTGAGCTCCACGGAGGATTGCACCTCTTTATATAGGTTTGCAGAAAATGCTAATCTGTTTCTGATTGGTCGATTTTTCAATGCTTGGTTTACTGGTTTACATGGTTTACATTAACCAATTAGATTTTCCGATTTTCTGAAATCTGATTGCCGATTCGGGGATCTCCGGCCGTACAGGGATTTTCGGAAGCGGACGTTCGAGTTTTACGGAACATTCGATCGAAGGATTACCGAAAGCGGCACGCGGAAACCGGAAGTAGCGTGTGTGTGCGCTGCGTCCGGTTTTTATGCTGTTCCCCACACACGGACGTGTTCCCCAGACCATTTCCCAGGTCCCAGGGGACTGTAAGGTAAGTTTACACTGCAATATTTTAGAAAGTTCTTTTGAACTTTCCAAACTATTTACCCCCTATTGACTTTAATGGGTCCGTTTCCGAACTTTTTTAGTTCGGCCATCTCTATTCCTAAATAAAAGTAACAAGACACATAGGCGGGCTTTATCCGCTTGCAGGGGCTTGTGGGAATACATTATATGTTGGTGCATGTTAACATAGATATTAACGTCTATTTTTTTGGCTGAGTACATGCAAACTGTAGGTTGTTTCTTAACTTTGAAATATTCTGAATTCTTTTAGGACCTGTATATATTGTAACAGAATTCTGTCGATATGGAGACTTGGTTGACTACCTGCATCGTAATAAGCACACTTTTCTCCAGTGTTATGTTGATAAGGGGAGGAAGGACATTGGAGTGTATAGTAATGCCACCATTGGAGAAGACCTACATAGGTACCAGATATATTTTCTCCTGTTTTTATAGTTAGGAGTCAGGACATACCAAATTCTGTTGAAGGGTGTATGTTCCAAAATAGTCTTCAATGCCTTTTAACACCTCAAAGTATTTTATTGCTTATTTCTTTCTTATGCTACAAATATAGCCTACTCCCAGAAAACCACTGTGGATAAAGCACGGATAGGGACCCTATCATAGTTTTGCTGGGGGCCCCAGTGAATCCTAGTTACGCCACTGGAGTGACCCATTAATGTGGCTTAATGGGTTGGGCACCCTTACTACTACTTTTACCAAAAAAATGTTAAATAAAGTTCCCTAACTTTATATATGTTCTTTCTGTTGTTGTCATGGTGTGATATTGCATGACAAAGGTTTTAAGTTCTCAATTGCTAAGATACACTTGTGGTAAAAAGAGTAGAATTGTTCGCAGGCCATTGTAATGATTGCAAAACTTTGCAATTCCATATAAAAACACAAGATGTTTAGTCAGTTCATAAGAACTTCAATTTATATTTAGAATTTAAATTAGAATATTAATATGTTAAATATAAATGTAAAATTATTTGCCCTTAAATACCAATCTGTGAAGCCTTATCGTTTATACTCTGGAAGATTTCATGTTTTTATTAGGACAATCAAAAACTAAATTCCATGCAAGGACAAATCAAAATTGCGTTTACTATGTGTGACTCATAAACACGTCCACGTCTCTAAGATAAAGGTTAAAGGGGAACTGTGGTCTTTAAACAAGTTGATTTTAAATGAAAGGCCAGGTTCCTACCTTTAAAGTGAGCCATCGACCACCTCTCTATGTGCTGCACAGCTCAAGATATGTAGAAATCACTGATCAGAAAGTTAGGGGGTGGGAGTTCTGGATCCGCGGTTACAAATACTAATTCCTCCTTCTAATCTGCGGTTGACACTTGCTCAATGCAGGAGAAAGCAGAAGAAACCAGGTTTGAGTTACAGTGACAGAAGGAGGTGTGAGAGGGGCCACAGGTTGCGGTAAAATTAGCAATTTTTTTTAACGCTAAGCAGGGTTATTCAATAAAAGTTCTTAGTGTTAAAAATGGTGCTAATTTTGCCCCAACCAATCAGGTGTAAGCTTTTAAATGTTAAATAAGATGTGATTGGTTGGGGCAAAATTAGCACCATTTTAAACAATAAGAACTCTTATTGAATCTCCCTGAAGAACTTTTATTGAGTCTCCCTGTATATATATAATATACACAATTCAGAAAGATTCCCGGGCACACTGTCCAAAGTATATTACATTTTATTCAACGCTTTGTCACCATTTTGTTCTGAGTATCACTTCCTGTACAATATGGCTTCTGCTCAAGTAACAGTAATATTCACAATATTTTCTTTTTTTGTAGTCAGATAACTTTTTTGGTTGAAAGCGATGGTGGTTACATGGATATGAGCAAAGATGACCTTTATTATGTGCCAATGCTAAACCAAAAGGGAGAAATCAAATATGCCGATATAGAGACTTTGAACTATGGCACCACATATGAGCTGGAAAATTACTCCACATCAGGTATTTGGGAATGATACAGATGAGCAGGATTCTAATTGTAGGTTTATGGAGTGCCGTTAGATTAGTGGAGCCTATGTAATAACGTGAGAAAATCTCTCCTTGTTCTAGTAATTATCAGCAACCAATCAACTCTTCACGTTTACTGGTCTAGTGCAGTTTGAAAATGGTGGCAAAGAGCAAAAAGTCACATAAAGGTTGCACCAATTCCATTATAAAGTTTAGTACAGTTCTTGCATTTTAAGGTCTTGCAACATTTTTTAAATGTATGCAAACTGCAGGAAGAATTACATATATAGACATGGAGAGAGAGCTTTTCTTAAATAAAACCACTTTTTTTGATTAGATACGTTTTTTTATTTCCCCTCAGAAAAGCCTCATTATGTCTATGGCTTTTGCACACATGGAGATTTCAGACATTTCATTTCATTCAGTGTATTGCCTTTTCCACAGCCAAGTATCAGTATTTTTTATTGCTTAGATTCCTAGAGAGGCTAAAAGTTATTTGGATCCCAAAAACAAAATGATTTCATCCCTGATCAACAAATACAAATAACGAGAAATTAAAAAATAAAATGGTAAAACTAAACAATATGTGAACTGTATGGAACTTTATTTATACTAACAGAAAGGACAAACAATACCATCCTCATCAATGAATCGCCCATTCTCAGCTTTACTGATCTGATTGGATTCAGTTACCAAGTGGCTAACGGAATGGACTTTCTAGCTTCTAAGAATGTAAGTAGATGAACAGTGTGTAACTTTGTGTAACATTAGATTTTCATCATCCAAAACATTTTTGGTAAAGGATTGAAAAATGTTTTGAGGTATTATATAAATACCTATGCCTCGTACTTATAATTTATATGGCCAGAACCTCTTAGTGTCTTTTTTTATATCCTTATGTTTTAAAATAAATGGGAAGATATAATAAAGATATAATACATAACGCTCTGGACTCTCAATGGAGAGGTCCAGTGGAATATAGCCTATAAAAACCTCTTAGCTACGTAGTTAAGAGTTTTTTATAAGAATATATACCACTGTACCTCCCCATTAAAAGCCTGTCACCATTAACAAGAATGAATGTCAGTAATTTCTCATGTAAGTGTATGATAGGGCACAGACCTGAACGTAATGTATCACTTCAACCAGCACCGCCATTCCTTACCCATTCCGGTGTCCATAGTAAGTCTGCATCCTTTCCCCTGCCTAAAATCCCTGTAACCATGAATCAATTGTGTGCTGTGTAACAAGAATTTTAAAGGACGTGTCCACACTTTAAACGAAAAAACTGGTGACTTGTCAGTTATCTGCCCACAACCCCAACATTTTATTACATGCAAATGTAACCTGCTTGAGCATGTGCAGAGGAGGCTTACCGAGGGCCCATAAGTGGAACGATTGGCACCTAAAACGGACATTCAATTACACATTGTACAGCATGGGTCGGCATGTGTATGAACTTTATTTACCTTTATCCAATGATCCCACAAACAGCTGCTATGGGGGTGCATTTCTACAAAACATGTATTACTACACACAGTTTTATGTGGGTTTCTTTTGTAGTGTGCAAGGTTACAACACAAATAAATACTGTGGAATTTCCGCCATCTTGTTGTGTTAACCGTTTGTTTTTATATTTCAGATTTGTCCTTTAAATTTGTTCTCATATCTGCCATCTTGGCTCTGGTGGTGTTGGTTGTGATATTTCTAATCATACTTATCGTTTTGTGGCAAAAGGTAAGATTTCCAAGACATTTAAACATTTTTGTGACACAATACAATGGTCTAGTTTCATCTCTTTATTTGGTTTAATAGTATTTATTGTCCTGGAAAATGCCAATAGGATCGGCCATTAAAATAACTTTATTGGAACTTTACAAAAAGGACAACTTGACCGGTTTTTGGCCAAGTCAAAGGCATGTGTTTGCCAGAAAGGCCCCTGTCATCCTGACCTTACTAGTCATGTAAGGGTTTTTGATGTGAAAAGCAAAATTAATGTGATTACTTTTCATTTATGTGATCAACGCATTGAGCCTAAATCTGACCTTGTAATCAATATACAATTTGTAATAGGAAGGTATCTATAGGTAAGCATAATAATGTCTTTACAGGCAGGTTACAAACATGTGACTTACATACTACTCCTTCTTACAAACAATGGAGGGGCATAATGACTAATACTGTATAGCATGGGGGTCTGCAGGAGTGTACACTCAGATTGTACACCCACCACTTTTTAATGGGACCCCAACCCTTACCATTACCTTCCTTGCGCTCTACCAAAAGCAGCTGTTCGCAAAGCCAGCCCGCACCGCAATACCTTTCTAAAAATGCTGCACACATCTGTCCAAGTGGCATTTCATAGGTATTTATACTTTTCCTTTATCCTGTAGAAGCCCCGTTATGAAATTCGATGGAAAGTGATTGAATCCGTCACCTCCGATGGCCATGAATACATTTATGTGGATCCTCTACAGCTTCCATATGACCCCAGCTGGGAGCTTCCCAGGGATAAACTAGTACTTGGTAAGAATCAGATGATGGAATCAGATATTGTCAGTGTAACATGTGGGGACATTCCGTATTGTTTTATTATATTTATAAAATGTTTTATTTGTTTATTGTTTGTCTTTCTCTTATGTTACAAAGTTTCCTCTGCACTCATCCCATGTTTATATCAGGTGCCACCAGATTAGTACAATTCCAAAAAAAGGTCATTATCTGCGGACAGTGTTTTTTCACAAAATATATTATTTTATTGGTACAACGTTTGGTACGGCCTTGAGTAGCTTCACCGAGGTCAATAATCCAAAATAATTGTGTAATTCTAAATGTGTATTTTTGACCTTGATGAATGTACCGAAACATTGTACCAATAAATTAATATATTTTATGATATTTTTTTGGAATATTACTGTTATTTATTATAATGGGTTTGGGCCAGTCTTTGGGATGCATTTCTTAAAGGCGAACTGTGGTCTCCATACAAGTGGCCTTTATGAAAAATGACTGCAGGATAAGGCTTCTAGTTTCAGTCTATTCAAAGTTACAGCAGTATAAAGGGTATCTTTTCCTGCTAACACTGTGAGCTGTGACATCACAAGGTTGGAGCATGCCCACTGATGGGACAAAGCATCATCAGCTGCATCATAAGTCATGCCCCAGAACGTCTAAATAATCTTAGCCTGATAATATTTGTTCTCTCTCCCTAAGGTGTCCATTGGTAGAGGAAAGGATAGAGATGGTTGCAGGTCTGTAACTAGCTTCAAAAAAGATACATTTTTGGGGTGTGTGGCTTCTTACACAGCTCATCATATGTGTCTGTCACACTTCCTTGTCTGTCCTGGCTTTCTGAGTCTGTAACTTTTCAATCCTATAGCATAAGATCCAGAGAAGCTAGAGACATCATCTTAGGCTTGTTTGAAGTAACAATCAGATGATCCTGTGGCTGAAAAACTACCTCTCTTTGGGCCGCAGGATCAGTTGAAAATTTGTACTGGTTAATGTTGGATCCCTATACTTCAATATAGGAAGCTGATATGGATCCTTTACGTGTGTGACCACATGAACAATCTCTCTATAGCCCTCCTCCCTTGGCCCCCTGCCATAGCTGTCAACAATCTTTCTATAGCCCTCCTCAGTTTGCCCCCTGCCATACCTGACGGTGGTTTGTGGGGAACATAACATGTACATTGTTTACCTCACCTGGCAAACATCAAGGATGTTAAATATATAATGATTGAAATAGCGGGTATCTTTCTTGTAGGTACTGGAGAACTCAGAGTTAGGGAACTTGGGGGCTACCCCTAATGTGGGAGATGCCCCTGAAACCAATTTAATCTTATTGGTTAAGGGGATAACACATGACCATAAGCCATTTGATGGGCATCACATAGCGAAAGAAAGCAAACTATATTATAAAGTGCCCTTTGCCCCCCCAGAGTAATTTAAAAGGGATCGCTCCCCTGAGAGAATTACCCCAGACCCTTTCATTGTTACATGTGGGATGTCTGAGCTCACACATTGATGGAAAAATACACAGATTTGTACATACTACAGTTGTAGTTGTTATTTTTATATTAAATTAGAACAGAGCAGCAAACACTGCTTATAAAACAGAAGAACCATATGGTCCCAGCACAGAATTCCTGAGAATATTTCTCCCACCTCTGTCTGTTCCAAATGTTAACATATTTAAGCATATGTTTGACAGAGAATATCTACAACTCTCATCAACAGTGAATTAGTATGGAAATATTACCTTAACTCTTAGGTATCAAATTACTGGATTGATCACATTGATAGAAACTCCTTCATTGGTCACCTCTAAACTGACTTGGCTGAGAATAACTAGACTACTAGGAGCCACCTGCACCATTATTTGTATTTTTCTTAAATGTTATACAAAGTTTTAATTAGATTGACCATTCATGTCAGACCCCACGGCAAAACTACCAGGGGAGCAGATCATGCAACCACGGGGGGTCCGGGAGCCAGTGGGCCACATCTTCTAATTTTTCCTATGACAGATATAGCCTCCACCCTAAAAAAAAACGACTGTAGATGAAGCAGGGAGAAGGGCGCCATCAGAATTTTGCAGGGGGCCCAGTGATTCGTAGTTATACCACTGACAGGCCTTGTCCCAAAAAGCTTCCAACCATACATCTGCGTGTTTTTATGATAGGAGAATAAACTGGGGGGTACCCAAATAAAACCCATGAAGTCACATACAAACCAATTGCTGATGTAGCTGAATGTGGATTTAAACCCTGGACCCTGCATTATTTCTAATAACCGAAGAACTAGGCTGACAAAGTCATTTTCCAAGGACTGACCCAATGCACAATTGGACACAAACTGACTAAGCTTTCCATGTAATAACAGCACCATAAATAGTTGTTATTCTGTTCATTAGGTACATCTCTGAAACTAGTGACTGTTCTTCGTTAGACATTAATACATTCTTTTTTTTATTATTCTTTTCCTTACCATTTCATGAACGTACCAATTACCAGTCATTCAGGTGCATAAACTAATGGTATATTTATTTTTTCACTAGACTATCTGCGTGAAAAAGTAGATTATAAAATACTGCCCTCTAGTGGGCAATTGGAAAAACTGACTCTAAAAAGAGAAGGTCCCAGCATATAAATGTTCCATCTGAGTATTAAATTTCCAAAATGATTGATCCCTGCACAACCAGAATTTTGGTAGCTCAGAGATTGGGTTAGTGGCCATTAGAGATGAACGGAACTTTTTTCTTTCTTTCCCAATCGGAATTTTGGTTTAGTTTTCTAATTCCTAGTTTTCAATGATAAGTCCCTAACTTACCAACAAAACTGCAGGAAATCAGCAGTTCCAGATTAAAACCAAGTTTGTTTGAAACCGAGACTCATCACTAGTGGCCAACCAGGGAGATAGGATACCGTATAAATCTTATGCAATAAGAGAAGCCAGTACTATCTATCTACAGCATCCAATCAGATCATGTTACTCAACTGAAGACATCCTGAATAAAGGTAATATCTGATTGGTTGCTGCAGATTAATATCACAGGCATATTTTAGCCAGCTTAACATTCTGCTGAAGTAAAGCTCTAAGCTCTCACAGTCCTCCTCCCAGAGCTGCCAGTAATAGTACATTGTATCTTTTACTTCAGTGCTCACCTTGCTAAATAAGGTCATCGTGGACCTCACAAACAGTCATGTCATGGTTGACCAGCCAATAGCTGAAAATGCTTGGCCAGCCAGAAAAATCTGTTTGTGTGTACCTTGCCTACCTGGCTGTAGAAATTATCTCAAAAAGCCCAACTGTATACTACTACAAGGTGCATTGCTGTTGAACAAATTAGGCTTCTTACTATCATAATCAAGATGATGCCAGGGATCCTGGATAATAAATCAGCTCTAATTGCTGGCTGGGGTGAGGACTTTCTTTGGATCACATTAACATTCCAATATGTAAAGTTTCTAATGATTTCTTTATTTTTCACAGGTCGAACACTCGGTTCTGGAGCATTTGGCAGGGTGGTGGAAGCTACAGCCCATGGATTGGGCCACGCACAATCGGTCACTAAAGTGGCTGTAAAAATGCTTAAATGTGAGTTTTATTATATATTTGTTTCCCAAACATTGTGAGGAAAGTAATAGGAAGTTCCCTATTACTTTATGTCTGACGTCTTTGGAAACTAATTGCATCTTCTTGTTTCCCTTTATTTCAGCATCTGCTAGAAGCAGCGAAAAGCAAGCCCTAATGTCCGAGCTGAAGATTATGAGCCATCTTGGGCCACATCTAAATATTGTCAACCTCTTAGCAGCTTGTACTAAAGGAGGTACATTTCATTTCTAATCATTAAAGATCATTAGTTCATTTAATTGAAATAATAATACAGGGTTAAATCTTTTTTTTTTTTAATGCAGATTGAGTTTGCCTAATGTGTTTATAGAGATTCCACCCCTTTAAAAGCAGATAGACTATGTCAGGGGTTCCCAACCACCTCTAATGGCCCCATGCAGTGACCAGACCGGGGTTATAGCCCCGCCCTGATCCACCCCCTACACGCCCATGCGGTACAACAAATAAAACATAAAGCGATATTCACAGTCACTTATTAAAATTCCAATTAACCCTTTGTGTATGCATTCCAGCCAGAAAATGAACATTATGTTACATTTGTACCTTTATATAATATTAAATGTAAGAGAAGCTTAAAGGGGAAGTTCAGTGCAAATACATATGCTTTTCAGAAAAAAGAGCAGTATTATTTTATCCCAATGACCTTAATCTGCCAATTCATCATTTTGTCTGTGTATAAATAAATGCAACCGAAATACTGACTTCCTGTTTGCAGGACCCCTAGTAGAGACAGTTATGGTCTTGCCCTTGACCCAGCGCCTGGGTTGATTCTGTTGCTCAGTAGAGCCCATCCAACAGCCAATCAGAAATTACTTTTAGGAATATTCCAAGGAAGTGGTGCATCCTGTGAAGAAGAAGGGTTGTTAGAACCTGAAATGGCAGCTCACTAATCTCAACAGCAGGGAACAGCAAAGGGTATGAAATCAACTGATAAGAAGGCATTAGACAAACTAACAATTTAACAAATATTCATAATTTTGGTAAGAGTTGAGCTAACTATAAGAATATATATGAAATGTTCCAACTTAAATTTAAAGGACAACTATACTGTAAAAATGTTCTATTTACAAATGAAATGTACCTGGGTCATGGTTTAGGATTGATTATTCCTACCTCCTGATATTGAGTGCCGGCATGTACAGTTTTCATCTGCCTGGTTAGAGTTAGGGGGCTTTTCTGTATTAAAGATAGTGCTGAAGCACTAAGAGAACCTGGCAGAGGCATTTCTCTTCCTGCTGGCACGCCTCACAGAATCAATATTGGAAAGTTGGAATTAACAGTCCTACCGCCTTGCCACCGTTTTTTAAAATAGTTTTTTCATTTGCTTTTGTTTTTTAACATGATATGCACAGTTTTAAGGTTTGAAGGGGCAAAATCCGAAAAGCTTCTCTATCACATTTCTCTTTATTTTTTCAACTCCCTGAACCATGCTTTTCTTAATGCACTTTTATTTCCCATTGGTCATTGTGCCACCTCTTTCATCCAACCCCAAATGTTCTAACATCTGAATATTATTTACCTGCATCCTAACATGTGGTACAGTTCACCTTCTGTTGCAACCCCTCTAAGTTGGGCGGTTGCAAAGTTTTACATTACATATTTTTTTTAAATAAAATAGGATGCAAAAAAAATATTATTACGTTAATATAGAATGAGACAGTGACAGATGTCACTGAGTTTGACAAAGTGACTGTAAATAACTAAACATGATTCATTACTTACTAATGGTTTCTTACAGATTTAGAAATAGACCCTGTTGTTACAACCTTTGTTGGTCTGTAGTGTTTGCAAATCAAGGCAACATTTTGAGCTTATAAAATTGGTTTGTTTAAAGGAGAACTATACTAACCCTTTTCTTTTAATTTTTGGAACTGTGAGGAGATTTCCTTAACTGTTCCTGAATAGGGACGAACTCGCACTATTCTAACTAGTTCGAATCTGAATTTTCCGGACTCACGGGACTATTTTTGAAAATCCTCGAACATTTGAGAATTCTTTTTTTTTTTTAAACGCTTCCGAAAACGGCCAGAGATTCCAAAAACAGCTTCTCGCGGATTGCCGAATGGCCGACAATCCCACGGCTGGACGTTCGGGGGTCCCGCAGCTTGAAACCGGGCCCCCCTCTGGGTCCTTACAAGGACCATTGCTTAAGGGGTCCCGCAGCTTGAACTGGGACCCCCCTTATATGCCCTATCAGGGCCCTTGTGGCACTAAGAAGTGCCCTTGCGACCCTGACAAGGGCCCTTGGGGCTTAAGGAGTCCCGCAGCACGAACCGGGACCCCCTCCCCCCGGCACTTATAAGTGCCTTTGCGGCCCTTGGAAGGGCCCTTTGGGGCTTAAGGGGTCCCGCAGCTCGAACTGGGACCCCCGGCGGGTCTTAAAAGAGCCCTTCAGCGATGTCTTCTGTCTTCCATCTGGTGACACCAGCTCCGCTGAGGCCACCAAACCCCAAGAAGTACCCCTGTGGCCGCCAGTGGTGCATCCGGCGCCGGTGGCCTCAACAAGGCCGATGTTACCGGCATCTTGATCCGACGCAACATCTTCAGTCTAGCAACACTAACACCACTGAGGTTGCCGATGCCAGGCAGGCTCACTTTGGCCGACAGTGAACCCGCTGGCACCGCTGGGTTCAGTGGATACGATGTTGTTAGCCACTTCTTTCTTCTGCCATCTACTGCGATGGCTTCTGAGCTCCACGGAGGATTGCACCTCTTTATATAGGTTTGCAGAAAATGCTAATCTGTTTCTGATTGGTCGATTTTTCAATGCTTGGTTTACTGGTTTACATGGTTTACATTAACCAATTAGATTTTCCGATTTTCTGAAATCTGATTGCCGATTCGGGGATCTCCGGCCGTACAGGGATTTTCGGAAGCGGACGTTCGAGTTTTACGGAACATTCGATCGAAGGATTACCGAAAGCGGCACGCGGAAACCGGAAGTAGCGTGTGTGTGCGCTGCGTCCGGTTTTTATGCTGTTCCCCACACACGGACGTGTTCCCCAGACCATTTCCCAGGTCCCAGGGGACTGTAAGGTAAGTTTACACTGCAATATTTTAGAAAGTTCTTTTGAACTTTCCAAACTATTTACCCCCTATTGACTTTAATGGGTCCGTTTCCGAACTTTTTTAGTTCGGCCATCTCTATTCCTAAATAAAAGTAACAAGACACATAGGCGGGCTTTATCCGCTTGCAGGGGCTTGTGGGAATACATTATATGTTGGTGCATGTTAACATAGATATTAACGTCTATTTTTTTGGCTGAGTACATGCAAACTGTAGGTTGTTTCTTAACTTTGAAATATTCTGAATTCTTTTAGGACCTGTATATATTGTAACAGAATTCTGTCGATATGGAGACTTGGTTGACTACCTACATCGTAATAAGCACACTTTTCTCCAGTGTTATGTTGATAAGGGGAGGAAGGACATTGGAGTGTATAGTAATGCCACCATTGGAGAAGACCTACATAGGTACCAGATATATTTTCTCCTGTTTTTATAGTTAGGAGTCAGGACATACCAAATTCTGTTGAAGGGTGTATGTTCCAAAATAGTCTTCAATGCCTTTTAACACCTCAAAGTATTTTATTGCTTATTTCTTTCTTATGCTACAAATATAGCCTACTCCCAGAAAACCACTGTGGATAAAGCACGGATAGGGACCCCATCATAGTTTTGCTGGGGGCCCCAGTGAATCCTAGTTACGCCACTGGAGTGACCCATTAATGTGGCTTAATGGGTTGGGCACCCTTACTACTACTTTTACCAAAAAAAGTTAAATAAAGTTCCCTAACTTTATATATGTTCTTTCTGTTGTTGTCATGGTGTGATATTGCATGACAAAGGTTTTAAGTTCTCAATTGCTAAGATACACTTGTGGTAAAAAGAGTAGAATTGTTCGCAGGCCATTGTAATGATTGCAAAACTTTGCAATTCCATATAAAAACACAAGATGTTTAGTCAGTTCATAAGAACTTCAATTTATATTTAGAATTTAAATTAGAATATTAATATGTTAAATATAAATGTAAAATTATTTGCCCTTAAATTCCAATCTGTGAAGCCTTATCGTTTATACTCTGGAAGATTTCATGTTTTTATTAGGACAATCAAAAACTAAATTCCATGCAAGGACAAATCAAAATTGCGTTTACTATGTGTGACTCATAAACACGTCCACGTCTCTAAGATAAAGGTTAAATGGGAACTGTGGTCTTTAAACAAGTTGATTTTAAATGAAAGGCCAGGTTCCTACCTTTAAAGTGAGCCATCGACCACCTCTCTATGTGCTGCACAGCTCAAGATATGTAGAAATCACTGATCAGAAAGTTAGGGGGTGGGAGTTCTGGATCCGCGGTTACAAATACTAATTCCTCCTTCTAATCTGCGGTTGACACTTGCTCAATGCAGGAGAAAGCAGAAGAAACCAGGTTTGAGTTACAGTGACAGAAGGAGGTGTGAGAGGGGCCACAGGTTGCGGTAAAATTAGCAATTTTTTTTAACGCTAAGCAGGGTTATTCAATAAAAGTTCTTAGTGTTAAAAATGGTGCTAATTTTGCCCCAACCAATCAGGTGTAAGCTTTTAAATGTTAAATAAGATGTGATTGGTTGGGGCAAAATTAGCACCATTTTAAACAATAAGAACTCTTATTGAATCTCCCTGAAGAACTTTTATTGAGTCTCCCTGTATATATATAATATACACAATTCAGAAAGATTCCCGGGCACACTGTCCAAAGTATATTACATTTTATTCAACGCTTTGTCACCATTTTGTTCTGAGTATCACTTCCTGTACAATATGGCTTCTGCTCAAGTAACAGTAATATTCACAATATTTTCTTTTTTTGTAGTCAGATAACTTTTTTGGTTGAAAGCGATGGTGGTTACATGGATATGAGCAAAGATGACCTTTATTATGTGCCAATGCTAAACCAAAAGGGAGAAATCAAATATGCCGATATAGAGACTTTGAACTATGGCACCACATATGAGTTGGAAAATTACTCTACATCAGGTATTTGGGAATGATACAGATGAGCAGGATTCTAATTGTAGGTTTATGGAGTGCCGTTAGATTAGTGGAGCCTATGTAATAACGTGAGAAAATCTCTCCTTGTTCTAGTAATTATCAGCAACCAATCAACTCTTCACGTTTACTGGTCTAGTGCAGTTTGAAAATGATGGCAAAGAGCAAAAAGTCACATAAAGGTTGCACCAATTCCATTATAAAGTTTAGTACAGTTCTTGCATTTTAAGGTCTTGCAACATTTTTTAAATGTATGCAAACTGCAGGAAGAATTACATATATAGACATGGAGAGAGAGCTTTTCTTAAATAAACTCACCTTTTTTGATTAGATACATTTTTTCATTTCCCCCCAGAAAAGCCTCATTATGTCTATGGCTTTTGCACACATGGAGATTTCAGACATTTCAGTATTTTTATTGCTTAGATTCCTAGAGAGGCTAAAAGTTATTTGGATCCCAAAAACAAAATGATTTCATCCCTGATCAACAAATACAAATAACGAGAAATGAAAAAATAAAATGGTAAAACTAAACAGTATGTGAACTGTATGGAACTTTATTTATACTGACAGAAAGGACAAACAATACCATCCTCATCAATGAATCGCCCATTCTCAGCTTTACTGATCTGATTGGATTCAGTTACCAAGTGGCTAACGGAATGGACTTTCTAGCTTCTAAGAATGTAAGTAGATGAACAGTGTGTAACTTTGTGTAACATTAGATTTTCATCATCCAAAACATTTTTGGTAAAGGATTGAAAAATGTTTTGAGGTATTATATAAATACCTATGCCTCGTACTTATAATTTATATGGTCAGAACCTCTTAGTGTCTTTTGTTATATCCTTATGTTTTAAAATAAATGGGAAGATATAATAAAAATATAATACATAACGCTCTGGACTCTCAATAAAGAGGTGCAGTGGAATATAGCCTATAAAAACCTCTTAGCTACGTAGTTAAGAGTTTTTTTATAAGAATATATACCACTGTACCTCCCCATTAAAAGCCTGTCACCATTAACAAGAATGAATGTCAGTAATTTCTCATGTAAGTGTATGATAGGGCACAGACCTGAACGTAATGTATCACTTCAACCAGCACCGCCATTCCTTACCCATTCCGGTGTCCATAGTAAGTCTGCATCCTTTCCCCTGCTGGTGTCCATAGTTAGTCTGCATTCCTTTTCCATTCCGGTGTCCATAGTGAGTCTGCATTCCTTTCCCCTGCCGGTGTCCATAGTGAGTCTGCATTCCTTTTCCATTCCGTGGTTTGTCCATAGTGAGTATGAATTCTTTCACACGGTCCATAGTGAGTATGCATTCCTTTTCCAATTCCGGTGTGCCATAGTGAGTCTGGCCATTCCTTTCCCCTGCCGAGATGTCCATAGATGAGGTCTGCATTCCTTTTCCCCCGCCCATAGTGAGTCTGCATCCTTTCCCTGCCGTGTCCATAGTGAGTCTGCATTCCTCCCCTGGCCGCCTGTCCATTAGTTGAGGTCTGCATTCCTTCCCTGCCCCATAGTGAGTCGGCATTCCTTTCCCCTGCCGATGTCCATAGTGAGTATGCATTCCTTTCCCCTGCCCATAGTGAGCTGCATTCCTTTCCCTGCGCGTCCATTAGTGAGTCTGCATTCCTTTCCCCTGCCCATAGTGAGTCTGAATCCTTTACATTAGCTTGCCCTAGTGAGTTGCATTCCTTCCTGCTGCTGTCCATAGTGAGTCTGGCATCCTTTCCCATGCCCATAGTGAGTCTGCATTCTTTCCCCTTCCGCTGCCATAGTGAGGTCTGCATTCAGTTCCCCTGCACGATGCTCCTAGTGAGTCTGCATCCTTTCCCTGCCACTGTCCATAGTGGTGACTGCATTTCCTTTTTCCCCGCCGGCTTGGTTCATGTGAGCTGCCAAGTCCTTTCCTGCGATGTTCATAGTGAGTATGCAGTCCTTTCCCCTGCCGCTGTTCATAGTGAGATCTGCATTCCTTTTCCCCAGCCGATGTCCATAGTGAGTACTGCATTCCTTTTCCACTGTCTGCATTACCTATCTTATCTACTCCGGCTTGCCGTTCCATGCAGGTCAGAGGGCCGGTTAGTACGGCCGCGGGAAAGGGTGATAAGGTAGATTGTGGGAGTTCCTTGTAAAAATATTTATAGACGGTTGGGGGGGGCCATAAAGGATAGCTACTATTTGGGCCAGAGTCCAAAACGGGGGGGACAGGCCTAAGCTCTAACATAAATAAAGGTTTATTTTCAGATCTTCCTTAGATTTGAAGGAAAGTATAGAAAGTAGGAATAAAGTCTATATACTGGTTTTATTATTTGTCATTGGCAAATTTTCATTTGAAATCTACTTACAGGGACCTAATTACCAGAAAATAGAGAAATATATCCACTGGGGGAAATTGGTTTCTTATCCAGTGGGTCCATCTGATTTGCAGCAAGAAAACGTGTTGCTATATGTGCGGAAAACTGGTTAAATCTGTGACTTTGAGTCTAGAAGAGAGAAAGTTATGAAGGATTTCCAACTACAATTCTCCAAAGGAAACAGTAAGTTACATTTTACTAACCTTTCATTTCTCCTTCCCGGGGGGGCCATTTATCCTGAATGGAAATCTAAAACCCAACGGATTTCCATAATGCCATAATGACTATGGCATGATGTGTCCAAAATGATTTTGAAAACTACAACCCTAGCCTTCCTTGGGGCAGAATGCTGACACCTGCATTGGGATTAAATACTTTTTATTAGGTGTCAGAGCATGGAGGCATGAGAAGCCAGAGTAGCAACCCTTCATTATCTTTATCAGTTTTTATTGTCGCAATGTGGAATGGGCTTTGGAGTGAGAAGGGTGCCTCTAGCCTAAACACGTCATCCCTATCCGACCTGATCCTTACTCTAAAAAAGGTTGCCAACCCACTTAAGCATTTATTTTTAATATCACATTGCACCCCTTTAATGTGAGTTTTTTTTATATCACGATTTGCTGGGATAACTGTTAGTTAGTCCACAAAGGAAAATTAATCAACAGCCACAAGAAATGAGAGGTGATACACAGTTTTGTATCTTTGTGAAGCAGGGACGAACTACCGCCCCGCCACCACCCACCGGTACAGACCGCATGGCCACCACAAGCTATACCCTCCGCAATCACTGCTTTAAAGACCGTACAACGATCTTACCGGAACTAACTGGAAAATTTAGGCTAGGTACACCGTGGACGAGTTTGTTGACCTAGACAAAGAGTGCACTGTCTGGTCCAGTGTGACCCGAATGGGTGACGGAACGATCGCGCTCAACCCCCCCCCCCCCCCTCACCCTTGCATTTTTTCAGATTGGAAAAAAAACACTAATACCCTAAAACATGCTTTGTTCACTAGTTTACCATCTCCTTTTCCAGTCATATACTTCCTACTCTAGTTGGTTTGTATTAAGGCTCTTTTAGTGTTTTTTCACACATGTATCCTGCAGCGACTTTACAAGTTACTTTTAATATTTGCACAAAACCTGCGCTGCACACCATACTCACCAAAATAATATTTGCGATTTGTGGGAGAGACTGGGAGTAATCCCAGAGGTAGCCCCCACTAACACGGGGAGAGCCATCAAATGCCGTCCTTATCCCCTTTATAAAGGAATATAATTTCTTCAGCAGGTTGTGCTAAAAGTGGAAAACAGATTAAAAGCAACTCTGAAGTTTCTCCTATTTTGTACCTTCTTTCACGGAAAATACCAGTATAACGCATATAGAGACGATGACACATTTTCCTGTAGATGTTCTGGTTTGTATTACAGCATTGTTATAGATAGAAACAGGAGATGTATAAGAAAACTTCAGTCTGAGTTTTTAAAAAGGCATTATTTTTATTAAAAAAAAAACAAAACATTTAATTAAATAGCCTTGCTTTTAATTAATGGATTTAATAAGACGAAAATGTTTAAAAATATTTGTTATAGTTGGGTCATATAAAATAGATTGCAAGCATATGTGTGTGTGTGGGCGTGTGCGCGTCATTATGTGAAATTTTTATATATGGACATTTTTTCTCATTGCAGACACTTTCTATACCTCGTTAAATGGATGGCTACCTGAAGAGCATTTTAATAATCTCTACACAACATACAGCGATTTTGTCTTTTGGAATTCTCTTTAGGAAAATGTAGTTAGGTAGTATGAAATCTATAAAAATAACAGGTTTGTATAATGTCACTAACATGTTGTCCATGCATCCACGAGCTATATAGGTTCTTTAATAAAAGCTAAATCTATTCGCATACATTCAAATTTACCTGTGTGCATTACTTATTACATTAATTGTTAATTAAGCACTTTGTTGTTACTGCGCAGACTTCCACGCTGTTTTGTGGGCCGTAGAAGTAAAAAGTTTTATTTTTTTTTAATTTCCTTGCTTGTGCTGCTTCCTTTAGTTAGAATGAGATGGGGAATCCGGTTCGACATGAACCCGGATCCGACACGGACCCTCGGTTACGAATCCGAAAGATTCCATCAGAATCCGGACGGATCCTCCAGGTATTTTGGGACTCCTCCCGCGACCGTATTTTCGTAAAGTCAAAAGTATGGGGCTTATTTGATAATTAACAAAGTACGGAGCTTATTTTCATACTTATCGAAATAGCCTCGAATGTTCTGTAAATTATTCCAAAAATATGATCGGAGATCCTCAAAATGGCTCCGATGTAATTTCGAAGATTTTCGGAACGTTCAAAGGCTATTTCGTAATTTTAAAAATATGAAAAAGCATATTTTCGATAATTATCGAAAAAAAATTCATGCCCGGTTTCTGATTTTCGGTATCTTCTGGGATCGAAAAACGAATACTACTTAAGTTTCGGCCATCTCTATAGAAGTGCAAAAGTCTCTGAAGGTTATACGGAACAATTATACATAGAGAGGTATGCACCAGTCGTGTTTAATGTTCCTATTTTGCAAAGATCAGTATGCAATGCTGCCAGAGTCTGGTTATCTATGATTGCAGGGACTTGCTACCATAAATCCTGTCTATTGTTTCTTACTTTATATCATAATCTGGTATTTGTGTGTATTAGTCTTTGTTACGTGCCTCCGAAGTCTTCATATTTTTTGTTTATATCCTTCTGTTCTTCAACACAGGTGGAAAACGGTCCATACCCTGAACTACCAACAGAGCAGTTTCACAATGCCATAAAGCGATGCGGCTACCGGATGTCAAAACCTCTTTGTACAGAGGATTGATGTAGGCTGTTTTAAAACATTTTACTTAAGAGGGTATCTGTTCGTTGTTAAAAGTACTTTTAAATATTCTATGCAGCAATGACCCCACTGCTCCAAAAAAATTTCAGTTTTTAAATCTGAGCTGCAGATTCTAGAAGAGAAATCATAATTGAATCACAGCATTTTCGGAAGAAAGACTTTCCCACTTGTGGAAGCAGAAATTAAACATTGTCCCTCCCTGACCTCTTGCTGGAATTAGTAGCATCACTTTCATGCAAAAATTTAAGAGATTCAACCAGAGAAATTAGGGAAAGGGGAGGGGGAGGGAGTATGTGTAAGCAGAGCAGTCTCCATGGTGATTCTGTGGCAGAACTTATAAGTGTCGCAAACACTACAAGAAGGCAGTGAGTAAGGGCATTAGTGGGTGGCAATTACAACTCCACTAACATTGATATTTAATAACATATAGCAAGCCACGATAATCTATGTTGAGTACACAACATTTTCCTCTCAACATTTGTTAGTTGCGAGTGGCAGTATAGAGTGACCCTTTAAGGGTTGTATATTACTCGAGTGCAGAGTAAAATTATTCAGGACAAATATGTCTACCAGAGGGTAAATACCTGATACTAATATATCATATAGCCAAACAGAGGCAGCAAATGACAAACAAGTTTGTTCCAGGTATGCAGTGGAAGCAATTGGGGAACTTGTAGGGATTCTAAGAATTAAAGTCAAATAGCAGTAGCGATTGTACTGGATTAAACCATGAACGAGGAGAAAATATATCTTGAAATTAATTGATTCCTTATTGGTTTTAGAGGAATAAAATGAGTTGGAAAACATAACCTTTAATTAACAGTAGAAAACCTAGTTGTCTACTAATCACCCTCGGTATTATAATGACCAATCATTTGTTAGCTGGCCCCTAGCCGGATTCGAAACCCTGGTCTCGCCATGTCAAAGGCAGTGTGACTCTTAAACCAGTGACAACTATCTAGTAATTCATTCTAAAGGGTTATGCGAAACCGTCCCGTAATTCGAAGTCCGGAAAGTCCGGAAATACACGAAGTCCGAGAAATCCAGGTCCAGGATCAGTTCGAGATGTCCGAGGTCCGTTCAAACTCATACAGTTACGGCTCGGGCTCGAGTCGAGTTCTAGTCCATCCCTTGATAGGAATGTAGGGTAGTTTAATGTTAAGTGTTTACAGTTTAGAATTACATTGTAAATTCTTTCATTTCCACAGTTGTGTTGACAAGTAAAAGGGTTTCAGTTGAATTGGGGGTTCAAGAGTGACAGAGTAAATTAGAGATGTAAATGAATCAAGTGAGAGAAAATGAACAGTTTTGCTAGAGCATAGCAGATTAAATTCAATGATAGCCAAAGACTATGTCTTTTATGGTTATTTGTAATATGACATTAATTATGACAAAGTGTGGAATGACAAATTCGGGGAAGTAGACCACCTTTTCCCAGTGTAGTCACGCATTGACAGAAGACTTCTGTATGACACCTACAAGCAGGTCTGGTTCTGTTTTCGTTGATCATTTGATTTGTCCTTTTGATATTCTTGCTGTTGTTTCTTAAATGATTTATTACTCCATATTAAACTAAGGACAAGTGCTATAAAATGATGAGTTTCCGTTGTTAATTTACGATCTTTTGACGTTAAGTACGATAATGTATCGTTAATTACCGATAACGATTGTCAAATCAGCGATAACACATTTCCGTATCCCATAACCATACATTTACAGCCATGGTTTGTACATTATCGATTAAACCGCGTAGGTATCGGCTAAATTGTGATCTACAGTTTATCAATTTGGCTCTATATTTTAATTTGAAAACGTGATGTCTATTGAAAGGCTCAACACCCCATGCTGTCTTAGCGTTCACAGTTCTAATTTCATAGTTCCTTGTCCCCAGTCTAAAGATCATACTGAATAGAGAGGGTGGCCCAACAATGGAAAAGGCTAGAGGCTGAAACAGACAAGCCTTGGCAGCAACCATGCCACCACTTGAGTAGACATCCCCATTCCATCCAGTACTGCCCATAATCTTTCTCGAACAGGCGGTTATGCTTTACCAGAAGTGCAACTCGTCTGGGCTCAAGCAATTTAGAGTCAAATATACACTGTAAAAATACCATGCATCAGTGCTTAACATATAAAGATTAATAGCATTATAGGAACACAGTTTCTCGTTTATCAGGTTATGTCGAATTGGCAGTTGCAATTAGTTTTCGTCGTCAACTAACTACACAAACCAATTCCTTGCAAAGTGTTAGAGAAATGTGGCTACCTAGTCTGTTTGTGTTAGAAGCTAACCCAGAGGCCTGTGCTGAGTCCTTATGCAATGGTGGGTTACTTGGGGCTGAGGTTATGAGTATGGTTTCTCCTTTAAGTGAATGTGTTAATACAGTAATCACCCCCAAAAACCCTAAATGGTAATAGTTTGAATCTGACAGGTGTAATGTAAGTCAACCTGAAATCTACACAATGTCTCTGTGGACCCTCGTTTTATTCATGTGCATCCTAGGTTTATCGCAGGTTAGCAAACTAGTCGTTGGGATTTTGACGTTGACATCACAGCCAATTATGACTTTTCACTGCATTCCTTTCCCCTGCCCATAGTGAGTCTGCATTCCTTTCCCCTGCCGCTGTCCATAGTGAGTGCCCGGTCCAGAGGAGGCTTGCATTCCTTTCTCCTGCCGCGTTCATAGGAGTCTGCTTCGTCCTGACCTGCCCCCGCTGTCCATAGTGAGTCTGCATTCCTTTTCCCTGCCCATAGTGAGTCTTGCATTCCTTTCCCCTGCCGCTGTTCATAGTGAGTCTGCATTCCTTTCCCCTGCCCATAGTGAGTCTGCATTCCTTTCCCCTGCCGCTGTCCATAGTGAGTCTGAATTCCTTTCACCTGCCGCTGCCCACAGTGAGTCTGCATTCCTTTCACCTGCTTGCTTTCCACAGTGAGTCTGCATTCCTTCCCTGCCCATAGTGAGTCTGCATTCCTTTTCCCCTGCCCGCTGTCCATAGTGAGTCCTGCATTCCTTTCCCCTGCCCATAGTGAGTCTGCATTCCTTCCCCTGCCGCTGGTCCCATAGTGAGTCTGCATTCCTTTTTTTTTTTTCACCTGCCGCTGTCCATAGTAGATCTGCATTCCTTTCCCCTGCCCATAGTGAGTCTGCATTCCTGTTCACCATGGCCGCGGTCCATAGGAGTCTTCATTCCTATCATCACCCTCGCCGCTGTCCACAGTGATCTGCATTCCTTCCCCTGGCCGCCGCTGTCCATAGTGTGTCTGCATTCCTTTCCCCTGTCGGTGTCCATAGTGAGTCTGCATTCCTTTCACCTGCCGCTGTCCACAGTGAGTCTGCATTCCTTTTCCCTGCCCATAGTTAGTCTGCATTCCTTTCACCTGCCGCTGTCCACAGTGAGTCTGCATTCCTATTCCCTGCACATAGTGAGTCTGCATTCCTTTCCCCTGCCGCTGTCCATAGTGAGTCTGCATTCCTTTCACCTGCCGCTGTCCATAGTGAGTCTTGCCTTCCTTTCACACCTGCCCGCTGTCCCATAGTGAGTCTGCATTCCTGCACCCCTTCACCTGCCGCTTGTCATATGAGTCTGCATTCTTTCCCCTTCCCATATGATCTGCATGCTTTCCCCTGCCCCGCTGTTCATAGCATGAGTCGCATATCCTTTCCCCTGCCCCCTGCGCTGTCCATATTGAAGTCTGGCATGCACTTTCCCCCTGCCAATAGGAGTCGCATTCTTTCCCCTGCCGCTGTTCATATTGAAGTCTGCATTCCTTTTCCCCTGCCTTCCCCCCCTGCTCGCTTCCCTCAGTTGATCCGCCTTCCTTTCACCTGAACCTGCCGCTGTCCACAGTGAGTCCTGCATTCCTTTTCCCTGCCCTAGTTAGATCTGCATTCCGTTTCACGCTGCCGCTGTTCCCACAGTGCTTCTGCAATTCCTATTCCCTGCACATGTGAGTTCTGCTATCCTTTCCCCTGGCGCTGGTCCATATGATTCTGCATTCCCTTTCATTCAACCTGCGCGTCCAACAGTGAGTCTGCATTCCTTTCACCTGCGTGTCCATATGGAGTCTGCATTCCTTTCACCTGCCGCTGTCATAGTGAGTCTCAATTCATTTCCCCTGCCATAGTGATCTGCAAATTCCCTTTCCCCGCCGCTGTTCATAGTGAGTCTGACATTCCTTTCCCCTGCCGCTGTCCATATTGAGTCTGCATCCCTTTTCCCCTGCCCATATTGAGTCTGCATTCCCATCATTAGTGAATGGCCAGCATTAGGGTATAACCATCATTAGTGATTGACCAGCATTAGGGTATAACCATCATTAGTGAATGACCAGCATTAGGGTATAACCATCATTAGTGAATGGCCAGCATTAGGGTAAATCCATCATTAGTGAATGGCCAGCATTAGGGTATAACCATCAATAGTGAATGGCCAGCATTAGGCTATAACCATCATTAGTGAATGGCCAGCATTAGGGTATAACCATCATTAGTGCATGGTCAGCATTAGGGTATAACCATCATTAGTGAATGGCCAGCATTAGGGTATAATTATCATTAGTGAATGGCCAGCATTAGGGTATAACTACCATTAGTGAATGGCCAGAATTAGGGTATAACCATCATTAGTGAATGGCCAGCTTAGGGTATAACCATCATTAGTGAATGGCCAGCATTAGGGTATAACCTCGTTGTGTATGGCCAGCATTAGGATATAACCATCGTTAGTGTATGGCCACATTAGGGTATAACATCATTGTTGAATGGCCAGCATTAGGGTATAAACCATCGTTATGGTATGGCCAGCATTAGGATATCCCATCGTTAGTGTATGGCCAGCATTAGGGTATAACCATCATTAGTGAATGCCAGCATTAGGGTATAATATCATTAGTAATGGCCAGCATTAGGTAAACCACACATTAGTGATGGCCAGCATTAGGTTAAAACATCATAAGTGTATGGCCAGCTTAGGGTATATCCATCAATGTGAATGACTCAATAGGGTATAACCATCATTGTGAATGACCAGCATAGGTATAACCATCATTAGGAATGGCCAGCATTAGGGTATAATATCATTCAGTGAATGGCCAGCATTAAGGTATACCACCATTAGTGCTGGCCCTTAGGTTAAACCATCATAGTGTTGGCCAAGCATTAGTGGTATATCCTCAATAGTTAATAGCCAGGCATTAGGGTATAACCATCATTGTGAATGGCCAGCATTAAAGTATAACCATCATTAGTGAATGGCAGTATTAGGGGATAACCATCATTAGTGAATGTACAGCATTAGGGTATAACCATCATTAGTGAATGGCCAGCATTAGGGTAAAACCATCATTAGTGAATGGCCAGCATTAGGGTATAACCATCATTAGTGAATGGCCAGCATTAGGTATACCATCATTAGTGAATGGCCAGCATTAGGGTATAATCATCATTAGTGAATGGCCAGCATTAGGGTATAACCACCATTAGTGAATGGCCAGCATTAGGTTAAAACCATCATAAGTGTATGACCAGCATTAGGGTATATCCATCAATAGTGAATGGACAGCAATAGGGTATAACCATCATTAGTGAATGGCCAGCATTAGGGTATAACCATCATTAGTGAACGGATAGCATTAGGTTAAAAACCACTAAGTGTATGGCCAGCAATTAGGGTATATCCATCAATAGTGAATGGCCAGCATTAGGGTATAATCATCATTAGTGAAAGGCCAGCATAAGGTATAACCATCATTAGTGAATGGCCAGCATTAGGGTATAACTATCATTAGTGAATGGCCAGCATTAGGTTAAAACCATCATAAGTGTATGGCCAGCATTAGGGTATATCCATCAATAGAGAATGGCCAGCATTAAGGTATAACCATCATTAGTGAATGGCCAGCATTAAGGTATAACCATCATTAGTGAATGGCCAGTATTAGGGGATAACCATCTTTAGTGTATGAACGTATTAGGGTATAACCATCATCAGTATAATATCTAGCATTAGGGTATAAACATCATTAGTTATGGCCAGCATTAGGGTTTTACCATAATTGTGAATGACCAGTATTAGGGTATAGCCATCATTAGTGTATGGCCAGCATTAAGCTATAACCATCATTAGTGTATGGCCAACATTAGGGTATAGCCATCATTAGTGCATGGTCAGCATAGGGTATAACCATCATAAGTGTATGGCCAGCATTAGGGTATAACCTCATTAGTGAATGGCCAGCATTAGGGTAAAACTATCATTAGTGTATGGCCCCAGCATTAGGGTATAACCATCATTTGTGAATGGCCAGCATTAAGGTATAACCATCATTCATTAATGGCCAGCATTAGGGTATAACCATCATTAGTGAATGGCCAGCATTAGGATATAACCATCATCATTAGTGAAAGGCCAGCATTAGGGTATAACCATCATTAGTGAATGGCCAGCATTAGGGTATAACCATCGTTAGTGTATGGCCAGCATTAGGGTATAACCAACATTAGTGAATGGCCAGCATTAGGTATAATCATCGTTATGTTATGGCCAGCATTAGGTATAACATCATTGTGTATGGCCAGCATTAGATATACCATCATTAGTGGTATGGCCAGCATTAGGGTAACCATCGTTTAGTGTATGGCCAGCTTAGGTAATAACCATCATTAGTGAATGGCCAGCATTAGGGTATAAACTATCAATTAGTGTGATGGCCGCATAGGGTAATACCATCATTGTGAATGGCCAGCATTAATGTATACCATCATTCATTAATGGCCAGCATTAGGGTAATAACCATCATTAGTGATGGCCCAGCATTAGGATATAACCATCATCATTAGTGGAAAGGGCCAGCATTAGGGTATAACCATCATTGTGAATGGCCAGCATTAGGGAAACCATCGTTAGTGTAGGCCACATTAGGGTATAACCATCATTGTGAATGGCCAGCATTAGGGTATAATCACGTTAGTGTATGGCCAGCATTAGGATATAACCAATCATTGTGTATGGCCAGCATTAGGGTATAACCATCATTAGTGAATGCCAGCATTAGGGTATAATCACCATTAGTGAATGGCCAGCCTATTTAAACCATCATAAGTTATGGCCGCATTAGGGTATATCCATCAATAGTGAATGACAGCAATAGGGTATACCATCATTAGTGAATGCCCAGCATTAGGTTATAACCTCATTAGTGAATGGCTAGCATTGGTTAAAAAACCATCATAAGTGTAATGGCCAGCATTAGGGTATATCCATCAATAGTGAATGGCCGCAATTAGGGTATAACCATCATTAGGATGGCCAGCAATTAAAAGATACCCATCTTTGAATGGCCTATAGTTAGGGATAACCATCATTAGTGAATGTCCAGCATTATAATAACCATTATTGGTGAAATGGCACATTAGGGTAACCCATCGATTAGTGAATGGCCAGCATTAGGGTATAACCATCATTAGTGAATGGCCAATATTAGGGTAAAACCATCATTAGTGAATGACCAGCATTAGGGTATAACCATCATTAGTGAATGGCCAGCATTAGGGTAAAACCATCATTAGTGAATGGCCAGCATTAGGGTATAACCATCCATAGTGAATGGCCAGCATTAGGCTATAACCATCATTAGTGAATGGCCAAGCAAGAGTAACGGACCCTGCAAACTGACAAAGGACTCATCTATTGTGTTCACCTTTCCCATAATCTTAAATATGAGTTCAGCTGGGATTAAGTGCCAATTAGGTGCGTGTTACACTACTCATTTTTCAGTGTCCTTCTTGGTTCAACTCAGAATTTCTCCGAAAGGTCCAAAATAAACTGGGAAAACAGTGAAAATTCCTACTCCAATTCTCAAATTCTTGGGGGTGACATTTTGGCCTCAAATTCATAGCATTTGCGAAAGTTAAAATTTTGAGTGTGAACTCGGTATTTCGCACCTGAAACCAGATTGGGGGGAATTAACGGCACATTCCTGACGAATTGGCTTCAGTTCGTTATTTACAGTTTATTGACAGGAATGAAAATAAAATCGACCCAATGTGTGTTACCGGGGTAAAACTGGTTAAGCACTACTCAGCACAACAAGACATTCGTGAGGACACTGGAATGATTTGGGTAACAGTTGGTGTTTCTGATAAAATATCTCCATTCTCACTGTTTAACGCCCGGGCAAAGGTCCTTTCAATTACATGATCTTCACAGGTTGCGGGAGACAGTAAATCACTTCCTGGGAAAGCATAAACACTTATTCTTCCCTTCACCTCCTCTCCACCCACAGAAAAATAACTCCAGGTCATTTCGGTGTGGGGAGGAAGTGTTGACTTACCCTTTCAGTCAAAGAACCACTACAAAACCATGATTACCATCAAGGATTATAATTCAATGGAGTTTGATTCCCAGTAACCTCTGTGAGGTGGCTACAAGTGTTATCGAGATGAACTCTAACTGACTGGGACTCATGCTACGCACCTCTCCCCATCTCATAGGCTGCTCCTTATCACAACTTACTTTGTTACCATCCATTACACTAAGTAGATTAACGTCCTAATCATTTAACTGAAGAATGAAAAGGACGTGTGGACTGAGGACAAAGAGGAGAAGCGCTTCATTCCTGATGTCCCAGGATCTCTATGTTTCATGGTCAGCCGTATATAATAAATAATAAATCTAGGTCGCAAACCATTCGTTCGGGAATATATCAGCCGTTGACTTCTTGCGCCCTCCCCAGCCACTTGGCCAGATGTGTTTAGTTTTGGCCCTTTTATGGCTTGCCACGGCAAGAAGTACAGGTGAACTTGGTAAATTTCCTTTTTAAATGGATAAGGAGGCCTTTTGTCCAGTATCATCATTCCTAATTGCAGGGCGTATGTCATAAGGACAAGCAGGCTGTTTATCGCTGGATTCAGTATGGATTACGTATATACTGGCCAACCCCACTGCTACATTTTCCGTGCAATACAGTGCGCAATATAGTTTTTCGCATATAAAAAAACACAAGGTCGCAAACCAGAATGGGCGAATATTACAGCATACCCAATCTATTCCAAATTTTGCCAAAACATTATAGTTGCAAGAAAAATTCTGGGCAATTGGCACAGTGGTCGAGTGAAATGCAAGAAAGACTAACTGTATCAGCATATTACATAAGTTTTTGCATTTATCCTAATGGGTTTGTTTTCTTGCTCTCTTATTTATTTTTGTTCCTTATAAACGCTATAGGACTGCACATTTCTAATGAATTTCTAAATGAAAGAAATAGTAGAAGGTGCTCACACCCCCTTTAAATTTAACTAGAGATGAACTTTATGAGTTCGGAACGAACTAGAACTAGTCAACTAGTTCAGGTTCAAACAGTTTGGATTTTCTTGTAGTGAATAAATTTTCGAACGCCCTTACGAAAGACCCCCCCCCCCACCCCCACCCCCCCCGAATGCAGTATATTCCGCAAAACGTGCCCTTGCAGCTTGCCGAACGGCCGACAATAAACCCAGCCATACGTTTGGGGTCCCTGCAGTCTCAAAACCTGGACCCCCTACCAGGTCCTTACAAGACCATGTGTGTGCCCGACCAAGGTCCCCTATAATATCTCCAGTGAAAACGCCCCAGTCGTGTAAAGACACACCAATTATAAATCATATCAGTGGTTCGGTGTTGGAACCCCTGAACCCTTTTCTAGAACCAAAAGTAACGTCCTGCTGGATAATCTGTCAGTCCCTCCATTTGCTTTTTGAAGCCCGCTTAGTACATAATTGTGGTCTATAAGGTTTGGTGATCATCAGTGTTTTTGTGGTTATAGATCATTTAGTGTTCTGATCGCTGGGCAGGTTTGTCTGACTCCAAGAGATGATGGAGAAAATGTCACATCCCTACCTTAAGTGTTTTGTTCACCTTATAAAGATTTCACCTTATGCCTGTACAAATAGTTATAATCAATGCCCGCTTTGGGCAAATCAAAACATAAGCATGCTACTTTACCCAGATTGGCTACGCTCTGGGTAAATGCCTCTTCAGCAACTCAATATCGCGTTTGCAAATCTGGGTAATGATTTACCACCGAGGGAGTTTAATGCCAGCATTTGCTGGCGTTTACATCCTGCGGTAAACTAGGCGTCAAACGCTGAGCTTGAATTGCATAACCCGTGCATCCGACGGCTGATAATGGAGTTAAAGTCCGCTAACCTGTTATCAACATATATTTTGTAAAGTTGGTAGTATGCAGCTATTTTATTTTGACTGTTAATTAATGCAACTGGTTAAACCCAAATACCAGCAGCTATGGGTAGGTTATCCTAAAGAACAAATGAACCAATCAAGGCGTCCAATCCCCGCCTTTAAGCAGCAGGCTATGGTAGGTTATCTATAAAGAACAAATTGTAACCAATCAAGGCAAGTCAATCCCATCCTTTAAGCAAGGCATGGCTACAGTAGTTATCCATAAAGAACAAATCTGTAACTAAAAAACAATCAAGCAGCCACCCCCACCTCCTTTAAGGCAGCAGGCTACAGTAAGGTTATCCCATAAAGAACAAATTGGATAACCATCAAGGCAGTCCATCCCACTCTTTAAGCAGCAGGGCTATGGGTAGGTTATTATAAAAGACAAATTGTAACCAATCAAGGCAGTCCACCCCCACCCCTTTAAGCAGCAGGCTACAGTAGGTTATCCATAAAGAACAAATTGTAACCAATCAAGGCAGTCCAATCCCACTCCTTTAAGCAGCAGGCTATGGTAGGTTATCTATAAAGAACAAATTGTAACCAATCAAGGCAGTCCACCCCCATCCCGTCTTTAGCAGCAGGCTATGTTTGGTTATCCATAAGAACACACTGCTCAAAGAGACTTGCAGCATTGAATTTCGACCCACATGGGATGCAAACTTTCCTTAAGCTGGGTACACACTTGAAACGGATCTTTAAAGATCCCTCTACACACAGTCCCCCGCTAGCATTCTCCTATGTAAGCATAAAATGAATAGCATTGGATGAACTAATTTGGGGACTGCTCATTTCACAGCGACTCCCTATCCTTTAAGAAAGGCATTTCCCGATTAGTAACAATGCCGATGTGAACGTTCACTGGCATCAATCTTTTTAGAAATGTTATACACACATAACTATAAAGTGATGGATCCGACGGATAGTCCATTTTATTATTATTATTATTATGGATTTATATAGCGCTAACATATTCGCGTGGTGCTTTACAATTAACATGTATACATTCACATCAGGGCCTGCCCCGAGAGCTTACAATCTAAGCACATTTATTTGACACTAAACCATCAGTATGTCTTTTATGAGTGTGTAGGAAACCGTAGTGCCCCAGAGGAAACCCACTCAAGCACAGGAAGAACATACAAACTCCTTGCAGATGTGGTCCAAGGTGGAAAAAACTCAGGACTTCAGCGCGGCCACGGCACTCAGTGTCTAACCACTGAGCCCACCATGCTGCCCCTTTATCAATTAGTATGGTACCCACCTTTTAGATCATCCAATAAATTGCCCCAATAATAAGTAAATGGCCCACAGTCCTCCTTTTATATAGGTTCAGGTAAAATAAACACCATTATCACCACTAGGGTGCTCATTCTTACAATGGCTGCTCCTTAAATCGTATAATGTAAACACATGTCACCCGCGATTTGATTCTTCTGGGCAGTGTGGGGGAAAGGGGCATGGCGAGGGGGCGTGGCGAAGGGAAAGGACGTATGTGACGTCACCTAGAGTGGCAGAGGCGGCTTAGCATCCTAGGCAGGTGGATGGAGCGGGGTTAGGGGCTGCGCCAAAAAGAAGGGGGCATGACAGGGAGAAGATATAGGCTCCTTTCAGTCCCGAGTTTGCGTGGTCTTGCATATGTGTGGGGACCACCCCAGAATGTGGGAGACTTCTGCTAGTCGCAGAGGGGTGGGATACCTGTAAATTACAAGGGAGATCAATAATCCTACTTACTAACCGAGTATACTAAATTCCTATTACATATCATATCTATTGGATTTCCTTTAAAAGCCTGAACCGGACCTTTGTCCTAGAATTTACGATGCGGCAGGCCATTCTCTCTAGCTGGTATCATTCATAAACCCTTTGCATTTTTCTTATATAAACATGAAAAAGACTAAACCCTTCGTAAAATTGTGTAGTCGAGAAGAGAATTTGTAGATTTGATAACATTTCCATTCAATTCAAAGTTGTCCTGTTAACTGGGCTTCTACCCCCTCATACAAGGACACTTTCTATACCTTTTTGGTGCTTTTTAAAGCTTTCCCCCTAGTAATACTCCGGCATCAAGCAAAGTCACTAAAATGTGCATGGCTTGGGGGGTGGGTGTGGATGGGTAAAACGCAGGACTGGCTGGTGAACTAAAGTGTAACCTGAACACGGCTGGGAACGAAGGGCTGACTTTACACTGGCTGGTGAACTGGAGGGATGATCTAATAGTGGCTGCTGACCCTCCAGTTTCCAGCAGAAACATTTAGGTCAGAACTTTTGGTTCAGCAGACAACTGTTAAGTTAAGCCCTCCAGTTTCAGAGCATTTTTAGGCAGCCCTCCTAGTTCACGCAGATACGTTAGGTCAGCCCTCCAGTTCATCAGCCATTTTCGTACAGCCCTCCAAGTTCATCACCACTGTCAGTTCAGCCATACGTTCACCAGCCAATGTTGACTTAACATTGGCTATGCCCTGGGGGGTTGACTTAAACATTAATGGTGAACTGGAGGGCTGACCTAGCAGTGGCTAGTAAACTGAAGGGCAGATCTAACGTGTCTGTTGGACCCTGGAGGGCTGAAACCTAACATGTTCTGCTGAACTGGGGGCTGCCATTATATGCCTCCTGATAGTGGTAATATATGTTCCAAAGTGCCCCTGAACCGAGACGGTGATATATTTTGGCCTACCCAACTGGGTTAATATAGTTTTTCTACTGGTGTCAGGAGAGGGAAGACAGGCAAGCAGGATCAATAGTTACTGGTGGGCGTACAGGAATGTGTCGGCTACTGACACACACAACTCCAACCCCCCGAATGCCCTCCAGGCAGAGATGGGGGCAAACTTTAGATTTTGAAACATTTTCCCTACGCACATGGCAATGCCGCCTGAGACCAAAGTCCTCACTCTGGCCTCATGGTAGTACGTCCCAGCACCTCATAGAGCTCAATGTTGATAAGGGCTTGTATTATCTTGTTGATAGCCTTGCACTTTTTTCTGCCAGCAATCAGCTTCTGTTACCTCTATGTATCGCATATGTTACAACATGCGTTGTGTCAACGCCTGCGCATAACACTAGGTTATGTAAATTCATATAAGTTATAATTCCGGATGTTTTGTTTCTGCCCTTAAGGCATTTCTCTATTTGTTGATGTCCATTTTCTTAGTTATATTTACTATAGTGTGAATTGATACAAGAGCCCAAAAAAAATACTTATATCATAATTAACATTAGCGGACCCGAGCATTTGATTTGTTAAATTAAGAGCTTTTAAATTACTTGTGTTTGCCTTGATCCTGCTTCGGCTAATTAATAACATCTCAAATACATGAATATTTCTAACAAACCTCCTGTTTCCATTGGAGCAAAGAAATCTCTACTGACAAAGGATTTGCTAAGTCTTATCAGCGTTGAAATTCTCTGCGTCAAAAATCATATATATAAACCCTAAGTGGTGCATCCCTGTGTCCATGGGTGTGTGGTACTGTGTTCCGTATGGACTCCACACACTAGAGGGATGTCTCGTCGTGTCCTCTAGTGAGTGCTCCAACCATGAGAGCGCGTCGCATCTCGTAGCAGTGCCTTTTCCCTATAGTAGGGTCATTTCTAGTCTGTGATCCCTCACCCACTCGCTAGGGACTTACTTTGTGATCCCCCCTGCGGCCCCCACCAGGCAGATACACCCCATTTTTGGGCAACATCCCACTAGACGACAAGCGACTCCGCGTTAGCTTGACATGGCTACCTACTGCCGAAGTGAGGGAAGAACCAGATGCACTGTTAAAATTTAGACTGACAGTACCATGTTTGTCTTGAGGGACACGCCTGCGTTTGGGAAAGAGGCGCCCCGATGGCTTTGGGACCAGAGGGGCCTGGATGGGGACAGGGGCCCCCTGTGATTGACAGAGTGGTTAGATTGGTACCGATGGAGGCGCACCTGAATTGGGGACAGAGTGGAGGCTGGATTGGGACAGAGGGGGAGGGTCTCTGGATTGGGGACGAGGGGGGCCTTCTGGATTTGGGACGAAGGGGGGGCCTGGATTTTGGTGATGGAGCGAGTTGGCAGATGGAGGGGATGGCTGAGGTCACGCCTGCAGGAGTTCGTGAATGATGATGGATTCAGAAGAGAACCGCCCCACCCCCTGTCCCCATACCTAGGTCGCGGGATTCCCCTCGATCGACGGTGGAAGGGGTGCCTCTGGATTTGGGACAAGAGGGGGGCTTGGATTTGGAGCCAATGGGATGTGGGCGCTCTTGGATTTAGGTACAGAATTGGGGGGCCCTGGGCCTTGGGACACTAAGAGGGTACTCTGGCCTGGACATGGAGGTAGGACTGTGGGCCTGGGACCTCTGGCTTCGTACACCCCGTATTGTTAGCGTGGGCTTAATGTCTAGTCCCCATAATCAAATGTCATTGACTCAGGTCTATGAAAAGCAGGTGGGAATTATTCATCGTTCCATGTCCAACGACATTCAACCGTTTTATAACACTGGGCCCCCATTATTATCTATATATTGAGTAGGCAAAAAACAAACCCCATCTGATCCATGACATGGGAACAACTCCATTTGTGTAACATTTATGGCTAAATGTGGAATTTAGAAAGGTCACAGAATGCGGTTGTTATGTACACGGCCATTGGAACTACATAGTCTACATTCCATAATAAAAGTCACTCAGAGTTATCGTTAAAAATGGTGCTTATTTTGCCCCAACCAATCAGATGATGTCTATAACAATTGAATGTACATATGATGGTTGGGGCAATAAGACACCATTTTTAACGATAAGAACTTTTATTGAATCTCCCTGTGTATTGTTTACAGTGATACTTTTATCGGTTTAACGTTTTTACACAGAACACCGAACTGAAATATTGGTTCCCCCCACCCCCCGAGAACGAATCCCTATGACACCCAAACTGAACCCACTCCTCCCTAAAGCGTTCATACCCATAATTTGTGAGTGCGTTTTGTGCTGCTGTATAACCAGTTGAGCATTGTAATGGTGATCAAAGCATTAAACCCGACCAATCACATACACATGGCGATTGCCCCCCGCAGAAGATGCTTTTGAGTACGATGCTTAACCCAAATAAATTTATTTCAATACAATATTAATTAAACAAGTAGCTTTGCTGTAAACTCCAATGAAAAAAGGCGACTATCATGATACCGTTGGCAGCTATAAATCCAATGCAGTGTGATATTTTTAGCCGTGTAAATCTACATTTATAGACCCTTCTCCCTACAATCATGGGACACCAGTGAATAGATACTTTATAGGTGTTTAGGGGCTACATAGGAATAAAGATATAAAGTTTATAAAGCTTTAAAATAAAATCTGCACTCAAAGAGTTAATATAACTGAAATCCTCTCTGCCATGGAGGTAGGAAATCATATGGACCAAGTGATGACAGTTCACCAGTATCTTTAGAAATGAATTGGATTTTCTATCCAGGGATCAAGACTTTGCAGGGCAGACTTCCCCTTCTCTTTTTTTTATATAATACAGCCCTGGGAATGCTTGTCTTTTTTTCTGTTGTGTAATATAAGGTAGAAAGAGGAAGCACACTTACTGCCACCTGGTATCCAAAATCCTCTTCTAATGGCTGGCTCGTGTCTATATCCGTGCGGTCCCGATCCAAGCATGCGGGCCAATAAATTGCAATATTAAATTAATTTAATTTTAATATTAAGATTATCTAAGCACCATTAACGCTTAAAGGGTATGTTCACCCTTCTAAAAAAATTTTTACGTAACATTCCCCCTGTGCCCCCCAGCCCCAACCTTATAATTTGTATATACAGAAATATGCCCAAAACATTACTTACCTTCACCTCTTTCCTCCGCCGGCTTGCCAGGCCCTCTGCTTGCAAGAAAAATGCAGGCAGAGGGACGGGACCGTCAGTCGCATCTGTGATGGCTGAGCGCAGCCAATCCGGACGCCGCGGTAGCCGGAGGTTAATGCAGCGGAGAAAGAGAAGAGGATATGTTTTGGGCATTTTTATGGATAATACAACATATAGCGTTGGGGCTGGGGGGGACAGGGGACATGTTATGTAAAAAAGATATTTTACTAGGGAGGAACGGGGGGAGGAATCCTAAATCTGGGAGGTAGAGAAGGAGCTGGCAGTACGCATGCCAACTTTCCCGGAGGCCAGATGGATGCAGAGTCCTATATGGACTCGCGTACGCTTGACCTGGGGCGTTTTTTGGGACTTTGGAGGCTCGGGGGACGTACAGGGAACCATATGGAGCGGGTGGGTGAGGTAAGGATCTAATACTCACACAAATTGGGTGCCACGTAGGTGGGGGGGTAGTTATAGTTTGGGGGTTGACCATGCCCCTTGTAAATTATATTAACCCAATTGCCATCAATAGATGATTATTACTATATATTTATTACCTTTCTCATACATGTTTGCTAGCATATTCCACTATCTACTACTTTTAGTAGTATGCGGTTTTTGGTTTCACTTCTACATTTTATATGTTTGTTCCTGTCATTAATACGGTAGTCCTATTTCATATATTCCAATGGTTTTAGGGTCCCTCTAAGGCTGAGGCCACCAACAACAATCCACAACCAAGCTGTGGCGCGCTTCATTGTTTAGCGCGAGGTGAGTGCTTCATTTTTGCGCCCACTCTCGTGAATGTTGTTTGCCTATCTCTTAAAGCAAAAAGCCAAGCGTTGGCAATAAAAGTATTGCTGCAAATGCAAATGCATGCGCCATCGTGAAATCGCAAGAAACGGTTCACGTCCCGCAATTTTCCATGTCTACAAAAATCGTTGTATCGAAGGCGTAATGCGAGCAAAACAAACTCGTATGGCGGAGCGTGAAGACTGCTAGTGTGGCACTAGCCCCTTAAATTACTTCGGACTCCCCTTTCCGGTATTATCATGTATTTATAATTTATGTGTACCATTCCCTATCATTCATTGGTATCCAGGGATACCAGGTGCTGGTCCACTAGTTAGATCCGGTCTCAAATTGGCTAGCATGTACAATAACTTGTCACGTCACGTTCCTACTATTAAGTTGCTAAAACACGGATGGTACAGTGGGGTTCTGATGAGCGTAAGAAGTCTCCTGTGTGAAAACCGCGGTAATGCCGAGTCGCCCCGCTATGTCAGCTTCCCCTACTAATGCGTCTACCTCCGAGATGGTCCACTGTCTGAGTGTTTACTTTTGAATGATTTATCTATTGATGATCTAGCACGTTTTTACTCAACTAATTTTGGCCTCCTGTTTGGATATGAGTCTAGATACTTACTATACTATGAACTATGGACATCCTGGATAGGTGCCTTTGTAATTCGCTATTTACAGTCGGCATCCTCAGCCCTTACCGAAATGCCAGATCTATCCACGTTGGAATAACGCACGACATGCCCACAAACCGTACTGCGCTCTACATTTGGCTCACCTACTTTCAGAGTAGTCGCCCCCTTACAACCAACCCTCACACCCATCTCATGAGCAGGACTACGATTGGAACCATGCAGGTGCACACTGTGCCCCCCTGTGTGTGTTCTAACTCAACTACACCAGGGACGAATAGCCAACAATCGTCCGTTTCTCTAACAGGCACCATCTTCCACCCGAAACCCCACCGACCCGTCCCCGACGTGTGCCGTCGGGGATTTCTCTCGTATCTCGGGGTGGTCTCATCTGACATTCCCCATGAACCACCCCAGTATTCTGCAACGGAGAGTGGAGTCTCTACAGTCTCCAGTGCCCCTCCACACCCCCTACACGAATGCCCACCTTCCCCCCTCACGCTGCCACAGAAGCTGACTGCAGGGGTGGGATGTCTTGCCCACTTATATGGATAGGAGGGGCAATGGAGGGAAGGTGGGACAGGTGTCCCCCTGAAATGACCCAACATTATTTTGCAATGCTGCAGGACGGATCTTTGGGCGGGGCCTCTACGCCTGTTACATTGTTGACTTAGGGGCATATTTATAAAGATGCGGTATCTCTATTTTGCCACAGGTTTATAAATAGAGCCCCTAAAGTGTGTACTTGCCTTTAGATTGTATATTTCTCTGAAAAGAGCCAGATATTAATGGATAAAGCGCTACTACAAAGCTGCATTATATGTTTAAAGCCAAATGTAATGCAATTCAATATAATAAGATGCAGGTAACAGCCTCTTGCATGACAGATATTGTACCACCAGGTGGCAGACTGGTGCAAACCACCATCTGTCAGGTCGTTTTCCTTGTTCAGAAGTGTAAAGAGATTCGTCATTCACAAGTTCTTTAATACTTATAACACGTGTGGGGTGCATAGTCAGACCATATCGCCATACATATAGTGCCAGCTGGCAAGTTGAATCCTTGGGAATAGTCAAGAGGGGTGCGGAAACAGACGAAAACCGTGTGACGTTATGAATAGGGAAAAGCAGAATGACAGTGAATAATACCATTAGGGGTACAGACGAGTCCAAGTATTGTGGATTTTATATAGCACCATATTTCCATAGCACTTGTACAATGTACATTGGTCAATGTTCACTATATCCGTCTGCCCAAGAGGCATCCAAGCACATGTTATTTGGAAACAGACAAGCCTATCAGATATGTTTTTTGTTATGATTTTAGGACTTGGAGTGCCCGAGGAAGGACCAGGGTTGGATTCAACACTAAGGACTCAGCGTCTGCAAGTATGCACAGTGTCATAAAAAATAGTGTGCGCATTAAGAATTGTATCAAGCAAAAAGTCATATAAAAGCAAACATCCGTTTGGATTGTAAACCCCAGTATTACTTGTTCTGCCTAAATATATATGTTGCATTTAATACGCAGGCGGCAGCTTTCCCTACTGGAAGACAAGACTAAACAATTACACAACATTAATATCGCATATATGTCCTTCGGATTCCCAGAGTTGCAGCCACTTAGGTCGCTCTCCACAGGCGACAGGAGGGACATTACCGAAGGCTTACCTCGTTTTAACGTTATTGGCCGGCACAGGGATTCAAACCCTGGTCAGGGATCATGGAAGTAGCCGTGATCATGCATTAGATCCATTATGTAATATCTGAATGAAGCGCTAGGGAACAGAGTTACATTCTGATCGGGGAGATGGTTGAAAGTCTAGGGCCTTTGCGTTACGAGAAAACAACTAGTGTGAAAATAGCCTTAGGGATGGAAGACACACAGTTAATATTTTGAACCAAATGTCCAGGACAATACTTTGGCTAAAATTAATAGTTAAATACGTTGCCAGGGACCAAATTTTTTGGGGCTGTGATTTGAGGCGAGAATGAGAGTAGAAGATAAAGCCCTGGATTTAACCAGGACACCAAGCTCCAAAAATACACACGATTAATGCCCATCGCAATAAACAAATGTATGTAATGAGGTTGAGAACATGCCAGGGGTTTGTGAGGGAACATTTTCCAATACTAAGGAGCACCTATGGTTGTGGGAATCAATAAATTACCCTCAAAGCCTAATGGAAAATTCCTCATTACGGGGGAGTTCCTGTAAAATCTTTTATGGCAGTTGGGGCCATAAAGGATAGCTACTATTTGGGCAAGAGTCCAAAAATGGGGTGGACATGCCCTTTAATGCTCTAACATAAATAAGGTTTATTTTCAGATCTTCCTTAGAATTCTGAAGGAAAGTATAGAAAGTAGGAATAAATTCTATATACTGTTTATACTGTGTCATTGGAATCATATTGAAATCTACTTACCTGGACCTACTTACCAGAAAATAGAGAAATAATCCAATGGGGGAAATTGTGTTTTCTTATTCTCAGTGTGTCCATCGTGATTTGGCAGCAAGAAACGTGTTGATCTGTGACGGAAAACTGGTTAAAATCTGTGACTTTGGTCTAGCGAGAGACATTATGAAGGATTCCAACTACATCTCCAAAGGAACCGTAAGTTACATTTTAACTAACCTTTTCATTTCTCCTTCCCCGGGGGCCATTTTGTCCTGAAAGAAAAATCTAACCAACGGCTTTCCATAATGCCATAATGACTATGGCATGGATGTCCAACATGATTTTGAAAACTACAACCCTAGCCTTCCTTGGTGGCAGAATGATGGACATCCCTGCATTGGGAAATTTTTTTATTTAGTGTCAGAGCATTGAGGCAATGAGAGCCAGTAGCCACCATTCATATCTTTTATCAGTCTACTGTAGAAATAATGGGTGGAGTGAGAAAGGGTGCTCTAGCCTAAACTCTCCCTATCCTACCTGATTCCTTACTAAAAAGGGTTGCAAACCCCTCAAGCAATTTAATATCACATTTGCACCCCTTTAATGTGAGTTTTTTTAATATCAGCGATTTGCTGGCATAAATGTTAGTTAGTCACACAAAGGAAAATTTAATCAACAGCCACAGAAAATGGAGAGGTGAGACACAGCTTTTTGTATCTTTGTGAATGCAGTGGACTAACTACTGCCCCCGCCACCCCCACGGTACAGTAGCAGGGCCCACCACAAGCCTATAACCTCCGCAATCAGCTGTTTTAAAGACCGGACACGATCTTCCGGAACCTAACTGGAAATTTAGGCTGGGTACAACCGGGACGAGATTTGTTGACCTAGACAAATGCCTGCTGGTCCAGCTGTGACCCGAATGGGTGACCGAGAACAGTCGCGATCACCCTCACCTTGATTTTTTCAGATTGAGAAACCAAATAAACACTACTACCCTAAAACATGCTTTTCACTATGTTACCATCTCCTTTCAGTCTATATACTTCCTACTCTAGTTGGTTTGTAATTAAGGCTATTTAGTTTTTTTCACACATGTATCCTGCAGCGCTTTAAAGTTATTTAATTAATTTGCACCAAACCCTGCCACATCCTACCAAAATATATTTGCGATTTGTGGGAGAGACTGGAGTACCCAGAGGGAGCCCACACTAACACGGGGAGAGCATACAAATGCCGTCCTTATCCGCTTTATAAAGTCATATATATTTCTTCAGCAGGTTTGCTAACAGGCAAAACAGATTCAAAACAGCAACTCTGAAGTTCTCCTAATTTTGTACCTTCTTCACGGAAAATACCAAGTATAACGCTAGAGAGATGACACATTTTCCTGTAGATGTTCTTGTTTGTTATTACATCATATTTGTTATAGATAGAACAGGAGATGTATAAGAAATCTCAGTTCTGAGTTTTAAAATGGATTATTTTTATTAAAAAAAACAAAAACATTTAATTTAATATACTTGCTTTTAATTAAATGGATTTAAATAAGAAGAAAATGTTACTAAAATATTTGTTATATTGGGTCATATAAATAGATGCAGCATATCGTGTGTGTGTGTGCGTGTGCGCGTCAGTTATGTGAAACTTTTTTATATGAACAATTTTTTCTCATTGCAGACATTTCTACCTTTAAAATGGATGGCACCTGAGAGCATTTTTAATAATCTATACACAACATACAGCGATGTTTGGTCTTTTGGAATTCTCCTTTGGGAAATATTTACGTTAGGTAGGAATGGAAATCTATAAAATAACAGTGTTTGTATAATTCACTAGACATGGTTGTCCATTGCATCCACTGCTATATAGGTTCATTTTAATAAAAGCTAACTATTCCCAATACATTCAAATATTACATTGGTGCATTACTTATTACATTAATTGTTAATTAAGCACTTTTGTTGTTACTGCTCAGACTTCACGCTGTTTTTGGGCCGTAGTAAGTAAAAGTTTTATTTTTTTAATTTCCTTGCTTGCTGCTTCCTTTAGTTAGAAGTAGAGATGGGATCCGGGTTCGACATGAACCCGGATCCGACACGGAACCCCTCGGTTCCGAAATCCGAAAGATCCATCAGAATCCGGACGGATCCTCCGGATTTCGGGACTTCGGAAGGTATTTTCGATAATTATCAAAAGTATGGGGCTATTTTTGATAATTAACAAAAGTACGGAGCTATTTTCAATAATTATCGAAAATAGCCTCGAATGTTCGTAAATTATCAAAAATATGATCGGAGACTCAAAATGGTCTCCGATCGTATTTTCAAGAATTTTCGAACGTTCAAGGCTATTTTCGATAATTATTGAAAATAGCCCCATATTTTCGATAATTATCGAAAAAATCATCCCGGTTTCTGATTTTCGGATCTTCGGGATCGAAAACGAAACTACTAAGTTTCGACCATCTCTAGTTAGAAGTGCAAAAGTCTCCGAAAGGTTATACGGAACAATATATACATAGAGAGGTATATGCACCAGTCTGTTTAAATTGTCCTATTTGCAAAAGATCAGTTATGCAAATGCTGCCAGCTGGTTACTATAGATTGCAGGGACTTGCTAAATAAATCCTGTCTAATTGTTCTTCTTTATATAGAATAAACTGCGGTATTTTGATGTATAAGTTCTTTGTATACAGTGCCTCCCGAAGTATTCATAGTTTTTGTTTTATCCTTCTGTTTCTTCAACACAGGTGGAACGCCATACCCTGAACTACCAATGACAGAGCAGTTCTACAATGCCATAAAGCGAGGCTACCGGATGTCAAAACCTTCTTATGCTACAGAGGATGTGTAAGGCTTTTTAATCAAACTTTTACTTTAAAGGGTATCTTTACTTTAAAATATTTTAAATATATTCATACAGCAAGATCCCACTGCTCCCAAAAAAATTTCAGTTTTTAAATCTGAGCTGCAGATTCTGAGAAATCATAATTTGAAATCACAGCATTTTCAGGGAAAGACTTGTCACTTCTGAAGCAGAAATTAAAACATGTCCCATCCCTGACCTCTTGCTAGGATTATTAGCTACACTTTCTGCAAAATTTAAGAGATTCAACAGAGAAATTAGGAAAGGGGGGAGGGGGAGGGAGATGTGTAAGCAGAGCAGTCTCCATGGTGATTCTGTGCAGAACTTATAAGTGTCGCAAACACTACAAGAAGGCAGTGAGTAAGGGAAGTGGGGGCAATTACAAGCTCTCACTAAACATTGATAATTTAATAACATAGCAAGCACAGATAAATATGTGAGTACAACCATTTTCTCTCAAATTGTAGTTTGAGTGAGTATAGTGACCCTTTAAGGGTTGTATATTACTAGATGCAGAAAATTATTCAGGACAATATGTCTACCAGAGGGTAATACCTGATTACTAATACTATTCATATAGCCAAACAGAGCAGACATGCAAAAAAGTTTGTTCCAGGTATGCATTGGAGCAATTGGGGAACTTGTAGGGATTCTAATGAATTTAAAGTCAAAATAGCAGTAGAGAATTGTACTGGATTAACCATTGACGAGAGAAAATATATCTTGAAATTAAATTGATTCCTTATTGGTAAAGGAATGAAATGATTGAAAAATAAGCCTTTAATTTACAGAGAAACACAAGTTGTCTACTAAATACCCTAGGTATTATAATAACCCAATCATTTGTATAGCTGCCCCTAGCCAGGATTCGAACCCTGGTCTCCCATGTCAAAGGCAGTGCCTTTAACCAGTACACTATCCAGTACATTCTAGGGTTAGCGAACGGCCCGTAAATTCGAAAGTCCAGAAAGTCCGGAAACATCGAAAGTCCGAGAAATCCAGGTCCAGGATAGTTCGAGATGTCCGAGTCCGTTCAAACTCATAAAGTTAGGCTCGGGCTCGAGTTCGAGTTCTAGTCCATCCCTAGTAGGAATGTATGGTAGTTTCAAGTTTAAGTGTTTACAAGTTTAGAATTACATTGTAAATTCTTTCATTTCAACATGTGTTTGACAAGTCAAAAGGGTTCAGTGAATTGGGTTCAAGAGTTGCAAGAGTAAATTAGAGATGTAAAATGAATCAAGGAAGATAAAATGAACAGTTGCCTAGACATAGCAGATTAAATTCAATGCATGAGCCAAAGACTATTCTTTCTGTTTATTTGTAGATATGAAATTATGAGAAAATGTTGGAATGAAAAATTCGAGAAGAGACCTCCATTTTCCCAGTTAGTCACATTGACAGGAAATCTTCTGTCTGACACCTACAAGCAGGTCTGGTCTGTTTCTTTGATCATGTTGTCCTTTTGATATTTCTTGCTGTTGTTTCTTAAATGATTATACTCATATTAAATAAGGACACAGTGCTATAAAATGATGAGTTATCGATTGTTAATTTACGATCTTTGACGTTAATTAACGATAATGATCGTTAATTACCGATAACGATTGTAAATCAGCGATAACACGATTTCCGATCCCCATAGACCATACATTTACAGCCATGGTTGTACATTATCGATAACACGCAGTATCGCTAAATTGTGATACTACAGTTTATAAATTTGGCTCTATATTTAATTTGAACTGTGTCTAATGAAAGTCAAATAGCTTCTTAGCTCTACAGTCTAATTTCATAGCTTCCTTGTCCCCAGATCTAATGACATCACTGAATAGAGAGGGTGCCCAACATTGGAAAGGCTAGAGGCTGAAACAGAAGCACCCTTGGCAGAAACCATGCCACTCACTTGAGTAGACATGCCCCATTCCATCCAGGACTGCCCATAATCTTTCTACGAACAGGCTGTATGCTTTCCCCAGGCCACGGGCTGGGCATCCATAGAATAGAGAATATAGTCCTTTTAAATTAATGCCATGCAATCAGTGCTTTAATATCATTTTATGAAAGATTTTGTAAATAGCATTTCATAGGGTAAACAAACATACCAGTTTCTACTGAGGTTTTATGTTCCAAGGGTTATGCAGCAGAAATGATTGGCAGTTTGCAATTCAGTTTTTAGCAGTCAAACTAACTGAACAAACCAATGCAGTGCAAAGGTTCTGTTGGCACATGAACAATAGTGTCCAATACACTTCAAAAGGTTACTGTTGGTGTTAGAAGCTAACCCAGAGGTTGAGGCCCTTATCCTGGGTACTTGGGGCTGAGGTGAGTATGGTTCTCCTTTAAGTGATTGATTAATACAGGTAAATCACCCCACAAAACCCTAAATGGTAATAGTTTGAAATCTGAAAGGTGTAAGTCTAACCTGAAATCCTACACAATGTCCTGTGGCCCCTGTTTCTGCTTCCTGGTTCTTCCAGTTAGCAACTGTCAGTTGTGGATTTGACAGTTGACATCACAGCCAATGACTGAATGTTAATCCCCTAGCTGCCTCTTCTGAGCATGCCCAGGCTCAGTACAGGCTCAGTACAGGTTTCTAAATTGTTCAGTTTCCATGAGGCATCCAGAAGAATAGCAGACATACAGTAATGAATTCATAGGACAAACTATGATATATCAACATATTATAAAGGGGCCATTCTTTCTAAAAGATGTTCTTATGTTGGGTGGAGTTGCCCTTTAAGTAATCCCTTTCCTAAATTTCATAACATTTGAATTGTAAGGATAAACAGTTTAACATTGTATCTGGGACAAATGTTTATCACCGGGAGAGAAAATTAACAATTATCAACATTTGTAATTAATATACATATTTTGAACATTTTTTTATACATATTTTTGCCTTTTACAGAGGTACAAGGAAGTGGATGAGGATTTTTTTCAAAGCGATCACCCTGCCGTGGCCCGTGTAAGGCAGAGAATCAATAAAATCAATAGCACTTTGCACAGTGGGGAGACAATTGCAAACAATATTCTGTATTCTGTGGTGCAACCGAACGATAACAATGACTACATCATCCCACTACCAGATCCCAAACCTGGAGATGAAAACACTGTCAACGAAAATTCAGAAAGTCGACCAAGGTAACAAAATAAAGGAATGAATGTGTTGTTGTGTTGTACATTTCGTGCTAATTGTAGGTTAGGGAGGAATTCAAAGAACTGTTGTTGCTTAGGAGCAATCAATTAGTTAGTTGTGATAGGTTTATTCACGCAGGCATTGTGATTGGTTAATGTAGATCCCTTATCTTGGTTTTGACCAGTTTTACCAAATTCGTTATCTGGATATCTCCCCTGAATTAATTCTTATTTCTAAAATGTTCTGGAAAATAAACTAGTGAAACAATATCTGTGGTATTCAGTTAGCGAACCAACTTCAAAAATAAACGTCAAGTTCAGTTGATCTAACTGTATATTACAGATATGCCATGGCTTGGATGAAGGAATATTACAGATATTCCATGGCCCTGATGACTGAATATTATAGATATACAATGACCTGGATGAATGAATATTATAGATATACCATGACCTAGATGAATGAATATTACAGATATACCATGACCTGGATGCATGAATATTACAGATATACCATGACCTGGATGAATGAATATTACAGATACACCATAACCTGGATGAATGAATATTACAGATATACCATGACCTGGATGGATGAATATTACAGATACACCATGACCTGGATGGATGACTATTACAGATATACTATGACCTGGATGAATGAATATTACAGATATGCCATGACCTGGATAAATGTATATTACAGATATACCATGACCTGGATAAATTAATATTACAGATATACCATGACCTGGATAAATGAATATTACAGATATACCATGACCTGGATAAATGAATATTACAGATATACCGTGACCTGGATGGATGAATATTACAGATACACCATGACCTGAATGAATGAATATTACAGATATACCATGACCTGGATGAATGAATATTACAGATATACCATGACCTGGATGAATGACTATTACAGATATACTATGACCTGGATGAATGAATATTACAGATATGCCATGACCTGGATGAATGTATATTACAGATATACCATGACCTGGATAAATGAATATTACAGATATACCATGACCTGGATAAATGAATATTACAGATATACCATGACCTGGATTCATGATTATTACAGATATACCATGACCTGGATAAATGAATATTACAGATATACCATGACCTGGATGAATGATTATTACAGATATACCATGACATGAATGAATAATATAGATATGCCATGCCCTGGATGAATGTATATTACAGATATACCATGACCTGGATGAATGTATATTATAGATATACTATGTCCAGGATATATGAATATTACAGATATACCATGACCTGGATGAATGAATGTTACAGATATACCATGACCAGGATGAATGAATATTACAGATATACCATGACCTGGGTGAATGAATATTACAGATATACCATGACCTGGATGAAGGACTATTATAAATATACCATAACCTGGATGAATGACTATTACAGATATACCATGACCTGGATGAATGACTATTACAAATATACCGTGACCTTGATGAATGAATATTACAGATATACCATGACCTGGATGAATGAATATTGCAGATATACAATTACCTGGATGAATGATTATTACAAATATACCGTGGCCTTGATGAATGAATATTACAGATATACCATGACATGGATGAATGAATATTACAGATATATCATGACCTGGATGAATGAATATTATAGATATACTATGTCCAGGATGAATGAATATTACAGACATACCATGACCTGAATGAATTAATATTACAGATATACCATGACCTGGATGAATGAATATTACAGATATACCATGACCTGGATGAATGAATATTACAGATATACCATGACCGGAATGAATGATATTACAGATAGACCATGACCTGGATGAATGAAGTATTACAGATATACATGACCTTGGATGAATGAATATACAGATTACGCTGACCTGGATGAATGAATTATTACAGATTATATCCATGTACCTGTATGAATGAATAGTACAGATAATACCATGACCTGGATGATGATATTACAGATATACCATGACCTGGATGATGAATTTACAGATATACCATGACCTGGAGAATGATTTACATATAACCAGGACCTGGATGAATGCAATATTACAGATATACACATGAACCATGACCTGGATGAATGAATATTACAGATATACCATGACGGGGATGATGAATATTACAGATACACCATGACCTGGATGATGAATATTACAGATATACCATGACCTGGATGAATGAATATTACAGATTATACCATAACCTGGATGATAGAATGATCCGATATCCACACGTACCTGGATGAATATGTTACAGATATCACCATGACCTGAATGAATGAATATTACAAGATATACATGATGTAGGATGAATGAATATTACAGATATCACCATGACCTTGATGATGAATGTTACAGATATAACCATGCCCTGAAAATGAATGTTTCAGATATACCATGCCTGGGATGAATGATGTTTCCCAGATATACCATGACCTGGAAATAATGAATTTACAGATATACCATAACCTGGATAATGAATATTACAGATATACCATGACCTGGATACTAATGTCCAGATATACATACCTGTATATGAATGAATATTACAGATTATATGTCCAGGAGAATGAATATTACAGATATACGCATAACCACTGGATGATTGAATATTCAATATACCATGACCTGATAAATGATGTACAGATATACCATGACCTGAATGAATGAATATTACAGATATACTATGTCCAGATATAATATTACAGATAGACACATGACCTGGATGAATGAATGTTCAGATATACCATGACCTGGATGAATGAATGTTACGAATACCATGACCTGGATGAATGAATGTTTACAGATTACCATGACCTGGATAATGAATGTTTACCAGATATAACCAATACCTGGATGAATGAATATTACAGATATACCATACCTGGATGAATGAATGTACATTACAGATATACCATGACCTGATGAATAATATTCAACAAAAATATACTATGTCCTGGATGAATGAATATTACAGATATACCATACCTGGTGAATGATATTAACAGATTACCAGACCTGGATGAATGATTTACAGATATACCATGACATTGAATGAATTAATATTACAGATTACTATGTCCAGGTGATGAATATTACAGATATACCATTGACTGATGAATGAATATACAGATATACCATGACCTGGATGAATGAATATTACAGATTTACCATGACCTGGATGAATGAATATCTACAGATATACCATACCTAGGATGGATGACTATTCCGATATAATACCATACATACTGGATTACGATATAACAGTTATACCATGACCGTGATATGAAATGAATATTACAGATATACCATGACCTGGATGAATGAATTTACAGATATACCCATGACCTGGATGAATGAATGTTACAGATATAACCATGACCGATGATAATGAATGTTACAATTACCATGACCTGGAATGAATATATTACAGATATACACCATCCCGGATGAATGAATATTACGATATAACCATGAATGAGAATGAATATTACCATATAATATCCATGGACCTGGATGAATGAATATACAAGATATAAACCATGACCTGGATGAATGAATGTTACAGATATACCATGACCTGGATGAATGAATGTTACAGAATCCATGACCTGGATGAATGAATGTTACAGATATACATGATCCTGAATGATGAATATTACAGATATCTATGTCCAGAATGAATGAATATTACAGAATATACCATGACACTGGATGAATGAATTTACAGAGAACATGACCTGGATGAATGAATGTACAGATATACCATGACTGGTGAATGAATGTTAACAGATATACCATAAACTAGTGATCAATCTGCACTAAAAATATATTAATTATTACAACTATTTTTACCTATGCAATAATCTTTTCAGTTCAAATAGGGCCTATGTTGCTGTTCGTGTTTGGCATGCCAACCTGAAGCCTTCCAGCGAAATACCCTCCAAATCCCAAACAGTCCAGATTCAGCAATAATTCCACATTTTGTGGATTACATCTCACTTCTACAGTAAAGGGGGGGGGGGTTTGTCCTGTTAAGGAACGATTATAGATATACCTAATAAATATTATTCATCATTGTTGATTAAGAAAGTGCTTGGTTTTATTCTAGTAATAGGTTAATAATGCATAGGGGGTTGTTAAATAGAATGATTTTTTTGCTTTGCAACTTGTACAATTAAATTTATTAAAAATCCTTTTTGTAACCAGTGTTTTTTAAACAGCCCCATTGCAAAGGGCAACCTTCCCCCTCAACATTTCCTGTGACAGCCCCTTGGAACAGCCTGAAGATATATTGAAAGTGCCCATGTCAAGAGTGCCAACAAGGGGACATAGAGGAAATTTTTCTGTAGCCAATGGAAATACAACCTCAGAAAAATTAATCTTATTATTTTAGATAAAAGAGCCTGAGTCAGGTATATCTCATCATTGTGTTAAACTTCAGTTCAGTCCTCCCTGACATGCAGTAGAGAAAGACCAAGAAATGCCTTTGAAGAAACACACAATCTACACAAATCTTATAACTTTAAATGATCTAAAAAGCCCTTTGCTAATGGAGAGAATGGTTGTTAAAGAAATCTTGCAATCCAGTTTTTTCATATCAAAACGGTACCTTTTGTGTATAGAAACTTCTCTTACCTCGTTGAACATTAACCTGTGCAATATGTTTTAACCAACTTCATTAGAACCGTAAGAGTTGTTAGAAAGTGACCAGAATATGAATGCTTCTGTTCTGTCAATATTGTCACCCCGGGATGAAACTCACGTTGACCACCACAAACATGAAGAAAACATGGTCTTCTTAGTAAGAATATTTTGATCACAGATAAACTGAACATCAGATTTCTACAAAAATGGAAAGAAATTCACAGCTCGGTTAGTTCTCGGATTTTTTTTTCCATGGGAATCTGAAGACATCCAACTGCAATCAAAGGGGAGTTAAGGGAATTCATTAAACATATTATTTTTAAAATTGATTTTTTATATTATACATAACCTAGTTATTCAAACATCTTCTCTCAACTTTGAAAATCAGCTGATTCAACCCTTTGCTGTTTTCCTGCTGTTGTGCATTAGTGAACTGACATTCAGGTTCTGCCACTGGTCCTTCTTCCCATAATGCCACACATCCTTGGAAGGTTCCTAACCAGTAATTTCTACTGATTGGCTGTTGGATGGGTCAAAACATGTTCAGATCTGAGCAACTGAATCAACCAGGGCGCTGTTCAAGGGCAAGACCATAACAATCTCTATTAGGGGTCCTGTAACAGGAAGTCAGTATTATCGGTAGCATTTATTTATACACAAACAAAGGCTAAATTGGCATAATAAGGTCATTAGGATGAACAATACTGCTCTTTTTTATTTGCACGGAACGCTTCCCTTTAAAGTAGAGCATTCAGTCTCCCACACAAACAACTTATCAGTGGGAGTAGTAGTGATTTCAACGATTCAGTGACACTAAATACTTTCTTAGCCTCTGAACACAGACACGGTATGAATAATTCATAAAATGTACCGATTTCTGGTTTGTTTTTTTTAGTATAGCAACATTATCTGTCATTCCTTTTTCTGACGGAAATTTTAATAAGATATAGATATATGTAAAGACGAAAGCTTTGCCATTAAGTGATTAAATTGCTTTTTTTTTAAAATCCGCAAATAACTTGGCATATTGTGGGACTGATGGATTTACAGATCCGTATTGCCAAAATATATTTTCTATAAAAGCAATTATTTGGAATCCTTTGCATTTTATCATTAGTTACCTGGGCTGACCAGATATCCAGATATCATCCATCTGACTATATCACAGTTGGTAACCCAAAGCTAAACTAATACCTTACCGGGTAGGACGTGTGGTGGCTGTGTGGGATCATTATTAGAATTCTCTATGTATTTTATTAAACTTTTATAGATCAGATACAAAGCTCTGGCCTTTGTGTTCTGGTTTTTTTTTGGGGGGAGGGGGAGATTTTGTTGGTTTTTATTTACTTGGCCTTAACATGCTATTCTATAATACAAATAACCACCAAGGAGAGATGAACTTCTGGAAATTATCTTTCTGTGATATAGAATGTCCCTTATATATAAAACATATAGTAACTTTGCAGAATGCACATATTGTATATCTTTCACTGTTATTAGGACCCACTAATTTACAATGACATGGGTATTGTGATGGCGGGTATGATCATGCACTATAGCACTGTGTGTGTGTTGGTGGATGTGTGTGTATAGTACAGTATAGAAGTAAAACAGGGTATGGTATAAAAACATTGATTTGTAAAGTTATAGGAGAAATATATCATAGATTTAAAGGGCAATTATACTCCCCCCAACTAATTCTCCACTCCGTAGTTTTGGCATAGATTCCCCTGTACCGGTCTCTCACACTATAGTGACTCCCGAGATTAGCACCTATTGGTTATAGGGGTGTGGGTGGGGTTTAAAATCTAATTCTAATTGTTAAATGTTTGTTGAAAGAAATAATTGTCTCTTGGGTGAAAGACAACATTGGGAGACCTATAGACCTACATGGGTTATATATTCTATTCTGTATATACAGTAAATAACAAAAATGGAACATTTTCTTTCTCGTAAACACTCATTCTGGACACACACAATCTGTTTCATAGTTCCTGGCATACTTCCTTAAAATTGGCTCTTTTTATAGATACTGCTCCCCTACCCCCCCCCCCCTCCATTTTCTATGGCAGTTCTAACCAGTGTAAGAAAACGAAATCCAGGTTTGCCTATTATCCTGGAAATATAAACAATACCGGAAAAATGTCCTTGTGTTTACACTCGCTATTTGATATCTATGCCTACTGTCATCTTGTGTGGTGGTGTGTGTGATAAAAATCTATATGTTGGACAAGATTATTAGGAAAATTCTGTTTCCATAATTGTAATTAATACAGTTGTTTGTTATCAGTGGAAATATTTATATTATTCACTGCCACCATTCTTATCTAAGCAGAAACATTTCCTCTGGGCTATTCAATCTGTTGTACATTAAATCCATAAAAAATGGAATCTATTTGTTTATCTCCTTCGTCAATGTGTGAAGGGTATCTAAACTGGTAAGAAAAATGAATTGCCCATTACTGGAAATTATAAATCTTCCAACTATCTATGTACCATTTTTTTGTGGATTGGTCCCGTTCTTTTATTTGATATCAAATCTTATATTTCAGCTGTCAATCAATAGCCTTATTATCATAAAAGTCTTCTGCTGGGTGCAGTTTGCTGCTTTGGTTGGCAACAATTGGTATGCTGAAATGCATTTTTTTTAAATTCCTCGCCACGTGCTTACTCATTGTGATACTGTGCATGCTTACCCTCACAAGAGTCTTGTCTGATAAAGGGTCATTGGTTATTAATGGAGGGGTGTAACTGAACCTGAGCCAATCAAGTACTGGATTTGAAGACATGCAGCAACACACTCACACCCCTCATGTGTACTTAGATGTATTAAGATTTATAGATAGATGAGCAAAATACTTTTTCCCCACCTTTTAAAGATCTAATAATACACCTGATTTCTGGTCCATGCACACAGCAGAGGTGTCTTGTTTAGCAAAAACAAAGTAAAAGGCACACACCGTGCCTGACGTAGACACCATTATGGTTTTTGAAACACGTCAGGCCACATGTGTGCCTTCTACTTAGTTAAAATATAATAAAGTGCTTGATTTAACCGCACTAGTTTGGTTTTCTAGTGTGTCGCTGCTGCCCACACATGTATATTGTAACAAAAACATGTGGCTACTTGAAGTACAGTATATAGGAGCCCGAAAAACATTGATGAAGGCAGTTTTTATGGAAAAGGAAGGCATCATAGAATCAGATCCTGTGGTAACTTGGCAAGACCAATGATTCTAAAATAAGGGGCACAGGGGATTCCAACTGATCGCCAATTTCTAGATAAATGAGAAATCCCATTGGGTAAGAATGGAATGTCTCCTGAAATATTACCAAATAATCTAAATTTACACATCAACATCACTGTATCCGTTCATATTGTTTGTAACAAAGCAAGGTTTTAAAAAGAGCAATACAAAAGCAATGAACTGGAAATCTGGGTAACAACCATCCAATATTTCTTCCGACCGATTCCGACATTTCAGTGTACCTCGGTCATGCCAAAATATTGGTTGTTTCTGGCCAGACGTGACCATCGTCCAACCGTTTCTTTGTCTGAATCGGACAAAGGAATGATTGGATGCTTCAGAAAACCGCGACTGAGCATGCAGTCTTTTATGGACCGCAAGGTCAGTCGAGGCAAAAGTAGCAATGTCCAACAGTTTTCTTCATCCTGAATGAACGGTTGGAAGAGCCGAATGGTTGTCAGGAATCAGGTGAAAGATTAGGTGTGTACCCAGCTTCGACCACATAGGGGCAGCAGGGTGGCTCAGTGGTTGCAATTGATATCTTGCAGCACTGAATTCCTGATTCGATTCCACCCTTGGATACATCTGCAAGGAGTTTGTATGTTCCCTTGTGCTTGCGTGGGTTTCCTCTGGGCACTCCGGTTCCCCCACAATCAAAAGACATACTGATAGGTTGTATGTGTCAATAAATGTGCTTAGATTGTAACTCATTCGGGGCAGGGCCTGATGTGAATGTATACATGAAATTGTAAAGCACTACGGAAGATGTTGGCGCTATCTAAATCCACAATAATAATAATATAGGTAAAGGCATTAAAAGGGACAAGCTTTTCAATGGTTCTAGGTGTGAAGAAGAATTGGGATATCATTTTCTACTGCACCAAATCTGTAACTTTGTGGTGGTTGTGTGATAAATCCCTGCATTCTAATGTTAGAATGTCCTGCCAATAATCTATGGAGGTTGATGCTGAAGAAAGAATTCTTGCACTTTATTTTGGATGCCGTGGATATACACTCAACGATCAACTGTGTCAAACTATTTTACAGCATTAATGGACACGCTGGTGACTTTTTTAAAACCAGATCCATATGATGATCCAAGGTCTCATATTATGCTTGGTGAGAAACAATTTTTTAGAGATGACACGAAACTGCTGATTTTTTTTCCGAGCGTTTTGCGAAACCGAATAAACTTCTGACATATCCGATTTAAATCTGAATTTTTTCAAATTTCCGATAGACATTTTTGATTTTTATGTCTGGCTCCTCTCTCCGAGCCACAATGGCTTCCATCTCTTCTGGTGCCCCCCGGAAGACCCGCAGGCACCTCTTCTTATCTCCTCCACCTTGTGAGTAGCAGATTGGGTGGAGGAGATCCAATCATTTTGAAATTAGGTTTCCGACAATCCCTGGCATCAAGATTTCGGCATTCCTTTTTCCCGTGTTCTCTGTATTACTCAAAGCCTTTCTCAGTCACTGCTCTTTTGCCTTTATAGCGTGTGGTTTTTTGTCCATGCTAGTAGTTCCCTCTCTGGTTCTATTGTCTCTTAGTCCTTATTCATCTATCTCAGTTATTTCTGCTGCCTTCCTCTGCTTCTTGTCTTCATTATCTGTGTCTCTTCTCCTATTATTTATATATATCTTCTTGCTCCTGTGGTAGCTCTTGTTGCTGTCCTGTTTTCCTGGGTATACTCCGCCTCAGCATCTATACCTTGTGCTCCAAGACCTGGGGTAACCGGGTACAACAGAGATCAACAGTCTCCTATGATCTGGGGCTTGTCTATAGGTGAGGAAGTGGTAATAGATGGGGTATAGGTTCTGAAGTATACTCAGGGACTCCGGGCATCACACTGTGTAGTCCTGTTTCAAAGGTTGGTAGCCCTATTCTAAGGATTGTATAGCCCATGCTCCAAGGGTATAGTTAGCCATGTTCCAAGTAAGTCAACTTAAGTTTATCTTGAGAAAACAAATTGCCACCCTTTTCATGCAATGTTGTTGCAGTTTTTTGTGGCATAGGGTAAGTTATGCATATTTGGCCTAAAACATTTGCATTCTATATTTTTGATCACTTAGTTTGGCTAAATAGGAATGTAACCCTTTTATAATGAAATGATAAGAATTGGGAGAGAAATGGCGAGGACAATGAACACGGTCTTAATGTTAAAAGCAGTAGCCTTTATACATAGGCCTTATTCAATAGATGGTGCAAATGTTGGATGTGGCTTCTTACTCAGCAACCATCAGATGTTAAGAAATATTTTCTAACTGTATAATCGGTAAAAGGTAACATCTGATTGGATTTAGACAAATTAAACAGCCCAGAGTTACACCTTTAGTGAATAAGCCCAAATGTCAGTCCTTTACTGTATCCTTCTATAAGGCAAAGCAAAAAAAGGGTTGGCCCATACCCCATCGACACTTCATGCTATTAGAACCATATAATATTTAACTCATTATTAGGTTATCAGTAAATTCTGATAATAAAATGAGTCATACTTAACGACTATTGGATAATCCAGTTTCTATATTTATAAATATATTCGATCGGTCTTTACTGTAAAATCTAAACATTTGTGTTATATCATTCTGTATTTATAAGATCTTTAGATAAATGCAAAATCACGGAGACCATAAATGCTTTATCCATAGCTGATAAATTTCCTGTATGTGCAAGTTTAACAACCGCACATTACACACTGTCAGTCCCCAAACTCCTACGCAACCTTTTACTTAAAAACAGAAGAGTGTTTTCCCCCCAAATATCATCAACTGAAAATAAATAAATTATCCATTTATTTTTATCTCTATAACTATAATTAAAAATATCTTTTGTATTCAATTAGATCAACTGTACTTGAAGTTTAGTTTTGAAGACGTTTCGTAGTCAGTCCGACTGTCTTCTGTGGCAACTTATGTAACCCTGGAAAATCCCAATTAACATATCACAGCCTAGGTGTTAGGGTCGTGATTGGATAGGGCTAAGATGTATGATAGAACGCCCAGGTAAGGTGTCAAACTATAGGTGTCACAACTATAATTAAAATGATTTCGAGGATTGGAATTTATTCCAATATTCAGTATTCATATCAATTTGGGAAATTTTGAAGTGCATATTCGAATTTTTTGATTTTCTAATATTTCAAGTTCGTTTTGAAACCGAGATTCATCACTAGTATTTACATGCAAATAAACCTCTACAAATATTTTGTATTAAATAACATCATTAGAAATCATTGCGATGTAATCAGTTATAATTTAATCATAGTGTTTAGTGTCTACACGATTGCGTAACTTGTGTGTTTTAGTGTTATTGTAGGGTTTAATAATTAATAATTTATGTATACACCTGCAGGCTGATGCAATTAAAGGTGCAAATGTTTGCTGTGGCTATTAATCTGTAGGCACCAATTGGATGTATGTAAACTGTGTAACCAATAAAAAAGCTCTAAAGGGTTATCTAGCTCAAAATCATAAATCAAAGCGCATTCCTTTCCCCTGCCGCTGTCCATAGTGAGTCTGCATTCCTTTCACCTGCCGCTGTCCATAGTGAGTCTGCATTCATTTAACCTTCAGTCAATTTAACTGCCGGTGTCTGGACTCCGTAGTGACTCTGTTCACTGCTGCCTGGGATGTATGGGAATAATAACAGGCTGTGTTTAAAGCTTTGTGTTGGGGGGTTAAAAATGAAAAAATAATTAAACCTTATGTATTATAAGAAATAATATGTCCCATTACAGTGTATTATAAGGTTTATAAAGTCAACTCAGAGTTCCCTGCCTGTGGCCTCATGCTTTTATATGGTCAGGGAACTCCTCTGTGACTTTATATGTTTATATTACACTGTTATGTATATAATACATAAGTGTGATATTTTATAATGGGAGCTGCAATGGTATTTATCCTTATAAAAATCACTTGGCTATCTCACCAAAGGGTTATTCAATAAAAGTTCTTATTGTTAAAAATGGTGCTAATTTTGCCATAACCAATCTCTTTCTTATATCTTACTGCTCCTCCCATTCAAGTGCCCGACCAATGACTTTTTCGCAGTGTTTAACTTCACTAACGGAACCTGCTGGAGCTTCTTCCTGTCACTTCATAACCAATGTCTCTCTCCTCCTCCACAAAGATTTGTTTAACCGCATAGATGCTGGGCTGGGATGTTCCTTTATACTGGGTTTAAGTTACAGAAGGTAGCTTGGGTGGTTTTAATTAAGGTGGGAATAGGGACATAGCTAGAATTTAAAATGTGAATGGGGTGAATGAATCAGATACTTATGCCCCCCTTTACATAATAATAATATAAGGATATTACGCTGTAAGGGGCGCATTATCCCTTATATTCTTTGTAGTAAATGGTACATGAGGGCATGTCCACCTATAATCCCCCCCATTCCGGGCCCCACTGTGGAGTGAATAAAAATCCTTACCTTACATCCCAGCTCCAAATGGTTCTCCTGGATTTCCCCCCCCCCCTCCCCCAAAGTCTGAAAAACTTGCCACAAGGAGGATAGCAGAGTCCATATAGGACTCTTCCTCCTGTCTCTCCTCACACTGCAGGCCTCACCCCTCTCCCTCCCTCTCCCTCTCGTTTTGCAATCCCTCCCCCCTACCATAAAATCCCTTTGCCAAAAAGTAGCTATCCCTCCCCCAGTCCCAACAGCCATAAAAGATTTTACATGAACACCCCCGAACTTTACTTACCTTACCTCTCTTACCTTACCCCCTGCTTGCAGTTCCATGCAGGCAGAGGGCCGGTTTAGTACGCCGCGGGAAAGATGTAAGGTAAGATCGGGGGAGTTCCTGTAAAATCTTTTATGGCAGTTGGGGCCATAAAGGACCCTGCAAAGTCATAATTAGCATATGACAGCCAGGTGTTAGGGACCTTCTGATTGCAAGGGGTATTTAATATTTGACTCCCACCACCCTTTAGATCGCAAGCTGAATGTCATCAGAACCCTGCAACACAGAGCAGAGAACATCCCCACTAGCACAGAGACGAAGGCTAAAGAAATGAAACATCTCAGAGGAGCCCTTAAAACTTGTGGATATCCAGACTGGGCTTTTGTCAAAAGAAGTAGAAGGTAAGAAAAGAACATGAATACCAAAAATGAAGGGAAAAAGCAAGACAGGAGAAAGAACATGGTCACCCCATATGTAGCAGTGGTTTCAGAGAAATTAAGAACATTTTTCAAAAAACACCATATCCCTGTCTGCTTTAAACCAAACAACACACTGAGGCAGCAATTGGTACATCCGAAAGACCCAATACCGAAATGCAAGAAAAGCGACATCATATACACAGTGCAGTGAAGAGTGCTCTGATTTGTATGTGGGGGAGATCAAACAGCAACTGCATGAATGTATGGCAACTGCATGAATGTTTGGCCCAGCACAGAAGAGCCAATTTCTCGGGTCAGGACTTTGACAATTGTAATGTTAATGTATTGGCAAAGGAACATGACTTGTTCAAGAGAGGTGACAAGAAGGCCATTTATGTGAAAATAAAGAAACCAAGCCTGAATATAGGTGTGTGTGTGTGGGGGGGGGATTGACACCAACTGTCTGCCATGTACAATGCTGTTTTGACACCTTAGATTCTTGTACAAGTCATTCTGAATTGAGAAAGCCTAACTGAATACAACAGATACAGTATAAAGGATATTTCCTGCTAGCACTGTAAGCTGTAACATAACCAGCACTGGTCTGCCCTAAAGTCTCAGGTAGGAGCATGACCACTGCTGGAAAAGAGCATCATCAGCTACATCACAAGCCCCACCCTGAACTTCTTAATACTTTTTAAAGCTAGCCACAAGCCTGAAAATATTTTTTTCTCCTTAATGTGTCCATAGGTAGATAAGATAAGGACAGAGAATGGTTGCAGGCCTGTAACTAGCTTCATACAAGATTGATTTTTGGAGGTGGGGGCTTATGACACAGCTTATAACACATGCCTGTCACAGAGACAAAGAGACAGGGCAGTCTGGGAAGTGTAACAAGCCTATATTACAAGCCTATAACTTTCCAGAGAAGCTCAATACATCATGCTAGGCTTATTTAAAAGGTATGAGAATGTTCTTTTCCATAGAGGACACTTGCATGAAGACCACGGACTGTAAATTCTTGCCTACCTACTGCTGCTCAAAAGTTATAACTTGTTCCATAGAATCATGTGCATTTTCTTTCAGTTTATACTGTTATAAGGTTATAAGGTATAGAAGGTTATTAGGGCTAAAGGGCATGGCCACCACATCTAACCCACTACTGGCCCCATTGTATAGTGTTAAAACATCCTTACTATTCTCCTCTGCTCTTTATGGTTCTCCTGCAGTGCCTGTTCAAAGTTAAAAGAAAAGTGAAGAGTAGGAGTTGACTGTTTGTCATCCAGTCCCTGCTTCTTCCTTATTCTCCCTGAGAACACTAGCATGCACAGGGGAGCCCTGTCCCCTCTTAGTCAATCACAGACGCGGCTGCAAGTCTGGCCCCTGTTTGCAACTTTCTATCAAACAAGGAGCCAGGAGCAGAGCACCAAAAGAACAATCGCTGGTAAGTCTATTTCTGGGGGGTTTCTTACAAAACGGACTTAGCGGTTGGGAGTGGGCAGGGGTACCCTACACTGTTTGGGGGTGGAGATAGCCTTTAATATAACTATAAAATAGTTTAGAGGGCTGATTTATTAAAACATGGAACATTTTGCTGGACCTGATCCCTTTCGTTTATAAATAATTCCTTAATAGCTTGCTTTTTTCCACCGTGTTATTTTTTTCCATCTCAAAAACTGTTCAGTTCAAACTTTTTCTTCTCAATATTTATTTCCCTCATTTAAGAAAACATAAATTGCCAGTCTTGTGTTATGTTTTTGTTCGTGGACAGTATGATAGAATATGCCACCCTACTCCTACGTGTCCCTGTAAATGGGATGATTGACTTTAGATAAGTGTTAATGCTTTAATCTTTGATAGCTTAACGTATTATTATAAATAAAAATTAAAAAATTAAGAAAGTTGATTTCAGAAAGGCCCAGACTCTGGTCATCCTAGGTGAGAAATAGCATTTGGGGATGAAAGTTCACTTCTAACAGCATATGGCCTAATTTCTAGCCATGTTTTTTTTTATCTATTATCAACATTATAACACTTCCATTTTTGGAGACTTAGTAACTAATGGTATTAAAATTAATTTACAAACCAGAACATAAGGATGCAAGGTTATATACATCATATAATAGATTTGGAAGAAACCGTGAAAACAAAACTTAAGCCATTTGGGTACCATAGTAACAGAAAGTTTACAAAATTTTTCTGAACGCTTTAATTTTAACTCTTTTTAATCTTATTTTTTTTAACTTAAAGAAGAAGAAAAATAAACACAATGTTAAAACAGTTTCTCCTTACCCATAAATCCCTTATCTTCTTCCTATTGTCCAAATAGGAATAAAAGGGAATTTTTTTTAAATATTTTAAATTTATATTTTTCAGGAGATTTATTTAAAAAAATCTGAATTTATCTGAATGCAAACTTACCTTTTACCCATAACATTTTCTTTATAGCACTAAAATGTTTCTGGCATTTTGGTTAAAAACACAAATCCCCTTTATTACCTCAACCTCACAAGCTCATCCCAATTTTAGAACCCCGTTCATCTCTGCTCCATATGGTTCTCCAGCAATGCCTTAACAAAGTCCAGGAAAGTGAAGAGGAGGTATCTGTGAGCCATCCTGTCTTTGCTACTTTTTTGGGTAGGGGCTACCTACCTTACCCCCAAAGTTTGTTTTAGGAGTGGACATGCCCTTTAAGACTGGAAAACATTGTCCCATCTCTGACAGCCATCATTGGTAGGAAGAACCAAAGGTAATTTGACATGAATAATATTTAAAAATCAGGGCCTAAGTTCATCCAAAAACTGTTTATTTATTTTTTTTAACAGCGAATTTGAACCATTTAAGGGAATAGAAGGAGTTTGCATTAATACAACCAAATGTGATACTAAAGTGTCTAATAGAGATAAACGAAACTGGCACATTTCATTCCGACAATGGGCCCACAGAACTTACTGGCAATTCAATTCAAACCCAATTGAATTGGAATTTTTGATTGCAAATTTTGAGTATTTGATAGCATTTTTATTAAACTTCTATTTGAAGTTTCAAGTGGCATTTTCGATTTTTGACTGGAATTTTCAGAATATTTGATTTTCGACATTTTAAATTTTTCACTAAAAAGTTCTGAGTTTCAAAATTTCGAAAAATCCATCGGAGCCGCAGATTTTTGAAACTGGCAGTTCCAATTTGAAACCAAGTTCCCGTCAAAAGCAGGATTCATCTCTAGTGTCCAACCCTCTATATTCTACATAACAAGAATAGTTCCTTCACTGAATGATATATTTCAGAAATACTATTCTGACTTGCACTCACATAAAGGAGGTGCTTAATAATAGATTCATAATAAAAATATACCCTATGAATAAAGAAACATACTCCACGGTAAAAAAACAAAAACCTGCATTTAACATAAGCAACCCCCTCAAAATAATAATAATACTAATAATAATAAAAGAAAAAATACACTTACTAAAGGCAACTTTAATTGTAATTTTTTTAATCTGACCATTATTCCATTTATTCAAAGAGCTCAACTCTTTTCTACAGCTCTGTGCCTGCTTCAAACCAGTAAAACAATGGGAGGTCCCATTTCTAAGATTCCCTAACATTGAAAAAAGTTTTACATTTTCTACAGAAGTAAATGGATCAAGATGGTAGAATGGAATTTTCAAGCCTTTAAATCAGTCTTTTCCTCTTTACAGCACAGATCTATTCACAGCATCCTGTTATTTACTTCTCCACTTATCTATCTTGTGTTTCAGCTCCAAAAACTCTGCAAACTAATCTCCTTGTAGTTCCTATTCAGCATTTCTTCCGCCTTTTAATAAAATGGATTTGGAAAGCAAGTGAAAAAAATTAAAAAAACATTTGGATGAAAGACAAACATTTAATCACAGACAACAAGTATCCTGTGCAATGCTGAACTTCTCCAACCTTGCATAGCCTAAGATGTTGGCAAAATATTATTTTCTAAAAGAAATAGATACTTAAATACTAGAGATGAGTCCCAGATTCAAAGCAAACTGGGTTTTGTTTCTGAACTGCTGGTTTAAAAAATCCACGCATCTGGTGGAAATCCAAAATTCTAAAATTCTATTCAAAATTGAAAAGTTGAAAATGACAAAAAAAAATCGAAATCACACTCAAATTGGGTTTGGATCAGATTCTCAGAATTTGAGTAAGTTCTGCAGAACCACTCACATCTCTACTATACTGTCAAGAACAACTTGTTAAATTTTTAAATATTAGAGTCATTTTCTTTCTTAACATTACATATATAAATATGTTCATGCTCTATTTCTATAAAAGGATTTCTGAAATTCTGTTCTGTAAATAGGTGCTACATTTGCTAATCAAACGTGTGCTTTCCTGGTTTCCTTTGCCAGGAGCAGTATTCCTTCGGTACCCTATAAACCTATTATAAGAAAATCTAGGCTTCAGCAGAGAAACAGGATACCAGTAACGTTACTGTACTTCTTTGATTGTCTTCCTAATGTAGTGCTCAACACAGCTCCATATGAGAATTTCATATATCAAAGACTTCGTTGGTATGTTAGGATAACCAGAGCAGAACAGAAACAGAAAGAACCTTTTCACATCTTTAATACATTTCTGCATGTACTAACAATGGTTTGTTTTTGCCACTGAAATTTTATCCAGACTTTGTGGAGCTTTGTGGAAGTCATTTAGTATCTATTTTTGTAGTTTTCATTAGTGTGATTATTAAGATAATTTAGCATCTCTAAATTTGGAAATATACATAAAGATGTATGGCCAAAGGTAATGGTATTGCAAAGTAGACAACTACCGATTCCCCAGTGAACTTAGCCATTCAGAATGGATAAAGTGTTGAAATCAATCAATCAAGAGGCAAATTGGAAAGAATTTGTGTCTGCATGGGCTGTATCTCACCTGTATCATAGCTTGTTATGTTAATGACATATTGGTCTTTTAAATTATGGAATCTTATTACAGAAATGCTGTGGTTTATGTTGGTAATAGTAGATTTTTGGTAGATCAGCTACTGAAAGTAATATTTTGGTCAATCTGGCCAAAATATCTGCCATGGTGACTAACACAATCTATCATTTTTGACTGATTTGTAGGCAAAATCGGTAGGTCCAAGTGATAGCTCTTAATTTTGTTATTGGTAGATCTGTCAGTTGGAATATCTGCCCTTGTGTGCATATAACCCTTAGTTCTTTTGAGTTGCCTTAAATGCACGTCTTGGTCTGTTCTGTGGTCCAGCTTTAAAGGTCTTGTTTACCAAGAAAGCCATCCATCTTCTTTTTTTTGTATCTATTATTTATATTTAGAGAAGAACAAACTTCCTGATGTTAGGTTGGTTTTCAAACTGCCGAACTTCAGTAAAAGTCCAGACTTTCAATAATTCACAAACAGAGCCATTCATGTAAATGGGAACAAATAGTTTGAAAGATTTGGATTAAATACAGTTAAATAGCAATGGTAACGTACTGTAAATGGCTCTGGGACCTGGGAATGGTCTGGGGAACATGGCACTATCACCAAAACTTGTTTAAACACTAACTTCACCCAATGATCAGGCAATTGTCTGCATTGAATTTTTGAAGGTTACGAATTCAGCAGTCAAATAACAATGGGGCACAGGAGGAAAGGCTATGGAATGCATACCAGATATGAATTTAGAAGTCACAAATAACAATGGGGCACAGGAGGAAAGGCTATGGAATGCATACCAGATATGAATTTAGCAGTCACAAATAACAATGGGGCACAGGAGGAAAGGCTATGGAATGCATACCAGATATGGATTTAAGTCACAAATAACAATGGGGCACAGGAGGAAAGACTATGGAATGCATACCAGATATGAATTTAGAAGTCACAAATAACAATGGGGCACAGGAGGAAAGGCTATGGAATGCATACCAGATATGAATTTAGCAGTCACAAATAACAATGGGGCACAGGAGGAAAGGCTATGGAATGCATACCAGAAATGAATTTAGCAGTCACAAATAACAATGGGGCACAGAAGGAAAAGCTATGGAATGCATACCAGATATGAATTTAGAAGTCACAAATAACAATGGGGCACAGGAGGAAAGGCTATGGAATGCATACCAGATATGAATTTAGAAGTCACAAATAACAATGGGGCACAGGAGGAAAGGCTATGGAATGCATACCAGATATGAATTTAGCAGTCCCAAATAACAATGGGGCACAGAAGGAAAAGCTATGGAATGCGTACCAGATATGAATTTAGCACTCACAAATTACAATGGGGCACAGGAGGAAAGGCTATGGAATGCGCACCTGTTGGAAGAGATAGAGAGGAAGAATGTCAGATCAGCAGATTCCCTTGTTAAACTCCAATATACTTAGACCATCTATACTTTGGATGATCTAGACTTGAGATGATTCTTTCCTGGACAGCAACTTAACCAGCACAGCTCTAACCCCAGCACTACATTTGATGTTACTGAAAACGAACGCTATATTCGAGGGTTAGCAAAATCGACCGCTTTCGAGGATTATCGAATACCACATTCTAAGGTTATGGAGCGCTAAAGTCGAGGGATATCGATTCGAATGTTAGATAATTATCAAAAATTATCAAATGTTCGGAATCCCGAATAGATCAAAAAGTTCTGGTTCATTCGCACTGTTAAAGTTTGGCTCGAACTTGGGTTTGAGTTCGGTTCTGGCACAACTCTATTTATATTATACCTATATAAATTCTTAAAATGTTAATTTACAAATGTTTATTGGCATATTATGGTATCTGCTCTATTAATAATTAATGATTGTTTTTACTACTTTATAGTCATAACCTACTGTAATTTTTGCACTTTTCTTTGTCTGAAAATGATCTAGGACTCTGGCACATGTAAAGTAATTTGTTTAATAGTAAATAGGGATTTCACAGATCCGCCGGAACTCAGACTTTGTGGGTTTTTGTGGGGTTTTTTCCTATTTTTCTATTTTCCTATTTTTCAATTCTGAAAATACTATGTGGAAAGCCTAAACAGGAAGCACATGAAGTTTCCAGTACTGGCTGGTGTTATTCTTTAAGATTTTGAGCTTTGATACATGTTCCCAGACCATTTTCCAGGTCCCTGAGTCATTTACAGTACTTATTGTAAATGGGTCTGCTTGCGGATTTTCAAAATTTCAGATTTTTTTTTTTAAAAATCCACAAATCTGCAAGCAGAACGGATTTCAGTGAGTTCAGCCAGCTCTAATAGGGATGTGGAATTTAATTTCTTTCAAGATTTGTATATTTGTACAGTATTATTAAATTAAATTAAAAAAAAAACATACATTATCCTGATTAAAGATGGCCACAGTTTAAAATCCTTTATTTCATACATTTATCCATTGTTTCCCCTTGTCGTTTAAAAGCTACTGTACCAATATAATTTGTTTGCTATCAGAAATAGTTTAAGAAATAAAATAGGGTATTGCTAACATTTTGCCTCTCATAAGACTTTTTTGCCAGCAAATTTTCACCTAAATATGAAAAAATTGCAGATGAAACAAAACCACAATTAATTAGCTCTAGTCATCATTTTAATTTGTAATTTAATCTCTCCCTTTAAATCCCTTTTAGCCATTGCATAGTAAGAGTATTTTTTTTTTTTTTTGCATCACACTTTCTATATATTTCCATTCATCCCAACGTACCTTAGGTAGGGAACTGGGGCAATTCTGTCCCTCTCCTGCCCCACACAGTCCCATTCTGAATTGTCAGGATGTCCAGTTTTGCATGGGACTTTACGGTATACTGGGTAGCACTTGTATCGTTTACACCTACATTTAATAGTAAGAATAGAAATAGAGATTTAATTGTACAGAACAATTGTGGATTATTAATATTGCCAATATTATTTTTTCTTTTTGAGATATTGACCGTGAAACATTGTTTAGCTAGATAACATTATTGTAATGTAACATAAACAACTTTAATTGTTTTTATAGTATTCTAAGTGACTCCTGAGTCTTGTATCTGCAATGTTTCAAAATAAAACTAACTCTCATACAAAAGAGAGACAAACAAAACAAATACATTATGCAGAATATGAATCCATTTTAAAGCTTACTAACACAATCAGAAAAAATAAAAACTGATTTGTTTACCTTCCAAATAAAATTAATATTGCCTTAAATGAGTACAAATTAAATATGGATTATTAAATCAATAATGACATCAGAGCTGTACCTAATTTAACTACAGTAAGTAAATAACTGGTAGTTATTTGGGGTCAACAAAAATTGTCATTTACACTAGTATACTGTCGCTTAAGCTTATTTACAGCCGTGGACTTGGACTATAATATTATTGTGCAGCGTGGGTACTGCATTTTTTACACCACAAGCAATCTAATACCAGGTTGATCCAGTTGTTATGGGTTGTGCTGTCAGTTCTTGAATTTATAGCATCCAGGGTTTTCATATGCTGAAATCATTTTATTTTCTCAGTTTTCCTTTTTTACGAATGTGCAATTGCAATGTTTTAGGGATTCTAAGGTCCCTTTCTTTAGGCATCAATGGAATATACAACAATCCTGTAGCGTCCATCACTCATATATAGACTCCCACAGGAAATTACATTACCCCCTTCCTTCATCCCTGATAGGATAGCCCTGTTCAACCTGCAACATGTTTAAATAAAACAAATACATTTTATAAAACATAAAGTTTATGACAAACAGTCTGGAAAAACTTCATATCCACATGTGCATATCAAAGTTCCTATTAAGTCCTGATGGAGACAATCAGGGCGATGCACAGAGCCCCGCTATCGGCAACCCGGTGCAAACAGCCCAGCGATGTTATATGCCGATAACGGCGCTCGGAACATCGCTACTTGGCGCTGTTCTATTCCGGCACTTTCAACGCCAGCTATTAGCTGCATTGAAAGTGCCGCAATAAAATGGCGATTTCGGCATATAACATCGCTTGCGGCGGCTGCACTGTTAGCTTTCGTGTTAGCCACGCAGCCGCCGCAAGGAAGGCGCTTAAGTCACGCTAACCGATATAACATCGATTAGCGTGACTTCAACTCCAAATCATGAGCGATGTGCCCGTTTGTGCATCGCCCTGAATGTTTTTAAAAAAGGTTTATCCACCTGACCTCCCTTTGTCTCAATTTAAGGTTACCCAGAATAATAATTTTTTTAATTAAAAGATGGGGTTCAGCCAGAATCACATATATAGATATTTGTTAGACTAAATTAAATAAGAGCTAAAATGTCTATGATGATTTAAAATAGTTAGGGGCCATTTTAGGGATCAGTTTTTAAAAGGTTTAAGAAAGAATTTGTCAACATAGGCAATTTTTGAAATGTAATTCTTCTACTTTCCTTTTATTTGTAGGCTAAAGGCTTCTGCTGTGTTTCCTACTACATCTAGAATGTTTACACCATGCTTCAGTCAGTATGGCATCACTTGGCACAAAGTTCCACAAAGAGCCCTTACATCCAGTAATATTAGAGAGTCTTCCGTTTACAAAGAGTGCTAATATATACTGAGCAATGGTATAAACCATTATAGGGGGGGAAAACACAAAGTGTACATTCTAAAGAACTAATTCTAGAAATTGTACATCAAGAGGATATTAATATTTGACAAAACCTATTTTTCTTAACCTTTCACAACTCTTTATGCCTATTAAAACAATGTATCAAGGTTATGTCTCAGTGTCTGAAAAAAGTTGTCTATGGTTCTCAATACTAACAGAAAATTGATTTACATTTTCTATGTGTGGTTTTGTTGCTGGAACATAATATGCCGTGGGAGTATGTCGATGCCTGTGTGCATTTTGATACTAGCAGTCTCTGAAGCTATGACTGCACTGAACGTGATATGCCTACTGAGAATTGGAATAGGTAAACAAATGTTGGCACAAACAAGTATATGTACATGGCACAGTTTCATTTCTAAAAAGGAAAATAATTTGAAATCTTGACTTTTTTATTTGTTAGAACCAGTACAGAGAACATGACCTTTTCCAACTTTGCCCCCAGATTTATTACTCTTTATTCTTTGGATGGGGGGTTGATCAATTGTTATTGCTCATTTTATCCTTCCTTGAAAATTTATATGGATGTGCCTTGAGATTTAGAGATTTATTATTATAAAATAGATTCCAATTCTGAAATCAACATTTAGTAGATACAGTTTGAATAACTTCTCAAAGTTTGGGAAGTTTGTGAAACTGCTTGGGAAAATAACTCAAATTAAAAAATATCTTATAGAGCCCCTGCAATCAATGTAAAAAAAAAACTACCAAGGTTGCTGGTGTAAGGAAGTAAATCCTAATATAGACTGTGACTTTGGGGTTTGCCTTTAAAGTTCACATGTTTGCAATTCAATCAGATGGGTTAAAGGGGCATGACTAAGTGAACCACCAATTTGATGGCTTAAAAAGCTTTAGAGTCATCTTTTCCACTTTAGGGGAATCACACCCCCTTTCATCATGATCAGAACCAACCTTGTTAACTGGTAGAGAGGAACGAAACTGGTTAGTTTTGTTCTGATTTTTGGTTCTGCAGAACCTATTGAAGTTCCAACACTTCAAGTTGAAGTTCTTACTGATATCCTCTACCAATCTGTTTTTTGGGTGAACATGTCAGATATGGACAGTTTAGGGATCCTGGTGGTCATTTAAAACTTTTCTTTCTTTTTGACAACAGAAAACCATGCAAGAAAAAATATGTTCTGTTGTTTTTTGGACCTTTCTTTGGTTAAATGAAATTAACTTTTTAAAGCTGCTAAGAAAATATACAGTACTATAAATTATTTATATCAATTTCTGATTACAGGGTCATTCAGACAGGCAATGAGTATGTTTCTCCTGTTTAATGGATGGGCAGATACGTTAAAATACAAGTTTGCATATTTATAGATTTTTAAGCTTAAAAAGCCTTGCAGACCCATTAAAATTTGACTGTTTGGGAAACAACATAAAATTATATTACAATAAAAAAAATTTAAAAAATTCTCCGTTGTGGCTTTAATCATACAGTAATTAAAGCAGAACCCAAAACTTGTAATTTTCTCAGTTTAAAGATGTTAGAATAGTCCTTACAATATTAATGAAATTATCACTTACAGTAATTCTATGGTAGTTGCCCTAATAAAAATTGAGTTGAAATTACCTGCAGTTTTGTTTTTATTTGGTATGCAATAAACATTTTTTTTTAATGACAATGAAAATTTCACTCATAAAGAGTTTTATTTGTTGGAAGTGGTTTGCCTGCAAGCTTTTCAGTAAAAGTTATCATTTTAAAGGGTAACTTCAGCTTTAAAATATTATTTTAAGTTATTAAGTTATTAAAGTTATTATTTTAAAAGATTACCCACCAAAAGCCCACTTTCCTTATAATCTTACCTGTCTCAGACACTCCCATGCTGAGATATAGCAACTATAGCTACACACAGACAATCCCTTGCCGGAAGTCCCTCCACAGCCATACAGATTCTTCCTGCTGCCAATGTACTTTGGAATTTGGCCTTGCAGGGAACTGATGGTATCCACCTTAAGGTGGTCATATACTGATCCATGTTACAGTAATGTTTGATGAACATGAATGTTGAATCAATGGTAAATGTAAGTACAGTAGCGGTTTTAGCTGTAACATTTTCACTTACTGTCATGGTTTGCAGTCAACAATATGGGTGTAAGATTGGTCCCAAAATGCTTAGCCAGGAAAGCTGTTGGAACATAACATGTGGAATGATAGAACATTACGCAGGGGGATTCTGACATTAGAAACCTACTTCACATTCTTTTATTTCTGGACCAAAGCCAGTATAGTAATATATAAGTAGCAGAGTTTATATAACAATAAAATGATGTTTGAATTCTCCAAAAAAATATTTGAAACTAACTGCAATGATCCTTAGGAAAGCCCTTTCTAAACATTAGCTTCAATTTATTGAAAATTATAGTTTTCCTTGATGAATCCTTCTAATAAGCACAACATAATTGTATTGATTGTGTCATTTAGGAGTCTTACAGAAAAATAATTGTTAAGTCTTTAGATATTTACAGCATGACTGGACTGGTCTGTAAAATTATGTAATTACTAATTACGGTGGTCAAAATGTTATTAGACCTGAGGAAGGTACAGTATTTATAGACCTGTAAGTCTGTCATGTGAAGCAGTTATAGAGTGATTTATTGAAATTTTGCAAAAATTTCATATGAATTCTAATGTGTTCAATGGAAGATGAACTTTTGCAATGCGGCAGCAAAATCTGGAATTTACTGGATGCACAAGATGAAAGGCGGACATGCCTTCAGAATGAGAAATGTTCTGTGAACCACAAGATCTGGGCCTACTCAGATAACACTGTGTGCTACCTTAAGTTTTCACCACCTCATTAGTAAGAGTTGCAATATTTTGCTTGTGCTCTTAATCTGCTGCGATCAATCAGATATAACCTTTTTACTGGTCTATAACATCTTATTCCATCTGATTGGTATTTGCTGATTAAGGGCATGACCATTTTGCACTGTAAGAGTGAAGGTAGGATAGCCATAAAATGTTACTTTACTTGTATCCCAAGCCAATGTAATTAAATGGTTTCCATGCTGATCCAGTCCAGAATTTTGTTCTATTAATCCTCTGTGGGTGGAGCTCACTAATTAAAGTGTGGTGTAGCCTGTTTTTGAGGGGGAGAGTCTGAACAGGCAAGGAGCCTGTATGTCTGCAAACAGGCAGTCCAGAGCCTTTGTGTGATAGAGGTGTAAACCCTAGTAGGGAACTAGGTGCAACCAGCCAATTCTCCAATGATAAATCAAGAACCAAGCATGAGTACTGGACTATATTTGGCAATAGGCCTGTGTTCTAGTAGTGAGGGACACTTATAGTGTATTAGTAAGGCCAGAGGGGCACAGGATTTTTTTTTTTTTTTTGCTAACCCAGTTTTAATAAACCCGAGGTAAGATTAAAAAAAAAAAACTCTGTTGCCTGATTCTATATGTTAAACTGTTCCCAAAGGCTGTCTTACCTTGGACACAACGGTCTACACCAACCTAAAATGTTACAGCATCTACTACTATATACTGTATGTGGTTTCCAGTTAGAACAACTGGACTTCTAGAAGACATTTTGCTAGTAATCTGACTGGATTTCCCAATTTTGAAAGACTTGTACAAGAATCTGTTGGCAATAAATACCCGGGAATGACGTATGATGAATGACAAACTTCATAAATATTGCACTTATTACCGTAGTAATTTATATGATATGAACGGCTGATATTGCCATAAGTCTTCCAGTGATGAAAACTAACATAGTTGTTTGGTAAGCAAAGAAATGGTTTATTATGTACTGTTCTAAGAAAGCTTGGTATCACATTATCGCTATGAAAATAAATTAAATTCTGTTTATTAACAGCCTCTGGCAAACATTTTGTATTGTATTGGTAAGTGGAAAAGAGCTGATAAAACCTTCTCCGCACCGACATAATGATGGCTTTCATTCAATTTAACAGTCCTGGTCCACAAATGGTAGTTAATGAGGGCATAGTAAAGTCCAAGGAGGCATCATAAATGCTTTATGCCAATAAAGCAACAAAGGTTAAAAATAATAATAACAATAATCCTCAAATCTAATTATTTTCAGGAAACTCTGCGCCTACTCTCTTACTTAGCTTGTCGCTTTCTCGTATGAATGTAACGATTCATTGCTCTGCAGGTGACTGGATATTTTGATAATGAAATTGGCATGACAGCATAGCAGGTTGTTAAAGCCATCCAGCAATAATGTACTTTAATGAGTAGGAACTATCTTTTCACCATAACATATGTAACAACATGATACCATAAAATCTGTCACATTTCAGACAACACCCAATGCTTAATAGCTGTTCCATTAGTAATCTTGGAGTGATTTATAAAAATGTTGTGAAACACATGACAGTTTATATTTTTATTTTTATTTAGATGTAGGAAGCCCTGACAACAAATTATCAGCGATGTTCAGGTAACTTTTCATTCCAGTGTGGCTTAGAGGAGAGGAAATAGAAGAGTGCATATTAGCAAGGGTACACTTAATTCAAATGGAATATTTATTATGGATATAATGACGAAAATATCCCATGCTGTGAAAAATAAGGGGAATGTAGCCTTGCTGAATTACCACTGTTTTCCCCCTTAATAAACAAACTGTAAACTAAACTTTCATGCTTTAAATGTCAGATGTGTTTCACAATCTGTACAAAAGCACTTGGGGGCTTATTCAATAAGAGGTGCAAAATTTTGCTTGTGCTGTTAATCTGGTGCAACCAATCAGATTTTATCATAAAAAATTTAAATATGACTTGATTTTGTGTCCACGCAGATCATGTATATCTCTGCATGTATATCTCTGGTTTGGGGACAGAACTATTGGTTTAATCATCAAAATTTTGTCTTAAAAAATGGGTTTTATATAGAAATTTTGTGGGTTTGATGCAGAATTTCAGTTTTGACCATCAAAATTCCATGTTAAGTTTGTTAACATTTCGCCACCATTGAAAAGTCATTCCTGACTCTTATCCCCTCAGTAATCGTTCGATTGTATTTATATAAAGGCGTTAAGTTCGGCCATTTAAAATTGACAAGTCTGAGGAACCGAAAACAAAAAAGTGCTCATATATGTAACCCGTCAGTGGGTCCTTGAAAGGTGTCAGTACATTATGGAGTGTTTCTTAATACTAATAAGGGTCCAGGGGGGATGTTAGACTATTTTTCAGCATTTACTGCAATACTATCGCTAATTTCTGATTTCACTAAGAACACTTTTTTACCTTTGCTTTGGACTATTTTGTCTTTTTGCGGCAATACTGGACTTAACGCAATGAATACGGCAATGTCGATGGTGCACATCGCCTATACTACTGCCGCACATCACTGCGGTGTTACTTATTGCAGAGAAAATGATTGGCTTTTCAAATAAAGTGAAAATAACGATCATTGAATCCATCAGAAAGCACTCCAGTTCACCACCATTCCACAGTTTCTAGTGCAATTGATCTTTTTTACCTTTAAGCTTGTCATCTCCTTTCCCAAGAGATTGGGTACATTTTTTTATCAGACAGCCGATAGGGTCTTATAATATAATAATCGATAATCAACATGTGATATTCTATCTGGGGCATTTGGGGTTTCAACGTGAATTTTATCAAACAACAAATATTGTATTGTTTATATAAATAAATATCCAATCTCCTAAGTAATATCAGAGAATAATAAGCATCACCAGTCAAAAAAAGCTCAAAGAAATATGTCAATCCCTTCCTTATCTCCCTAAAAAGATGCTTCTATAATTAAAAGCCCTCAAGGAAAAATCATAAAGTTATGGTGGGGACATGGTTATTTACTTCAGGAGCTTCAAATGAGAACTATTCCCCCAAACAAACCCCTCCTCTCTTTAAAAGCACCTAAGATGAGGGCTAAACCCTTCCTGGTTTTACACACAATCAGCCCTCATACTACCTCTATTTCCCTTGCCAGTTCATCGATATCTGACCAGTTCTGCCCGCTCCTGTCATTGGAGGACATGTTGTGCAGAGATGGCCAAAGTCACTGAAACCTATTATGCTTGCAGATTCATAAATATTTTTTTTTAAAAAATCTGAAAATTCAAAAATTTGGGAGTTAAGAAATCTGAAAATTCCTCAAAAAAATTAAGGTTATAGCAATGGTAACTTACGTACTGTAAATGATTCAGGGATTCAGCAAATCCTGCTTTGGCATTACTCATAGTAATTTTGAAGATTTCTAGAAATTTAAAATTCCTAAAATTTAAAATTTTCAAAATTTCTTGAAATCTTTGAAAATAGTTCTGTGGATCAGAAAAATCCCCCTGAAATCTGCAAAGTCTGAGTCCCAATGGATCCATGAAATGTGCTTTGGAACCAGGTCTGGATCCATCTCTAATGTTGTGCAAAAAACTTGTCTTACCATTAGTCAGACTGTGAGCGACAGAATTATCAGAAATTCAAAAGTCGGAAGTTATTGAAAATTCGAAAATCAAGATTGAAAAAAGAAATTGTGGTTGAAAAATACCAGTTGAATTGGGTTTGAATTGGATTTTCAGAATCTGAATAAGTTCAGTGTCGTTTCTCTCTAGTTATCATTATTTGTCATTGTAGTAGAATATGTTGTTTTATTATTGTATTTCTTTCTTGCTTCATTCCCTCATTGCACAGAGTGTTATTTGTGCTCAGGTTAGTCTTCGGTTCCTTTTTTGGAAGGTTAGATACTTGGGGAACGATGCAATCTATCAAAACCTGAACCATTTGCTGCTTGTTTGATTTATCAATATTTGGTACAGTTGTCTCTCCTTTATTCTGCTAGGAACAACACTGAATCATTAGTTGTTTGTTAGCCTTTGCTACTAAGAGATCTGTATCAAGTGTAAAAAATAGGTTAACAAGTTTCTAAGGGTGCAAACCGCTACAAATGAAACCGTTTTCTCTGCGTTACAGAGAAAATCTGGACAAGTTAATGTTTAAAAATGTTTAGATGTCACAGTTTGATCCAGAAGCTAAAATAGAGAACTTTATATAGGTTTCCTCTATCGGATGGAAGTGGATTTGACCGACTTTTTAAGGAGAAGGGAAGCTAGAACACACACGTTAACTGTAAAAATCCATGGTTTCATTTATAGGGGGGAGGAACAATGTGGGGTCAGACACTAATAGAAAAAGTGAACAGTGCAAGCCCCCCACTCATGTCCATTTGCTATCCAGCGAACAGCTCTTTGCAGCCACACATTTAACAACCAATAACATTAGGTAAACTCTGATTGAGTCTTATCCCGAGTGTGGCAAAAGTAAAATGAACTGTAGAGCTGCTGGAGTGAAATATAAAAATAAATGCACATTTTTAGTTAGGGTAACACATGTGATATATCATTTAAATCTGGGCTATTAAATTTGATTACGATTATACTTCTGATTTTTTTTTTTTTTTAAAGCTTTAAATGAGGAACAATATAATACATCTGTTGTTTTTCTGTTTAAAAAAAAAATAATAATCACAATATCTGTCTAGAAGAAGGTGGCAATACTAGGGAATTAGGTTTGGAAGAGGTTTCAAATTACAGCTTAACATGAATGGCCAAATTTAGTTTTTAAGAAAACTCACTGCATGAAGATGTTTCTGAATTGAATTGCCTATTGGTCGGTAATGTTTAGTTTCCATTGGCCAGAACACATTGCAGATGCTGTAAGTAAAGCACATTGTTGTATTGTAATTATAATTCCTGAAATGTTTAAAGAAATTTCTATACTTCAAAAACACATTTCGAAGATTCTTTTTCTGCAAAGAATAATTTTATGGGCAGTAACAATGTATATGGGCAGTTTATGGGCAGTAACTACCTCCTGATTACATCCTAGAGCTGAGCGGCAAGTTGTTACATTTAAATATACACTTAGAAAAGTTACATTTTTATAGAAACAGAATGGAAGCAAGAAAAAAAGGCAGTAAAACCAGCCAAATATTTTGTATTGTTTAAGGTAGGCTGTCTGTAATGTACATATACTTAATGTACGTATACTTGGTTGAAATAAAAATGCAGGGCAATAGCATCTTTGAAAGTCTTATCAGGGACCTCCATATTTGCGTGGAGGTATCTGTATAGAAAATAAGTCCATAGAGACAGTGAATACTGGGGTCAGGGGGGTGCCCAATATGTGCACATGCTCACAAGACTAATTGAAGACAACATGGGCTGTGAGTGGTGCTGGTAACAATATGGAAGTATTCTTAGTTATGGAACCTTCTTCTTTCATGTACAACCATACAACTTACTAGAGATGTATCTTCAAATATATTGGTGTTCTGGGGAGTAAAGCTTTCACATTAGGGCTAGAAAAAATTAGGTTTAGTTCTCCTTTAATATTTCATATGCATTACACATACATACATGAATCAAAATGTCTTTTTAACATGTCTTTGGACTCCCTTAATGCCCCATTCAGTCTTGAAGGAACAGTAACCATGGCAATCTTAGTAATAAAGTTCTCAAATGAAATGCCAAGGTATCGAGTTAATGAAGGATCAATACCCTTTAAGTAAGTGAATGTTCTACTCGTTAGTCATTTTCTGTTATTACAGATATTTGGTTGTGCAATGTCTGCTAAGAGAAGAAATCCACAGCCTTGACTGTTCCAATTCAACAAAAAACTTAGGTATGTTATCCTTAATCTGTCTTCTTTAATAAAACAGAGATACTGTAGATCCTCGAAAAATCATTTTGGGATCACAACAAAATATGTTTGTGACTCAATTGGTCTAACAGGGAGATAGAACAAAGTGAAACTCTGTGAAACTGAAACCCAGGTTTCAGTTAAAAAAAAAATAGTTGGCTAGAATATAACACAAATGGTATCAATCTACATAAACACATTAAAAAGTGTATTAAAGGATTTTTCCAGTGTCACAGTGTTGTGCTCGCTTAAGATTTTCAACATTCTGTTATTTATATTGCCAATTCATCTGGTCTTGTAAGTAATCACACAAGTATCTGAAATATTCCTGTCCTTTTTAATGCAGCAAGGTCAACAAACAACTTTCTGCTGTATCAGAAATGAAGGATGAATATGAGAGCAATCTTAATCATTAGGCTGAAAAAATACTCTCAGAGAAACCTCATTTCTATATTTTCTCCCTTAAGAAATGTGAGCAGCTTCATATTGTGCCTCACTTCTTCATTGTATAATGATTCCATCCCTCATCTGGGACAACGTTCTTCTGTAGATCCTAGAGGGTTAATACCTTCCACAATTATACTTGGTGTCTTTCACTTTATAGAAAGCAAGGTCAGCAAAGGATTTGTATCATGATATGAAAGAAAACACTTGAGATAAGCAGTAGGGGTGATCAGCAGACAAAACTCATCTACAGACTAGCAAGAGGGCACTCAAAAAACTCTTACCATTCAGCTGTACTGTATTTTCAGCATCATTTTGTTAAAACATGATATTAATTTTCTATCTTTGCCTTGGTTGGCTGGTGTATAAATGAACCCTTTTCATGTTAGAATTTTCACGTAGGTGTGGAAAGTTTAATACCTTCTTTGCAATACATCGTGTCACAGATGGATTTTTTTTCCCCTTTCTTAATTCTGTATCATGAGCAGGAATAATACAACACAGATGTGCTTTTCTGATTACTAAGGATGTTAGAAAAATTACTGATGCTGGTGATTTTTTTGGACCTAATAGGGAAGGTCAAAGATTTTTGTTTGAATTACATTTTTTTTGTTGCTGTTGTTTTGTTTTTTGTCTTTTATATTAGTATGTAATCCTGCTTAAAAGTTCATAAATTGCAAAATAACAAGTAATATCTATTTCAAATTTAACTAACCTCTAAAACAGCATTAATCCCAATGAGAAATCATATTCAGCTAATTAAAAGTTAAACAATCCCCTCTGTATGTGATCTAGTTCATGATATACATAAAGCTTATAATAAACTCTGTACTTCCCTATCTACAACCCTAGTTTGTGTTTACTAATCAGCTTGCAGTCAATGGGAACTCTGCCCTGTGAAAGTAAAAAAAAGTCCTCTGTTTTTGTAGAGCTATCTGTAATGGGGTTCATACATACAATAATCCCAATCATACGATTGTCAGATTGGTCCTCTAAAACTTTTTCCTTTGGTTCATTACAGGGAAAATAATGTTGGACAATTGGACAATCACCTATCCATGAACTGATGATCATACGATATTGGAATATCACAATATTGTACAATTGGGATTGGTGCATGTATGAGCCATATTAGTCAGAAGTGGGATGGTGCTTTCCAGAACTTGACTATAAGTGATTTTCTCTGTGTGTATCTCTGGAACCAGGCCACACGGTGTGATAGCAGTAGTGAGATTTTGTATCAACTCTTTAGATTAATGTTGTTCATAGAGATGGCATCCGGGTCCAATGCTGCTAGTTACTCTTTTTCTGCACATTTTTATATGTAAACAATCAAGATCATTTAAATCGATATTTTCTTTCCCTTTATCAATTCATTTTCTATTTCCTAACACATGTTTTCTACATACATGGATCAGTCTACTTCCCTCTTCATTGTGTGTTTACTTTTCTGTGAACCGTAAAATGCTTGGATTATTTATCTCCAACATTGCAATTGTTTTCTACTTCTGGGTGTAAAGAAAATAAATAAATAAATAAAATGATTATGACTTATTTTTAGCAGTGAAAATGGAAAATGTTCAGATCCTGCAGCAGCTTCTAAATGCATAATGAACTCTTATTTTTCCCGTTGCAGTTTAAGAGAGTAAAAAATAAAATAGTTGTGCGGTTTATTTTCAGACTTAAAAACGCATTGGACCACAGAAAATATCAAGCTTACTGCAAAAAAATGTTTTTTTTTTTAAATGACTGTGAAATGCTAATTATTTTGTTTAGGTGACACAAGGCTCCGCTAAATCTGTTTTAGGTGACACTGCAACGTTATTGCAATCAGCGCTGATGTAGCTAAGCTAGTTAACATCCATAGACCCACAGTTCTCTGGGAAGGAGTATAAATTCCTTACCTTGGCTGATTTCTGATCTAAATAAAATGTTGTAGCTTCTCTGTTCAACATCATTTGCATACGTCGAAATCCCCGTTGGATGTGTCCTTTTTAGAATTGGCATCTGCTGTGATTCATGTTGTAACTTAGACAAGCGCTGAAATTTGATCTTTCAGATAATGATGGTTTCACATTAGGTTTTTTTTTTTCCTGGTACGTTTAGTCTGATTTGTTCTAATTCTCATCTTATAAATATATGTATATTTTTAAACCAAATGTGTGAAGCACCTAATTAATGAATCTTGCTTTGAACAGATGGTATGTTTTATTCATTGTGTACTTTTATTTTTCAATTTAAAAAAAAAAATCTGTCCTCCTTTCTTACAAATACTAGTTGAAATCTTAATTAAATTCTTTTGAATGTTAGTCAATAGGGTTGGCATTTTAAAGGAGAACTTCTACTAGGAGAGTCTACTAATAAAGGGAACTTTAGGTGTAATGCAATATGTCTTACCTCCCTTTCAAAAACCTGCAGGAGGCAGGAAGAAACTTACTTGGTCCTCCGCTGTTCGTCAGGTCCCGACAGTGTTCCTACTGTACTCAAGTGTGCAGCTCATCTGCTCCTGTCAAAATATACACAGGATTAGTGATGGACACAAAACCGAACTCGAGCACAAGTTCGAGCCAAACTTTATGAGTTCGGACGAAGTTGAACTATTCAAACTAGTTTGGGTTCAGACTAGTTCGGATTCGAACTAGTTCGTTTTTCTGGCTTGCGGCTGTATTTTTGATAATTATCGTATTTACAAGCAATTCGCTAACCCTCAAATGTAGCCTTCGATTTTCGGTAACCCTCGAAAGCATTGTTCGTTTTCATTAACCCTCGATTGTATGGATAGTTTGCGCTAACCCTCGATAATGTATCATTCGCCAACCCTCGAAAGTATCGTTCGTTTTCGATAATCCTCTTAAGTATCGTTTGATTTTGGTAACCCTCGAATTTATGGTTCTGTTTTCATTAACCCTCACCCGACAATTGCTCACTCGTGTTTAGGAAGTGTTTTAAAACGTTTTGGTGATAGTGACATGTTACCCAGACCATTTCCCAGGTGCCAGAGCCATTTACAGTAAGTTACCATTGTTAGTTTATCTGTAAATCACCCGGATTTTCGAACTATCACTCCCCCATTGGGTCCGAATTTGGACTTTCGAAAGTTCAAAAACGGACCGAATTTTATGAAGTTCAGCCATCTCTACACAGGATGGATCAATAGTATCCAAGGAGCATTCATCTGGGGTATTTGTAAAGAACAAATATTTTATCATTAGTAGAGCATGGAACAACCCCAAATCATGAAGAATGTATTTAATACATTCCTTACATTATTATTCTTCAGTTGTGCTTTATTTAGCTTATCGCCTCTATATCTAATGTTTCATTTAATGTTGTCAGTCTTGCAGCCCTTTGCTATTGTTTATTACCCTTCATAACCTTAATCATTGTGGCAAAAAGTTATATTGCATATTTTTTCTCCATATGTTTTGTCTTTTTATTGACATTCAGATATTCGTGTTAGCTTGAATGACCCTAGGAAGATTTTTATCTATACAGAACAAAAGGTTCAGCCGATAACAGATTTTCTCTTTTTATGCCTTTTTTTGATGCTTATTTTAAGATCAATCTACGTGATGCAATGTCATTTTGTATTCTTTTTATATACATATTGGAATAGTTGCTATTTTGACATTGTTGAGCGTTATTATATAGCACAGCACACCTAAATTTCTTTTAAAAATATGCCTTATATCATCCTATAAAATATCATGTCACAAAGACGGTTCAGATTGAGCATGAAGAGACACAGCAATGTCTTTACCAAACACAACACCTGATCAGAAATGCTTTAAAATTTTTTAAACATACTATAGCAAGGAAAAAACCCCTAAACAACTTAGAACACTTTTTTTGTGCTCATTCTTTTTACTTTTAGAAAAGTCTTAAATCTGTATAATCAAGACTTCCTGGCGCAAATTACTTTTTACCTGATGGTAATACTGATGATATTAAAAAGTTATTTTAGAATTGTTTTCTAATGGTGCACAATTTTATTACCTAGGGCTTGGGCTCATTTTAGGAAAGGATTTAAAGCAGTTAAGTCATTGATTATGAAAATGAAAGCCTTTGCACATAGCAAAGGCTGTCAACCCATAAATGGTAAGTACTGATAGGTCATGAATCAGTTGATACAAACTGTGGAAATTGCAGCATGACTTTTCACAAATTGGCCAATAGTGTTCAGTAGAGATGTTCAAAACCAGTGAGTTTTGTTTCATTTTTGATTTTCAGAATTCCCCCAAAATTTTACAATCCGAAAGTAAAATAAGCGTAGTAAAAGCACGGTAACACAGTAGATAGCATAGGCACCTGGGAAATGGTCAGTGAGACACGTACAAAAATGTAAAAAAAAACCAAACGGGTATACACTGGTACATTTTCGAGTTGTGGGTCAAACATTCAAGGGTTACCGAACATACAAGGCTACTTTCAGTAACCCTCGGTAGTAGCCACAAATGTTTGGTAACCCTTGAAAATACATTAGGGAACTCCGAAATCCCAGAATTTGGTTCCAACAAACTTTCGTATTTCGGAACTTGCGGTTCCATGTCGGATCCAGACCCGCATCCCTTCTCTAGTGATAAGGCAAAATCTGTATTTAAAGATGGAACCTTTTGCAGACAGGGTGTTTAAATGTCGAAATGCATATTGAAAAATTGCAAATCAATGTCGGATTTTAATTTGAATCAGATTTTCAGTTCTGTGGAATTCTGACACATTCCTTAGAAATGCTGGCAGAACAAAACTCAATGTTTTTGTTAATATCTACTGACCAACTTATCAAAGCAACTGATTGTATTTAGCCATCAAGAAGGGCAGACATTAAAGCAGCAATACAATGGCAATAGGATTTTTTTTGTATATTTATATATAAATATAAGAAAAATATATCTTTATAACCAAAAAAGTAGCATGTACAATTCACATAGACATTTATAAAACAGATTTGCGATACTAAATGCACATCACACTTATTCTTCTCTGTAAGGGTTCTGTTTGAAAAATGGTCTAGATATGATATTATTTAATAGCATAATAGCATAAATCCACAGAAATACATAATTCAAACATAATTTAAAAAGTATATATATATATAAAATAGAAATAATGTATAATATATTAGAGATTTAGAGATGGCCGAACTTCATAAAATCCATTCCAAAATACTTAAAATCCGAAATCAGACCCAGTAAAGTCAATGGGGAGCAAAAAATCCAAAAAGTTTTATTGAAGGATACAGTAGCTCCACCCCAAATACAAAAAAACTAGCGAAAGAACCTTGGTCCCTCGTTCCTGGCCCCTCCTGCTGGTCTTCCACATGGATCAGCAAAAGGGGCTGTACCAGCATCTGTGATTGGCTAAAACTCCAAGGCTGCTGGTCTGGCCTTTTTTGCTGATCCATGTAGAAGAGCAGATGAGGGAACAAAAGCTGATAAGTACCTTTACCTGTACCATATGGAGCAGAAGATATGTGTCATTTAACACTACACAGTGGGATCAACAGTGGGGAAAATTTTAGTTGGAAGGGTGGACATTCCCTTTAAAATAAAAGTGTAAATAGCAATAGTAACATGGGGAGATGATCTGGGGACCAAGAAATTATCCCATATGTGGACTTGAGGGGCCACAAATTTGGCAAAACTCCCATACACGCAATCGAGGATTCACGAATTCTGTATTATCCCGATATATATGGAATCGAGTGTTAACAAATGATGTAAATATACAGAATCGAGGGTTTATGATCGTTTCTACAAATTCCCTAAATTCTAAAAATCAATCCCGAATTTGAAAGCCCTCGAAAGTTCAATAACTATCGCAAAAGTTTCTGCGAGTTCGAAAAAAAACCAAATCCGAAAAGTCTAAGTAAGTTCAGATCCATAAAATCCTATTCGGAACGGGGTTCCGGATTGAGTTTATCTCTAATTAGGATTAAAGTTCCTGCCTCAAAAAGCTTATGATTCAGGATTGCATTGTAGAGCGCCCTTAGAAATTCATGTTGTAATTGGAAAATAGGATCGTTTTTAACAATCAGAAAAACAACTCGACCCTGAACTGCTTCTCAAAACTTATTTCCCTGCTAGAAAACGTCTGTTTTAAAGTTTCAATGGGAAGAGTGACAATTACACAGAAATCAATTAATTCAGCAAATTTACAGCACCAGATGTTAAAAAGACCAACACATTTCACACATTGAAGGCTCATATATATATATTACCATCTGAATGAATAATGTGACTTCACAGAAATGTGCAAAAAAAAAAAAAGTGTATGAAAAAGTCAATTCAATTTCATAAAAAGTTTGCTAAAGCGTTTAGTGGAAGTCATTGCTAAACAATATGTTGCTTTAAAATTAATTAAAAATGTGTGTAAGCTTCTTTTATAGGTGTAAAATATCAAGAACTGAGCAGAGAAATCAATTTGTTGAATATCTTGGTGGTCAGTAGGAAGTGGCCTGCTCATTAGTTGTAGCTAAAGATAATTTCCATAACTGAAGCGGGCCATGATGCAAAATTTGGGTATGGGCCCCCCAACACCGCCGCAAACACAAATCGGCACTGCAAAACAAATAATCATTTGTAAAATGCTTTGTATATAACCACTGGTAAAATAGTTGGCACAAAGATTGGTTAAATGCTTGGCATGCAGACACTGATAAACTGATTGGAAAACTGGCACTGCACACAGCCAGACACTGGTTAAATGCTTGGCTCGCAGACAATGGTAAAAATGCTTTGAACACAGACCACTGGTAAAACAGTTGGCACACAGACTGGTAGTTTTGAAACCTTAGCACAAAATGGGGCCCCCTTACTTAGCCAAGGGCCCTGGTGTGGTCGCATCCCCTGCAGCCCTGCTAGCTACGCCCCTGCCATACACTGTTTTGGATGTTAAAGCTGTTTCAATATTTTTTCTAATAAACATCATATTGGCTTTGACATCTTCCTGCCAGGAGCAGAACTACCAGGGGAGCAGGGGGGGGGGCAACCGCAGGGGGCCTAATCTTCTTATTTTCCCTATGAGATATAGCCTCCTCCCAGAAAACCACTGTGGATGAAGCACGGATAGGGGCCCCATAATAGTTTTGCAGTGTGGACCAGTGATTCCTAGTTACACCAATGCTTTCTGTCCAGCGGTTCTTACCTGTGACGTTCCCATGGTGTACCCATGCCAGATTACTCTCTACGATCAATGTTACGGCTGTAATATCATTCGTAATGTATATTGTGAAATCCGGTTATGGGGAACATAACAGGTAAGTTACTCAGTGTATTGGCAACCTAAGAGCCAACAAGAAAAAATAATACATGAACCCATAATGCAGATCAGCACTGTTTATTAAAAAAGGATAGCATATACCTAACACATCTGTTCCAAACACAAACTTTTCTGTTTTAGCTTTTCTGCCTAGCAAGATCTCTGCTGTAAGCTGGTTCATTATTGTTTGAAGAAACTCTTTTGGTGACAGTCTGTTCTTCTGTCTTCTCTCCCAACCCCCCTGTGTAGAGTGTAAACGCTACTCATTTCTCCATTCTCTTGAACGTATATTATATTTTCAACTGCTCAGTAGAACTACATTGCATCTAAACAAAATAGTTTTTGCAATGCCATAAGGGGACATTGTGCTCAATTTAAACTGTTTAACACGTCGTAAATATTTTATTATTTATCGATAGAAAACTTAGAAGTGCCCCTTTTTTGTACAGTATAGTGGATAATGTCACGGTTATGGTGGGGGTACATTATCTATTATAATCCTCCCTCTTCCTTTAGCATTTTTTTCAGATATTACCCCCACCTTCTGTTTTACAGATTTTTACAGATTACCCCCCTCCCTTCAAATTCAACACCATATAAAAAAGTGACCATATACTGTAAATGACAAGGAAACAGGCTGAGTGCTTTTATTAAGGTCACTGAATAACAAGGTGACTTCTTATATCCTATTATTCTTATTCTTATCCTTTCCCATTATTATTATTATGGTGGGGGTACATTATTTATTAAAATCCTTTCCTTCCTTAAACATTTTTTCAGACACAGAGAAACAGACCCCCAAGGAACTGACCCCTGGAACACCTTGCAATCAGGAGGTCCCTGACACCTTACTGTTATATGTTAATTGGGACACATTCCAGGATACTTATTGTCAACAGATTATTCTACAAATCATTCTGATTTGAAAAAGCCAGTCGGATGACTAGCAAATAGAAATGGCAGAACTTCATAAAGTTCGAATTCGGACCCATTAAAGTCAATGGGGGAGAGATAGTTCGAATGAAGTCCGGATGATTTAAAGCTAAACTAACAATGGTAACTTACTGTAAATGGCTGTGGCACCTGGGAAATGGTCTGGGGAACATGTCACTATCACCAAAACTTTTTTAAACACTTCTTAAACAGGATCGGGCAATTGTCGGGTTTTGTGCAAGCTACATTCGAGAGTTACAGCCAATTCGAGGGTTACCCAATGATACTTTCGAGGGTTAGCGAAAATAGAACTATAAATTTGAGGGTTACTGAAATAGAACGATACAGTCAAGGGTTAGCGAATGATACATTCTAGGGTTAGCGAATAGCTCGTAAATTCAAGTCCGAGTTCTAGTCCATCTCTACTAGCAAATCGTCTTCAAGAACTAAATTTCATGTACAGTATTCTAACTGATTACCACAATTATATCCAAGTCACAATACTGTATTATTTTTTTTTAAAAAGCTCTTAGTTGTGTTAACTCTGCCAGCCTTATCACACTGAATGTAATTCACCCTCACAAAGTCAGTGTAAACAAATTCAACTCTTCATATTAAACTGCAGTCTTGTACCATGGCAAATCCATCCTAATAGAAGACTGAATGGGAATTGAATTAAAAATACTTATTTAACAAAACCAATCTATTAATTATAAAGTAACAAAGAGTTTTGAAAACTATAATGATAAAAATGAGTTGTGATACTATAGTACCTCCAATACAGGTGTAACTGCATTAGCCTACGCTTTATACTTTAAAAAACCTCACTTAATAAAATCTTACACCTTAAATCACAGCTAGATTGAAAAACGTACCTACATAGGCCACTGCTAAATAACCTAAAAAGAAACCATGATTGGGATATTAATGAACATTTGAATGTTGCATGTTTGTGAAAGAAGGGTTTTGCAGTGTTATTTTGTCTGTAGTTCACTCACTGAATTTCAAATCCGTAAGCTATTTTTGAAAATTTCTATCCACTATGCAGTGTTTGAGTAAGATCTGCTTATTTTTGTTTCTTCTTTGTAATTTTATCCAGAAACTGGAAATTACTGTTGCCAATGGCAAAATTTATCAGTCAAAGCTACCACTGAAATTTCATCCTTAAACTATATTCTGCAACCAAAATGGCCAAACTTTCAATTTTGGACTTTCGAAGTTCGAAAAATTCGAAAATCAAAAATCGGACCCATTAAAGTCTGTGGGGACTAGAGATGGGTGAATATTCCAGTCCGATTTTTGATTTCCGAAGCTTTGAAAAAGTAAAAAAATTGGAAAATGTGAAATCATACCCTTTAAAGTCAATCGGGACAGATAGTTCATAATGTTCAAATAAAATACAGTTAAAATAGTAATGGTAACTTACTGTACATGGCTCTGGGACCAGGGAAACGGTCTGGAGAAAACCTGCAAATATCCAGAACTTGAAATAAATGGAACTTCCTTCACATGTGCTCTACTTTGGAGCGTCTGCATTGGACATTCAATAATTATCAGGAGAATTCAATATTTCTTTAAAAAATTCAATATATTTGCACTGAACTTCACCTTTATTTTTGCAATTTGAATTATATAGGGGAAAACGGGCAAAGGGTAACACTTTATAGCATCAGCACCCTTACGTTAGAATAGGCTTACTACAGTTTGCCACCTTATTTGAGGAGTCAGGCAGGCTTGGCCCCAATGGACCCCCACATTAGCTTCTCCCCCTCATAGTTGCATTGTGCAAGGGAAAGTGGGTAAAAGTGTAACATTTCACAACTGCAGAACCATTGAGTTAGAGTAGGCTTACTGCAGTTGTATGCCATTATTGTTGAGGAGCCACTCAGGCTTGGCCTCTCAGGACATACCCCACACCACATTCTCTTCTATTTCCCACAGTTTGCATTATATAGAGGAAAGCAGACAAAAGGCTAATGCTTCACAGCAGCAGAACTATTGAGTTAGGCTCACTGAAGTTTGCCACCATTGATGAGGAGCCAGAAAGCTCACTACATAGGTTTCTCTACCTCATGGTATGCATTGTGCAAGGGAAAGTGGGTGAAAGGGTAACACTTAACAAGGCACCTGTCGAGCTGTATTTTATACCCAGGGGGTTGGCACTGCTAAAAATAGCTGTCATTGGTGAATTTGGGACATGTGGCTGGATCTTTTCCACAAATTAGATAAAATGTTTGAAAAGTCAGAGTTCGAGTTCTAGTCCATTTCTAATTCTGAGTCAGAATTTCATTGAGGGAATTAACCAACATTTCACAGCATATTTCAAGTGGAAATAAACTCAGAGAGCTTGGTCATATTTATTCAATCTTTGTCAGGGGTATATGATATGATCCAGTTTCCTAATTGAAAATATCTGAAGTTATAAAAAGCACATGTAAATACTATGGACTTAGCAGGCCATACATGATTTTTCCATTTGAAAGACAGATGCAAAGACAGATGCTCTTCTTCAAGATGTTTTATTTGCAGACAATAGGCCAAAATAGAAAAATATTAAGTGAAGAAATTATTAAATCTTTACAGGACAGGTCAGAAAATTTCAGTCAATAGTAGAAGTACCTGAGAGGCTTTTGAGATAGTGTAGTTGATTTCTGTTCAATAGTTTTTACAAGAAAGCTCACAGTTGTTTGATTATTGGAGAATCGCATCAGTAAAGAATGGAAGATTGATTTCTACTAGAGATGCAGTGGCGTGGGTTTGAATAGAACCTGGTTTTGAATCAAATTTGTGGGTTTTTCGAAGTTCCAAAAAAACTTTCATAATATTTTTAACTGTTTTTTTTTATAATCAAAAATCTGAAAACTTTGAATTTTGGCAACTCTCAAATCGAAAATTGACTATTTGGGTAACTCTTAAATATAGTGATCGAATTCGGTAACCCTCAAATTCCAAATTTTTGATTGTAAAACCTTTGAATATTCAAGTCGAATGCAAGATATTGGTAACCCCCAAATCTAGAAGTCGATTTCATCATATTTTATATATGAGAATATAATGCGGAAGCCTGAAAATATTAGAGTTTTTTTTTAAAGTTTTGTTATATGTACGTCTTCCCCAGACCATTTTCCAGGTCCCTGAGCCATTTACACTAACTTATAATTGCTATTTACACCTTAATTTTTTTTTTTTTTCCCTATGGGTTCATTTTGGAATTTTTTAAAACTTTGAGAATATTTGAAAATGAAAGTCAACGGTTTCAAAATCTCCAATTCCTACTTATGGTTCTGTGATTCTTTTTTTTTCTTGTTAATAAGTCAAAACAAATCAATTCAAATCAAACTTAATGGGTCACGTGTTCAGTATGGCTACCTTCACTCACTGAGACTCAGTTCTTGATTTTTACATTGTCTTTATCATCTGTGTTAAAGGTTCTTTTCTATTTGATCAGGCTCAAATGGTAATAGTTTAATGTACCTAATGTGGACCAGAAGGTTGACTTTCATCTATTGTTTAAACTATGGCATATAATCTCTCAAACCAAATTCAAGTATATGCTTTCCCTTTCTAGTTTGATTTGATTTTTTATTCCTTCATCTGATGTCCATCTGTACCTTTGGGTAGCTGTATACTTGTTTAGAAATGTATAAAAGGCTGACCTCCAGTCCTTTATAAGGTGTTAGGGGCTACCTTATGAATTGGTGGGGCTGTATGAGCTATCGGATTATTATCTTAGATTGTTCCAATCCTTTGAGCCACCTAACTTTGAACCACAGGGCTTTAGGGTCAGCCCCCTAAATCACAAGGATTCCCTTATGCAGGAATGAAAGGTAAATGAAGGAATTATCTAATATTTTTCACATTTCTAATTCATTGTTTCTCCCAAGTTTTTTCTCCCTGGCAACAAAATAAGTGTGGGCTTTAGTCCAACTCTGTCTGTTTAGAAACTTTTTTTGTTGTAATGGCTCACTACTATTATCTTAAAGTTACATTCAGCATTTTCATCTGTTATCACATTTGACTTTATAAAGAGGAATACAAAGTATCTTCCAAATGATTATTCCTTTTTGTCAAATGTAAGGCTGGGTACACACGAGGTGTTTTTTCGGACAAATTGACCGATATTTTGGTGACCGATTTCTGACGACCGTTTGCCTGGATTGGGTGGTATGACAGGCAATCATTCTGTTTCCTAAGGATCGAATGATTCATCCTGGCCAACCACTCACTTGTGGCGATAGGTCGGCTAAAAATTTGCCCATGTGTACCCAGCCTAAAGCATCAATCACTGGATCACTGAATTTATTTATCTCTATGTTAAGATTTTTAGTGTTCCTTTAACAAGCCTTATGCCATACAAGATGGCCTGATGCTGACTGCAGCAAAATGGATTCCATTCAAGCAAATATTATCCTTTGTCACCTACAAAAGCTATCTCCAGTTTTTAACTGTTCTGATTTAAAAAAAAACGAAAGAAATAAAGAAATTAAACCCATTATTGTAATAATCTATTCCAGTAACTGCCTACTGTATTTTACTGTATGCCCACTGTATGCTGTGTAGTAGAAAGCAATAAACAAAGAAAGCAAATTTGCTTACAACAAATACAATTTCCAGTGTATTAAGTTAATTTAAAGGGGACCTGTTATTCCAGATCAGATTTTGATTTATTTATTTAAAGTCCATTTATCTAAAATGCCTGCATTACATTTTGTTTTTCTATTCATTACTTTAATCAGATCTTCCACTTTTCAGTCCCCTTTGCTCTCTTGTCCTTCTCATTGTTTAGTTTAGGCTAAAGCTTTCTTAATGCTTCAAGCACGGCTTACAGTATATACTGTACCTGCACTAGAGGTGAGGTGATATTGCAAAATCCCATCATAAAACCATACACATCCTCATGTAATTTTTTGTTAAAAGTTTGCACAACATTTTTAATAGTCACTAAGTCGGGAACACAATGTACCGAGAACATAAAGATAAAGAAAGAACATGTATGTATGTACAGTATGTATAATTTTAGTTATAAATAGAGATGGTCGAACTATTGAAAGTGCGGTCCGTTTTCGAACTATTGGGAAAGTTTGAAAGTTCGAAAAGGGACCCATTAAAGTCTATGGGAGGCAAATAGTTCGAAAAGTTCGAGTCAAATACAACTAAAATATTAATGGTAACTTAATGTAAATGGCTGTGGGACCTGGGAAATGGTCTGAGGAGCATGTTCCAATATCCAGGACATTCGTAAAATCGATTTTACTCTCACGCGCGCTACTTTCGCGCTCTCGCGTTTGAACGTTCAAGGTAACATGGACATTTTACTTGCGGATTCAATACTCGCGTATAGGTTCTAATGGACACTTTACTCGTAGATTCGATGTTCGCGCCTAGATACCATGGACATTTTACTCGCAGATTTGATGCTCGCGTATAGGCTTTAATGGACACTTTACTCGCGGATTTGATGCTCGCACCTAGATACTATGTACATTTTACTCGCGGATTTGATGTTCGCGTATAGGTTCTAATGGACACTTTACTCGTAGATTCGATGTTCGCGCCTAGATACCATGGACATTTTACTCGCGGATTCGATGCTCCCGTATAGGCTTTAATGGACACTTTACTCGCGGATTTGATGCTCGCGCCTAGATACTATGTACATTTTACTCGCGGATTCGATGTTCGCGTATAGGCTTTAATGGACACTTTACTCGCGGATTCGATGCTCGCGCCTAGATACCATGTACATTTAACTCGCGGATTCGATTTCGACATTCGATTATAATCCCTTCTTCCCATTGACTTCTATATGCAATCCAGGATCTAAAATCGAGCCTGGAAAGTGGGTGTAGTCATTCCACCATTACTTTCCCCACCAGAAAGCATGGCCACCATGCAATGGCAGCATCTGATGGTGGAATATCTCACTCGTCTGGGTTATGACGGGATGCCAATCGGCACCCCCAACATTAAGGAGTGCAAACAGCGCATAATGCGCCACCTGCAGGTGAAACTGCGGACGCAGTTTCGCATTGATCTGACCACCTCTCAGCTCCAAAAGAGGTGGTCAGACCTTTAATGGCAGAGACGGAACTACGTCCAGGACATCCAGCAGAATGTCCAAGGCAAGTATCACATTTATATATTAAATTTTATCTGTGATTGAGTTGTATAAAACACCACCTTTTGCACCACTCTAACCAGGCAGTTCTGCGGCAGATCTTTCTGACAAGCTGTCTATGTATAACTTCTATACGAAGTTACTGCACTTTTCTTGTTACTTTTATAGCACTTGTGATTGGCGATAGCGCTTTGCAATTTTGCAAACCACCACAAATGATTGCGGGGCTTTTAGTGCTTTTCTCCTAAAGGACTCAAAGTGCATATGTTAGTGTTAATTAGTGTTAGCAAATTTTATTGTAACTGTTAATGTTAGTAGATGTTAGTTAAAGGACAAGTACACACGAAAAATATTTACAATATTTAATTATACCGTATATACTCGAGTATAAGTCTAAATTTTCAGGCTTTAAAGTTAGCCTGAAAACCTAACCTCGGCTTATACTCGGGTCAAGTCCTAATTTAGATCCAAATTCTGCAATTGCGGATAGTAACCAATAGGTGGCGCTGTGTTAACCTGCATAGAAAGTTCCAGGAGCAGATCTGCCTTTACACTTCCTGCTTCCTGTAGTCTGTCAGCTGGACTCACTCGGCACTGTAACTGCTCATCTGGATGCTGTAAATCGGATGGGTCTTCTCAGTATGGGGCAAAAAAACAGCTGCTAGTACAGTGCAAATGACAGCTTGAAACTACAACTCTCAGGTGACATTTTTAACTATTGGGATCAGAGAGTCCTTTACTATAGGGGGTCAGAGAGTCCTTTATTATATAGGGTCAGAGGGCCCTTTACAATATGGGGTCAGAGGGCCCTTTACAATCTGGGGTTCAGGAGAATTGTAAATGATGGTAAGCTTAATTAAATGTTTACTGAACTTTGCCACTCCACATGTTTAGAAACTGAAACTCCCAGCAACAAAGCATGCTGGGAGTTGTAGTTTCCAAACATCTGGAGTGCCAAGGAATTGGAGGTTACTGGTACTGGATTTGGCTATTACTGTATGTGATTCATGTATGGGAATTCTGCTGTCCATTTAAAGGGCAACTAAAGTCTAAAAACAACACAGAATCAGAAGGCAGTAGTGGTGATAATTTCTACCACTTATACTCAGTTTTTACAAATTTTTCAGGTAAAAATAGGTACCTCGACTTATACTCGGATCGACTTATACTCGAGTATATACGGTAATACAGATTTTGAAAGCTCTTTTTTCATAAACGACTCAATGTATATTTTTTTTAATGTTAGTAAGGGTGAGGCCACACTGCAACGCACAGGAATCGCGCACCAAATCGTGAGCGTTATCGCAAGCGATTGTGTGCTCAATTCTTGTGCGTTTTGCGCTCGTGTTTTGCGCGTGTGTTTTCGCCTTTTTTCATTAACGCATGCGTTTTCATTAACGCATGCGTTAACGCACCAGAAATGGTGAAAGCATGCGTTACCAAAACGTGAACGGACGCGCAATCGCATGCGCATCAGAAGCCGCGGGAATTTTTGTGTTCCCGCAATTTCCATTTTACCGAAAATCGCGGGCGCTAAAATTTACTTTTTTAATATATAAATTTGCAGATGAGGAATCTATTTCTGCCAGTGATGCAGAGGAGGGAATGTCACCTCCACCAGAACGCCAGCACCAGCAGGGACCAGCACGCCAGCGCCGGCTGGAAAATATGGATAGGCGTCTGAGGCGCTTGGAGAGCAGGCAGAGGCACATGGAGGGGCGCATGCTCTCCATGCACAAAGACATTTTGCGCATTAAGCGCAAAGTTTTAAAAAATAAATAGGTGCTGTTTTTTTTTTAGCACCATGTTTGTTATTGTTATTATTATTGTTTATATATTTTTTTTTATTATTTTATTATTGTTATAATTATTATTATTAATACGTAAGCACCGAAGAAACAGGTGCTTATGTTTACTAAAAAAGTTAAACTAAACAAATCTCTGTGTTTTATCTTTACAAATGACATTAACTACAAACATACAGCGAGATTCAATAAAAGTTCTTATCGTTTAAAATGGTGCTAATTTTGCCCCAACCAATCAGATCTTATTTAGCATTTGAAAGCTAACATCTGATTGGTTGGGGCAAAATTAGCACCATTTTTAACAATAAGAACCTTTATTGAATCTCCCTGATAATTATTTAGGCTTTTCCCATACCCCATTGGCTTCTCTCCCTCAGAGTATGCTTTGTGCAAGGGAAAGCTGGGAAGGAGATAGGGTTTGTAGGAACAGCACCATTGAGTAGCAGTAGATTCACTTCAGTTTCACAACATTATTGCGGAGCCAGGCAGGCTTGGCCCCTCCAGACAGACCCCATACCCCATTGGCTTCTCTCCCTCAGAGTATGCTTCGTGCAAGGGAAAGCGGGGAAGGGGATAGGGTTTGTAGGAACAGCACCATTGAGTAGCAGTAGACCCACTGCAATTTGACAACATTATTGAGGAGCCAGGCAGGCTTGGCCCCTCCGGACAGACCCCTTACCCCCACTGCAATTGGACAACATTTTTGCGGAGCAAGGCAGGCTTGGCCCCTGCGGACAGACCCCACACCCCATTGGCTTCTACCATGACCTGGATGAATGAATGTTACAGATATACCATGACCTGGATGAATGAATGTTACAGATATACCATAAACTAGTGAATCAATCTGCACTAAAAATATATTAATTATTACAACATATTTTATCCTATGCAATAATCTTTTCAGTTCAAATAGGGCCTATGTTGCTGTTCAGTGTTGGCAATGCCAACCTGAAGCCTTCCAGCAGAAATACAATCCATAATCCTCAAACAGTCCAGATTCAGCAATAATTCCACATTTTGTGGGATTACATCTCACTTCCTACAGTAAAGGGGGGGGGGGGGTTGCACTGTTAAGAAAAAAATATTAGAAATATACCATAATAAATTATTTCCTAAAATCTCATTGTTGATTAAGAAAGTGCTGGTTTTATTCTAGTAATAGGTAATAATGCATAGGGGGTTGTTAAATAGTAGAATGTGTTTTGCTTTGCAACTTGTACAATTTAATTTAATTAAAAGATCCATTTTGTAACCATGTTTTTTAAACAGCTCCACATTGCAAGAAGGCAACACTTCCTCAACTATTTCCTATGACAGCCCCTTGGAACAGCCTGAAGATAATATGGAAAGTGGCCCATGTCAAGAGTGCCAACAAGGGGACATAGAGGAAAGTTTTCTGTAGCCAATGGAAATACAACCTCAGAAAAATTAATCTTATTAATTTTAGATAAAAGCACTGAGTACGGTATATCTCATCATTGTGTTAAACTTTCAGTTCAGTTCCATAACTGACATGCAGGTAGAGAAAGACCAAAGAAATGCACTTTGAAGAAAACACTACAATCTACACAAATATTATAACTTTAATGATCTAAAAAGCACCTTTGCTATGGAAGAAGATGGTTTTAAAAAGAAATCTATGCAATCCAAGTGTTTTCATATCAAAACGGTACCTTTTGTGTATAGAAAATTCTCTTACTCGTTGAACATTAACCTGTGCAATATGTTTTAACCAACTTTCATTAGAACCGTAAGAGTTGTTTAGAAAGTGACCAGAATATGAATGCTTATGTTCTGTCAGATATTGTCACCTGGATGAAACTCACGTTGACCACCACAAACATGAAGAAAACATGGCTTCTTTAGTAAGAATATTTTGATCACAGATAAAATGAACATACAGATTTCTACAAAAATGGAAAGAAATTCAAGCTCGGTTAGGTCTCGTGATATTTTTTCCATGGGGAATCTGAAGACATCCAACTGCAATCAAAGGGAGGTTAAAGGGAAAGTTCAGTAGAAAATATTATTTTTAAAATGAGTTTATATTATACATACCTAGTTATTCTACATATTCTCTTCAACTTTGAAAAATCAGCTGATTTCATACCCTTTGCTGTTTCCTGCTGTTGTCATTAGTGAACTGACATTTCAGGTTCTGCACTGGTCCTTCTTCCCAGAATGCACCACATCCTTGGAATGTTCCTAACAGTAATTTCTACTGATTGGCTGTTGGATGGGTCAAACATGTTCAGATCTGAGCAACTGAATCAACCAGGCGCTGGTTCAAGGGCAAGACCATAACAATCTCTATTAGGGGTCCTGTAAACAGGAAGTCAGTATTTCGGTAGCATTTATTTATACACAAACAAAGGCTAAATTGGCATAATAAGGTCATTAGGATGGAACAATACTGCTCTTTTTTATTTGCACTGAACTTCCCCTTTAAAGTAGAGCATTCAGTCTCCCACACAAACAACTTATCAGTGGGATAGTATGGATTTCAATGATTCAGGTGACACTAAATACTTTCTTAGCTATAATCACAGACACAGGTATGAATAATTTCATAAAATGTAACCGATTTCTGGTTTGTTTTTTTTAGTATAAGCACATTATCTGTCATTCCTTTTTCTGACGGAAATTTTATAAGAAATATAGATATATGTAAAGACGAAAAGGCTTTGCCAAGTTAAGTGATAATATTGCTTTTTTTTAATCCGCATAACGTGGCATTATTGTGGGACTGATGGATTTACAGAATCAGTAATTGCCAAAATATATTTTCTATAAAAGCAATTATTTGGAATCCTATTGCATTTTATCATTAGTTACCTGGGCTGACCAGATATCCAGATATCATCACTGACTATATCACAGTTGGTAACGCTAAAATAATTACCGGGTAGGACTTGTGGTGGCTGGTGTGGGATCATTATTAGAATTCTCTATGTATTTTAAACTTTTATAGATCAGATACAGAGCTGGCCTTTGTGTTCTGGTTTTTTTTTGGGGGGGGGGGGAGAATTGTTTGTGGTTTTATTTACTTGGCCTTAACATGCTATTCTTATATGCAAATAAACCACATAGGAGATGAGACTTCTGGGAAATATTCTTTCTGTGATATAGAATGTCCCTTATATATAAACATATAGTAACTTTGCAGAATGCACATATTGTATATCTTTCACTGTTATTAGGACCCAATAATTTTACAATGACATGGGTATTGTGATGCGGGTATGATCATGCACTATAGCACTGTGTGTGTTGGTTTGGATGTGTGTGTATAGTAAGTATAGAAGTAAAACAGGGTATGGTATAAAAACATTGATTTGTAAAAGTTATAGGAGAAATATATCATAGATTTAAAAGGCAATTATACTCCCCCCAACTAATTCTCCACTCCGTAGTTTTGCATAGATTCCCCGTACCAGGTCTCTACACATCTAGGTGACTCCCAGAGATTAGCACCTAGTGGTATAGGGGTGTGGGTGGGTTTAGAATCTAATTCTATTTTTAAATGTTTGTTGAAAGAAATAATTGTCTCTTGGGGTGAAAGACAACATTGGAGACCTATAGACCTACATTGGGATTATATATTCTATTCTGTATATACAGTAAATAAACAAAAATGGAACATTTTTCTTGTCTGTAAACACTCAGTCTGGACACACACAATCTGTTTCATAGTTTCCTGGCATACTTCCTTAAAATTGGCTCTTTTTATAGATACTGCTCCCCTCCCCCCCCCCCCCCTCCATTTTCTATGCAGTTCTGCAAGTTAAAGACAGAAATCCAGGTTTGCCTATTATCTGGAAAATATAAACAATACCGTGAAAAATGTCCTTGTGTTACACTCGCTATTTTGAATATCTATGCCCTACTGTATCACTTGTGTGGTGGTGTGTGTGATAAAAGAATTCTATTATGTTGGACAAGATTTATTAGGAAAATTCTGTTTCCATAATTGTAATAATACAGTTGTTTGTTATCAGTGGAAATATTTATATTATTCACTGCCACCATTCTTATCTAAGCAGAAACATTTCCTCTGGGCTATTCAATCTGTTGTACATTAAATCCAATAAAATGGAATCTATTGTTTATCTCCTATCTTCAATGTGTGAAGGGTATCTAAACTGGTAAAGAAAAATGAATTGCCCATTACTGGAAATTATAAATCTTCCCAACTATCTATGTACCATTTTTTGTGGATTGGTCCCGTTTCTTTATATTTGATATCAAATCTTATATTTCAGCTGTCAATCAATAGCCTTATTATCATAAAGTCTTCTGCTGGGTGCAGTTTTGCTGCATTTGGTTGGCAACAGTTGGTATGCGTGAAATGCATTTTTTAAAATTCTCTCGCCACGTGCTTATTACTCATTGTGATTACTGTGCATGCTTACCCTCACAGAGAGTCTTGTCTGATAAAGGGGTCAATGGTTATTAATGGGAGGGGTGATACTGAGCCTGAGCCAATCAAGTACTGGATTGAAGACATGCAGCAACACACTCACACTCCTCATGTGCTACTTAGATGTATTCAGTTATAGATTAAGATGAAGCAAAATACTTTTTTTCCCCACCTTTTAAAGATCTAATAATACACCTGATTTCTGGTCCCATGCACACAGGCAGAGGTGTCTTGTATAGCAAAAAGAACAAAGTAAAAGGCACACACCGTGGCCTGACGTAGACAACCATTATGGTTTGAAACACGTCAGGCCACATGTGTGCCTTCTACTTATGTTAAAATATAATAAAAGTGCTTGATTTTACCGCACTAGTGTTGGTTTCTAGTGTGCGCTGCTGCCCACACATGTATATATTGTGAACAAAACATTGTGGCTACTTGAAGTACAGTATATAGGAGCCCGAAAAACAGTGATGAAGCAGTTTTTATGGAAAAAAGGAAGCAGTCAATAGAATCAGATCCCGTGGTAACTTTGGCGAAGAACAATGATTCTAAAATAAGGGGCACAGAGGGATTCCAACTGATCGCCAATTTCTAGATAAATGAGAAATCCCATTGGGTAAGGAATGGAATGTCTCCTGAAATATTACCAAATAATCTAAATTTACACATCAACATCACTGTATCCGTTCAAATACAAATAGCAATGAACTGGAAATCTGGGTACACACCATCCAATATTTCTGGCCGACCGATTGACCGACATTTCAGTGTACCGGTCGGTCAGGCCAAAATATTGGGTGGTTTTTCTGGCCAGACGTGACCATCGTCCAACTGTTTCTTTGTCTGAATCGGACAAAGGAATGATTGGATGCTTCAGAAAACCGCGACTGAGCATGCAGTCTTTTATGGACCGCAAGGTCAGTCGGGGCAAAAGTAGCAATGTCCAACAGTTTGCTTCATCCTGAATGAACGGTTGGAAGAGCCGAATGGTTGGTCAGGAATCAGGATGAAGGATTAGGTGTGTACCCAGCTTCAGACCACATATGGGGCAGCAGGGTGGCTCAGTGGTTGCATTGATATCTTGCAGCACTGAAGTCCTGAGTTCGATTCCACCCTTGGATACATCTGCAAGGAGTTTGTATGTTCTCCTTGTGCTTGCGTGGGTTTCCTCTGGGCACTCCGGTTCCCCCCACAATCATAAAGACATACTGATAGGTTGTATGTGTCAAATAAATGTGCTTAGATTGTAAGCTCTTCGGGGCAGGACCTGATGTGAATGTATACATGTAATTGTAAAGCAATACGGAAGATGTTGGCGCTATATAAATCCACAATAATAATAATATATAGGTAAAGGCATTAAAAGGGACAAGCTTTTTCAATGGTTTCTAGGTGTGAAGAAGAATTGGGATATCATTTTCTACTGCACCAAATCTGTAACTTTGTGGGTTTGTGTGATAAAATCCTGCATTCTAATGTTAGAATGTCCCATGCACTAATTCTATGGAGGTTGATGCTGAAGAAAGAATTCTTGCACTTTATTTTGATGCCGTGGATATACACTCAACGATCAACTGTGTCAAACCTATTTTACAGCATTAATGGAACGCTGGTGACTTTTTTAAAACCAGAGCCATATGATGATCCAAGGTCTCGATATTATGCTTTGGTGAGAAACAAGTTTTTAGAGATGAACGAAACTGCTGAGTTTTGTTCCGATAGCGGTTTTGCGAAACCGAATAAACTTCTGACAATCCGATTTAATCTGAATTTTTCAAATTTCCGATAGACATTTTTGATTTTTATGCTTGGCTCCTCTCGGGCGCACAATGGCTTCCATCTCTTCTGGTGCCTCCCGGAAGCACGCAGGCACCTCTTCTTATCTCCTCCAGCCTTGTGAGTAGCAGATTGGGTGGAGGAGATCCAATCAATTTGAAATTAGGTTTCCAGACAATCCCTGCATCAGATTTCGGGCATTCCTTTTTCCCATTGGTTCTCTGTATTACTAAAGCCTTTCTCAGTCACTGCTTCTTTGCCTGTTATAGCGTTGGTTTGTCCATGCTAGTAGTTCCCTCTCTGGTTCTATTGTCTCTTAGTCCTTATTCATCTATCTCAGTTATTTCTGCCTGCCTTGTCCTCTGCCTTCTTGTCTTCCTTATCTGTGTCTCTTCTCCATATTATTTATTATATCTTCCTGCTCCTGTGGTAGCTCTTGTTGCTGTCCCTGTTTTCCTGGGTATACTCCGCCTCAGCATCTATACCTTGTGCTCCAAGACCTGGGGGTAACCGGGTACAACGAGATGCAACAAGTCTCCTGATGATCTGGGGCTTGTCTATAGGTGATGAAAGTGGTAATAGATTAGGGTATAGGTTCTGAAGGTATACTCAGGGACTCCGGGCATCACACTGTGTAGTCCTGTTTCAAGGGTTGTGTAGCCCTATTCTAAGGATTGTATAGCCATGCTCCAAGGGTTATGTAGCCATGTTCCAAGTAAAGTCAACTTAAGTTTATCTTGAGAAAACAAATTGCCACCTTTTCATGCCATGTTGTTGCAGTTTTTTGGCATAGGGAAGTTATGCATATTTGGCCTAAAACATTTGCATTCTATATTTTTTGATCACTTAGTTTGGCTAAATAGGAATGTAACCCTTTATATAATTGAAATGATAAGAAATTGGGAGAGAAATGGCGAGGACAATGAAAACAGGTCTTAATGTTAAAAGCAGTAGCCTTTATACATAGGGCCTTATTCAATAAGAGGTGCAAAATGTTGGATGTGCTCTTACTCAGCAACCAATCAGATGTTAAGAAATATTTTCTAACTGTATTAAATCTGTAAAAAGGTAACATCTGATTGGATTAGACAAATTAACAGCCCAGAGGTTACACCTTATTGAATAAGCCCAATAATGTCAGTCCTTTACTGTAGTCCTTCTATAAGGGCAAAGCAAAAAAGGGTTGGCCCATAACCCCATCGACACTTCATGCTATTTAGAACCATATAAATATTTTAAATCATTATTAGGTTTATCAGTAAATTCTAGATATAAAAATGATCTAGAATTAACGGACTATTGGATAATCCAGGTTCTATATTTTATAAATATATTCGAGTCTGTCTTTACTGGTAAAATCTAGAACATTTGGTTTAATATCATTGTATTTATAAGATCTTTAGATAAATTGCAAAATCACAGGAGACCATAAATGCTTTATCCCATAGCTGATATAATATTCCTGTATGTGCAAGTTTAACACCGCACTATTACACAATGTCAGTCCACAAACTCCTACGCAACCTTTTACTTAAAAAAGCAGAAGAGTGTTATTCCCCCAAATATCATCAACTGAAAATATATAAAATTATACATTTATTTATTATCTCTATAACTATAATTAAAAATATCTGTTGTATTCAATTAGATCAACTGTACTTGAAGTTTAGTTCTTGAAGACGTTTCGCTAGTCATCCGACTGGCTTTCTGTGGCAATTATGTACCCTGGAAAATCCCAATTAGCCTATCACAGCCAGGTGTTAAGGGCGTGATTGGATGGTGGCTAAGAGGTGTTATAGGAACGCCCAGGGTAAGGTGTCAAACTATAGGTGTCACAACTATAATTAAAAACTTATTTCTAGAGATTGGAATTTATTCCAATATTCAAGTATTCAATATCAATTTTGGAATTTTGAAGTGCAATATCGAATTTTTGATTTTCTAATATTTCAGGTTCGTTTTGAAACCGAGATTCATCACTAATATTTACATGCAAATAAAACCCTACAAATATTTTGTAAAATACATCATTAGAAATCATTGGCGATGTAATCAGTTATAATCAGTGTTTAGTGTCTTACACGATTCAGTAAACCTTGTGTGTTTTATAGGATTATTTGTATGTAATAATTTATAATTTATGTATACACCTGCAGGCTGATGCAATTAAAGGTGCAAATGTTTGCCTGTGCTATTAATCTGTAGCAACCAATTGGATGTTATGTAACTGCAGTAACCCAATAAAAAGCTTAAAGGGTATCTATACTCAAAATCGAATTTTCAAAAAATATATCTTTAGATAAAACAAGATCCCACTACTTAAAAACTTTTTCTGGATTTTAAATCTGAGCTGTAGAATTTGAGAAATCGTCATTTAAATTCACAGCATTTACAGGGAAGGACCTGTCACTCCAGATGCAGAAATTATACTATGTGACCCATGCCTGACCTCTTTGCCTGCCTGCCTGCCAGCACACTCTCTGCAACATTTAAGAGAATCAGCAGAGAAAAGAAAAAAGGCAGGGGGGAGGGAGGGGGGATGTGTAAGCAGAGCAGTGTCCATGGTGAGGCTGTGCAGAACTTATAAGTGTCGCAGACACTACAAGAAGGCAGTGAGTAAGGGAGGGTGGGGGCAATTAGGAGCACTCACTAAACGTCAATAATTTAATAACAAAACAAGCACAGATAAATATGTGAGTACCACCATTTTACTTCTCTCAAATTTTAGTTTCATATAATGGAAAGTTGTTTGTGAGTATAGTGACCCTTTAAATCTTACTGCATCAGCCCCCTTGTTTAAAAATTAAGTAACTACATGGGGATATTTAATATACTCTATTATTTCCCTACCATATTTCATGTTTCAGCATGTCATATGACACTTGGGGCCATAACTAAGCAGCAGTAATAATTGAGCAATATTTAACATAAAAAGCCTGTAAATTTGTTATGTTCCCAAATATGCAGTATAGACTGGAACCTCTTAGCAGTGTTTATTTTGTCCTCCAACTAGACGAATAAAAGGTCAGACAAGTAACCATAATACATTAGCACCATCATTATTTTTTGCAGCTTTATAAACACCTTTGTTGACTTTTCTCCGTGAAGTGCAGAGGGAAGAAAGTATTTGGTATTTCAACTAAATCATCAGAATTCAGGTCATATTTATCAGGTCTTCATATTGGTTGCTCACCTATTTTTGTTCATTTTGATTGTTGTGTGTAGAGAGATGGATTAGAACTCGAACTTGAACCCAAGTTCGATTTAAACTTAACAACCCTCAAATTTATGGTTCTATTTTAGGTAACCCTCGAAAGCATCGTTCGGTAACCCTCGAATTCGCAGTAACCCTCGAATGATGCTTGTGCAAACCCAACAATTGCCTGCTCGTGTTTAAGAAGTGTTTTAACAAGTTTTGGTGATAGTGACATGTTCCCCAGACCATTTCCCAGGTGTCTCAGCCATTTACAGTAAGTTATCATTGTTAGTTTAGCTGTAAATCACCCAAACTTTTCAAACTATCACTCCCCAATTGACTTTAATGGGTCCGAATTCGAACTTTCGAACTTTTACTGAAGTTCAAAAGTTCAAAAACGGACCAAACTTTATGAAGTTCGCCCATCTCTAGTTGTGTGTTCTCCAATTGGAAGGAACTACATTTACTATCAATTTATATTTATCCAGTTTAAATTGGATACAATTAATTGTACAGTTTAAATAAAGATTGAACAGTTTAGGTATAATCCCTTTATTTAGTAACACAAAAAAAACACGATATGCTGGGCAGCCATTTTGTCAATTCATTATTTATTTACTATTTTCTAAGATCGACACTGAACCACTCAAAACCCATCACTATTTTGTCATTTTATTCATTACAGCTGCAGTAGACTGGGCACTTGTTTAGTTGCAGGTAAGGGCAGGTAAGGGCTTGATCACATTAGACATGGACCAAAACGGACCACAACGTCCGTTTTTGTTGTTTGTATCAGTCTGGTTTTGGTGTATTTTTGCTGAAAATTACCAGACCTGTTAAAAAGACAGAGTCTATCTGATCCGTTAAAAAAAATGACCGCAACGCACGTTTCAGACTGGAAACTGACAAAAATGTGTGAACATGGCCTATGTCTAGTTATTTTAATGCATTTAGAGGGACAACAAACTTCGATTACCTACATCCACAGGACATTACCTACATCCATGCAAGCGAACGTTGTCCCTTTTTCAGGAATATTGGGATAAGGCTTATCTCTGTTTAGAACAGCACCAGCAGGGCAGCGCTAAGCAGGTTGTAACTGTGTGAGAGTTGGTATTAGCTATAAAACTGACTGACACCCATTAATCTGTTTAGTCCAACTGGCAAAGCCTTACCAGTCCCTACTCTCCCCGACTCACTGTGAAGGGGGAATGTCAAGTTGACTCATGGGAGTGTTTTGGATCATGTTCAATTAGAATAGGATTTTTTAAAATGAGTGGATTTGGAGGAACTTTTGGAACTTTCAAAGGGCAGAAAATCAAAATCAGTGTCACTTTTCTAAATTTGATGTTCAAAATAAATGTCTTCAGTTGGGTGGGGAAATGAAACTGGCTGGTTTTGGTCATCTCTCCCCAAAAGACAATGATAGTGTTAGATAGAAAGGAAAGAAAGAGCTTCTTATAACCCTGAGCATGTGCAGAGGAGGCAGCAGGTGAAACAGCTGTCAATCATTGACTGTGATGTCAGCAGTCACAGCCTTGATTTAATGTATTATCCTTTAATGTCTGGTTAGTAATGCAGGGAATGAAGTACAAAATATATCAGTTGGGGTTGGAGGTAGGTAACTGACAATGAAACAATTTTTTGTTTAAAGAGTGGACATGCCTTTTAAAGGGCATGTCCAGCCTACAAAAAGTAACCTTGAAATGTCAAAAAAAAAACAAACCAAACTCCAGTTCTGCATTATCTATACGTTTCAAAGATGCCCCTGAAGTTACCTTACGGCGGTCGCCGCTCCTCCTCTGCGACTGAAAACCAGGGTGCCTGAGACAAACCTTTAAATGCCGCCCTTGATTATGCATTAGAAATGCCAGACTTTCTGTAGTATAAAAGATTTGTAAGCCCCCCACCATGTCAAGGTAAACTCTTTAAGCAGGGCCCTAACTAGCCCAACTAGTGTAACCTTGTCTAACAAACTAAAGCAAACCTAACATTATAAAATGATTTTAAGAACATCATCAGGGTTATTCAGTAAAAGTTCTTATCGTTTAAAATGGTGCTAATTTTGCCCCAACCAATCAGATGTTAGCTTTCAAATATTAAATAAGATCTGATTGGTTGGGGCAAGATTAGCACCATTTTAAACGATAAGACCTTTTATCGAATCTCCCTGCATATCTGTTACTAGGGGGGGGGGGATTTCTTGACCGGTCAAGGAAAAACTTTCCCCCCACTACTGCCTGTCTGCCACCTTTCTTCTTCAGTGCAGGGGTGTCTGACAAATGTCTCACTCTGCCTAATGGTAGAAGTGGCCCTGTTGAAAGCTGCTCCACTTCCTGGTTGCAGCTGTCGGTAAAGGCGCAACGTGTGGTCATGCCCAATCGCCTAAAAGCCATAACCAGGAAGTAGAGCGGCTGTCAGTTCAGAAGCCCTCTGCTCCTGGTTTTGCTTGAAACAAACTCAAAACAGGAGCATGGGGCGGCGCCCAGGCATGAGGGACCAGGTCAGGTAAGTTACTCCAGGGGAATCTTTGAAACGTATTAGAAATGCAAAAGGGGGGGTTTCGGCGGGGGGGGGGGGTTGTGATTAACAGTAAAGGTAACTTTATTTTAGGCTGGATTTGCCCTTTAATTTTAATCTATATAATAAATAGGTTTCAATTGAGAATTAGCAAAGCTAATCATTTAATTAAACAAGCTAGGTTAAAGTGACATAGGAGTAATCCTATTCAGAAGGAGCATAATGACATTGTATAGTCATAAATATAGATATAGAATAATATGGTCTGGAAAGTTCACGAAAGTCCAAATCTAAATTGATGAATAAGGGAAACACTGTTTTAACTCTCAATAGTCCAGAGGAAATGTAAAACCGGTGATTGGTTAAATATGATCACATGACTAAATATGTAACTAATCAATAACGACGTATATGACTAATTGTAAAAGTATAAAAACACTTGCTCTGTAACAATCGAATCAGAAGGTTCTATCCCAATGACTCCAGTGTCTCGTATCCAGTTCTCTCATGGATGTTGTTAAATTGATATTTCGGCCTAGTGATTGACATTTAATTTGAATATATGGTTTTCGTTATCATAAAAAAGAAAGAAAGGAAAATACAAGATGACTAAAGCTACCCATACACGGGCAGATGTTTTTCAGATCGGATTTCCAATTGAATGCAACAAAGAACCGGTCGAAGAACTGCCTACGTCCCCCCCCCCCCTTTGAAATCTGCGGGAGATAGGGACTTACTTTGCGTCTGGTCCAATCTTCATGCCGTACATGTTAACGATATTTAGAGCGATTCGATTTAATTTACAGAATCGCTCAGAATATGGATTGTGTGTGGGGGGGGCTTAGGAGATAAAAAGGGAGAAAGAAAAAAAAAGAAGGTCCCGCTTTCCTGAAACTTCTTTTTCTGATCATGTTTAGTTAGTGGAACGCTAGTCTGTGAAAATTGGTGAACCCCGATAAAAGTTACTTGTTTGCAGGAAGATTCATTGAGAAAAAACAAGTTTAGGAGTTATGAAAAGTCTGAACCACTGGAATTTTCTAGGTGGAATGGAATAATCTTCTCATTTATGTAACTGAACCTTGGCATCATTTTTCTGGATGTTTGTTCCCAAGACCTTGACATAGGGTTGTTACAATGACAGACTGAGATACACAATGGCTTCCACACATTAAACCATTAGACTAGATTTTAAAATGTTATTGACAAAGATACAGTGTTGTGCTCGAGAAAAACTATTAAGAATCCTTTGTTGTGTGGACGAAATATTCTTCCGATGTAATTACACATTTATGCTCGGATTAGCAGGTGCTGGGCTGATCTGGTCTTTTACCCTTGAAAGAAAAGATAATTGCTTATGGAACGTTCAACAAAGATTTAATTGGGTAAGTCTTCCAGAATATATTGTTACCAGTGATGTTCAATCTCTTCCCCCACTAAACAGTTAGTTCCTTGATCTCCTGTGAAAAGGCACAATGATTAGATTCCCTACAAACAATTTCCACATACATGATGTGGAGTAAAGAAAAAGAGCAACAAAAAAAAAGGAGAAGTTCCCATTTAAAAGATTTACATCTGCAGTAGTGGTATCAGACCATCGCTAGCTCTCGGACCAGGAAGAACTTCATGTTGCATGCTCTTCCCCCAGATTTACTGTCCCTGTGTACAAGATTGTAGCAACTATCAATAGAGACAGGCACAATGCACCCAGCATTGCTGGCCCTGTTGATTACGACAAACATCAGATATGGTGAGTACAGCAAAGCCTTTTATTGATTAGTCGGGCTTTTAGCGACGGCTGTGCCATTATTGCAATTTGCCCCACATTGCTGCCACAAGCAATGTTATAAAGTATTTGCAACAACTTTTATGCGACTTTTTAATGTATCTCTCGTTGCAAAATAGTATACATTTAAAGATGGCTGCATACAACTTTACAATTTGTACTCTGTGATTTGATTTATATTTTGCGTTGTTGTGTGTATGAAAAAAGTTGTACTACACATCCTTCCTGTAAGGACTACACAGTAAATGATGTAAAGGGACTTCAATATACCAAATGTTATGGGTTCAGTAAAAGATAAATTATACACAACAAGTTTCATTTAGTTTGGGTTGATGAGTCAAATATTCCTGGGGAGTATTAAAATGTTGGTATTTTAAAGATTTGTGACATCATTGCATAAAGAAGTCACATCATATCAACGTATGATGAGACAATTTCATGAAATGGCTTTTTTATTGGCTTAACAAGTTTATATGCTAAATAAAAACACAGCAAAGTTGACCACGTGATGTAACCAAAACAGATGTTTTTAAACTTTGGTAAAGAGCTGATATTGCACTGAATATCACAATGCAAAAATACATTATTACCTCTTGTTACATTCTTATCCTACACCCACATCTACATGTGTTTGAGACATGGCATTTCATTTATTAAAAACTTTTACTTAAAATGAATAGGCCCCCAAACAACTCACCATCTCCTAATAGCACCCAGGATGAGGATGTGAACACCTGAGTTGTCTTATATCCCTCATACCAGTCTTCCAAAGTCTGAAACAGCGCTAGACTGGGCCTGCTTCTCTTAGGGGATGAGGGATTGATTGTCGGTGTCTTGGAGATTATTCTCAATAATGATGCACCTACCACAAAATCCTTACTAAACCCAACCAAATCCCTGGTAAATTTCTGCAAACACGACCTCAGTTATCTCACCCAGAGTCTCCCTTATATTAATAGCAGATCCCTGACACCCTAAAATTATATACAATCTCCCTGAAATTCCTTTTTTAAACAGTAAGAAGAGTTACATGTAATGGTTATGTCTGTCACTCTACTTCTCCGGAGATAAGATCAGGGATCATCATCACTCTCGCTCTACACGTAATAAGGACATACTAGAGAGAGTCTGTAAAATGCATTATTGGTTACTAGATCTAAATGTTGCTCTTGCAGGGTGGGATATCTGTTACCTCCCAACTATGGTTGTAGTTTTTTTTATTTTATTTCACTCTGAAAACAAAATCCTAAAGATGAGTTAATAGATCTGCTCATACCTTAGAAAGACACACATTTGGGACTTTGCTGACCAATCTGTTTCATTGCATAAAATAGTTTATTTTATTTAGTTTACTTTCTCCATCCTAAATATTCCTACCAGACTATTACCTACCATAGTTCATAACTACAGTAATGTGTTTATAATCATAACTATAGTAATGTGTTTATTATCGTAACTACAGTAATGTGTTTATTATCATAACTACAGTAATGTGTTTATTATCATAACTACAGTAATGTGTTTATTATTATAACTACAGTAAAGAGTTTATTATCATAACTACAGTTATGTGTTTATTATCGTAACTACAGTAATATGTTTATTATAACTACAGTAATGTGTTTATTATCGTAACTACAGTAATATGTTTATTATAACCACAGTAATGTGTTTATTATCATAACTACAGTAATGTGTTTATTATTATAACTACAGTAATATGTTTATTATACCTACAGTAATGTTTTTACTATCGTAACTACAGTTATGTTTATTATAACTCAGTAATGTTTTATTATCATAACTACAGTAAATGTGTTTATTATCATAACTATAGTAAATGTGTTTATTATCATAAACTACAGTAATTGTGTTTTTATTATCAATACTACAGTAATGTGTTTTATTATTATAACTACAGTAATATGTTTATTTAACTACAGTAATGTGTTTACTATCGTAACTACAGTAATATGTTTATTATAACTACAGTAATGTGTTTATAATCACACTCAGTAATGTGTTTATATATCAAACTATAGTAATTGTTTATTATCATAACTACAGTAACGTGTTTTATTATATAACTACAGTAACGTTTTTATCATAACTACACAGAATGTGTTTATTATAACTACAGTAATGTGTTTTATTATCATAACTACAGTAAGTGTTTATTATCATAACTACAGTAATGTGTTTTATTTCATAACACAGTAATGTGTTTATTATACTACAGTATGTGTTATTATCATAACTACAGTAATGTGTTTTAATATACTACAGTAGGTTATTTATCATAACTACAAGTTGTGTTTATTATTATAACTACAGATTGTGTTTATTATTATAACTACAGTAATGTGTTATTATTTAATCAGTATGTTTTATTATTATAACTACAGTAATGTGTTTTATTATTATAATAACTACAGTAATGTGTTTATTATTAAAACCAGTAATGTGTTTTATTATTATAACTGCAGTAATGTGTTTATTATAATAACTGCAGTAATGTTTTTATTATAATACAGTAATGTGTTTATTATATAACTGCAGTAATGTGTTTATTATAATAACTGCGTAATGTGTTTATTATAATAACTGCAGTAATGTGTTTATATAATAACTGCAGTAATGTGTTATTATAATAACTGCAGTAATGTTTTTATTATAATAACTGCAGTAATGGTTTTATTATAAAACTGCAGTAATGTGTTTTATTATAATAACTGCAGTAATGTGTTTATTATAATAACTTCAGTAATGTGTTTTTTAATAATAACTGCAGTAATGTGTTTTATTATTATAACTACAGTATGTGTTTATTTATAACAACAGTATGTGTTTTATTATTATAACTACAGTAATGTGTTTATTATTATAACTACAGTGATGTGTTTATTATTATAACTACAGTAATGTGTTTATTATCATAACTACAGTAATGTGTTTATTATAATAACTGCAGTAATGTGTTTATTATAATAACTGCAGTAATGTGTTTATTATAATAACTGCAGTAATGTGTTTATTATTATAACTACAGTAATATGTTTATTATAACTACAGTAATTTGTTACTATCGTAACTACAGTAATATGTTTATTATAACTACAGTAATGTTTTTATTACACAACTACAGTAATGTGTTTATTATCATAACTATAGTAATGTTTTTATTATCATAACTACAGTAACGTGTTTATTTATCATAACTACAGTAACGTGTTTTATAAACTACAGCAATGTGTTTTATTATAACTACAGTAATGTGTTTTAATATCATAACTACAGTAATGTGTTTTATTATCATAACTACAGTAATGTGTTTTATTATCATAACTACAGTATGTGTTTATTATAACTACAGTATTGTGTTTATATCATAACTACATAGTGTTTAATATAATGTAATGGTTTATTACATAACTACGTAATTTTTATTTATAACTACAGTAATGTGTTTATTATATAACTACAGTAATGTTGTTATTTATAACTACAGTATGTGTTTATTATTATAACTACGTAATGTGTTTATTATTATAACTACAGTAATGTGTTTTTATTATAACTAGCAGTAATGTGTTTATTATTATAACTGCAGTAATGTTTTATTATTAACTCATTAAGGTGTTTATTATAATAACTGCAGTAATGTGTTTATTATAATAACTCAGTAATGTGTTTATTATATAACGCAGTAATGTGTTTTATTATAATACGCAGTAATGTGTTTATTATAATAACTGCAGTAATGTGTTTATTATAATAACTGCAGTAATGTGTTTTATTATAATAACTGCAGTAATGTGTTTATTTATAACTGCAGTAATGTGTTTATTATAATAACTGCAGTAATGTGTTTATTAAATAACTCATTAATGTGTTTATTATAATAACTGCAGTAATGTGTTTATTATTATAACTACAGTAATGTGTTTATTATTATACTACACAGTAATGTGTTTATTATTATAACTACAGTAATGTGTTTTTATTATAATAACTGCAGTAATGTGTTTATTATTATAACTACAGTAATTGTGTTTATTATTATAACTACGTGATGTGTTTATTATTACTACAGTAATTTGTTTATTATTATAACTCAGTAATGGTGTTTATTATTATAACTACAGTAATGTGTTATTATATAACTGCAGTAATGTGTTTATTATAATAACTGCAGTAATGTGTTATTATTATAACTACGTAATGTGTTTATATTATAACTACAGTGAGTGTTTATTATTATAACTACAGTAATGTGTTTATTATCATAACTACAGTAAAGTGTTTTATTATAATAACTGCAGTAATGTGTTTATTATAATAACTGCAGTAATGTGTTTATTATAATAACTGCAGTAATGTGTTTATTATAATAACTTCAGTAATGTGTTTATTATTATAACTACAGTAATGTATTTATTATTATCACTGCAGTAAGTATTTATTATTATAAAACTACAGTACTGTGTTTATATTATAAACTACAGTAATTGTGTTTATTATTATAACTACATGTATGGTGTTTATTATTATACTACTCAGTATGTTTTATTTATAACTGCAGAATTATTTTTATTATAACTACAGTAATGTGTTTATTTTAACTACAGTAATGTGTTTATTATTATAAACTACAGTAATGTGTTTATTATCATAACTACAGTAAATTGTTTTATTATTATAACTACAGTAATGTGTTTATTTAATAACTACAGTAATGTGTTTTTATTATCCTAACTACAGTAATGTGTTTATTTATAACTGCAGTAATGTGTTTATTATAAAACTACAGTAATGTGTTTATTTCATAACTACAGTATGTGTTTATTATAATAACTGCAGTAATGTGTTTTATGCAGAGGGTACCCAAAACTTCCTTACTAAAGTGAAAGATTGTTGGACTGAATATTTAACAATCAGTCTTAACAAGCAAATCTGGTATAAATCTGTAACTTAATATAGTAAGTAAATATGCAGTTGTGTTTTTACCAAATGAATATCATTAGAATCCAAGTGTAGAGCATATCTACTAACCAGCGGTATCGGAAACCTCTGATACTGCAGGTTAGCATAAAAGTACATCCACAGTTGTACATGTGGATGTACAATACCATGCGTTACTAGAGTACCACAAGGGTATTGTATAGGCAATTGTACATTTGCGATCTCGATCATACTTTTTGTAAATCACGCACAGCATCATTCAGGGCTGGACAGTAAATATTGTACAGAGCAGGTTTATATCGCTGATAAGACAAAAATTCTGTTTCGTGGCAATCCATGGAACAGAATTACTCAACAGGGAAGCTGGTTCTGTATGGCCGGTAGTTACCGTAAATAGAGGAAGTGTGGTATATACATTTCCCCTAAAAATTGAAATGCTCTGAGGATTTTTTGTTGTGCAATATTTTACTAGTAAGTAGATGGAACTGTACTGAATGGAACTGTAAAGGGACTCCATGTTACTATCTACTAGAAATGGCCGAACTTCCTAAAGTTTGGTTTGTTTTAGAACTACAGAACTACAGTTCTATAGTTCGAAAACAAACTCATTAAAGTCAATGGGGAAAAATTGTTAGAAAAGTTCTGATAAAAACAGTTGAAAGTTATTTACTTACTGTAAATGGCTCTGGGACCTGGGAAATGGTCTGGGGAACACGTCAATATCACCAAAACTTGTTTAAACACTAACTTTCCTCACGGTCGGGCAATTGTCAGGCTTCCGCATTGAATTTTCGAGGGTTACCAAAATTGATAGTCAAATTTGAGGATAATCGCCGAATTCGAGGGATGCCAAATTATTGGCAAATTTGAGGGTTAGCAAACGCTACATTCGAGGGTCATCGCCGAATTCGAGGGTTAGCGAACACTACATTTAAAGGTTATTGCCGCATTTGAGGGTTACTGAACGCCACATTCAAGGGTTATTCCCGAATTCAAGAGTTAGTGGATACTACATTTGAGGCTTATCAACACATTCTAGGGTTACCGAATTCCGCATTCGAGGGCTATTGCCAAATTCGAGGGTTACCAAATGCCAAAGGTTATGCCCAAATTCAAGGATTAGGGAACACTACATTCAAGGGTTTTCGCCATTTGCTAACCCTCGAATTTGGCCATCACCCTTGAATGCGACATACAGTACATTTGAGGGTTATTGCCACTAGAGATGGTCGAACTATTGAAAGTTCGAAAGTTCGAAAGTTCGAAAACGGACCCATTAAAGTCTATGGGAGGCAAATAGTTCGAAAAGTTCGAGTCAAATACAACTAAAATATTAATGGTAACTTAATGTAAATGGATGTGGGACCTGGGAAATGGTCTGGGGAGCATGTTCCAATATCCAGGACTTAAGTAAAATCGATTTTACTCTCATGCGCACTACTTTCGAGCTTTCCCGTTCGAAAGTTCAAGGTAACATGTACATTTTACGAGCAGATATGATACTCGCGTATAGGCTGTAATGGAGACTTTACTCGCAGATTAGATGTTCGCGCCTAGATACCATGTACATTTTACTTGCGGATTCGATACTCAAACGTTCGAACATTCGATAAATCATCGAAAGTCCGGGAAATATCGAAAGTCCGCGTCCGAGATAGTTCGAGAAGTCCGGGTCCGCTCGAACTCGAACAGTTCGGCTCGAACTCGGGTTCGAGTTCGAGTTCTATGCCATCCCTAATTGCCACATTCTAGGGTTACCTAGCACTAAAGTCGAGGGTTATTGTTTTTTATTGAAAATATGTCCGCAAGTTCTAAAAATAGTTCTAAAAAGTCCAAACTCTGGTTCGAGTTCGAGTTTTGGTCCATCCGTATTATTATCTAGTTTTCTTTCTACATACCACATACCAGACAGTTTAAAGGGTATCTCCACGTCTCATATGAACTTTTTCTGCAGTGTAGTGGACCCTATCCTACCCCCAACCGCCATATTGTTAGCAAAAAAAATAACCAGAAAGGTGCTTACTGAGATTCGTTCCCCTGGCCTTCAGACCCGGCCCTCTGCTTGCAGGAAATTGCAAGAAGCGGGCCGGATCAGCAGCAGCGTCCATGATTGACTGAGAGGCAACCAATCACAGGCGCAGCTGAAGGCAGTGCAGAATGCAGGGCTCTGTAAGTACATTACTGATTTATTTTTTGCAAACAAATATGGTGGTTGGGGGTGGGATAGGGTCTACTACACTATAGAAAAAGGATTTAATGCTAGGGCACACGGCAGCAAACAGGGATGCAGAGGGAGGGAGGGAGGGAGAGAAGCACTCCAGTGGGCAAGCCAGAAACCTCTCAGAGGAAAGATAAGAGGCGGAATCCTTTTCAGCCAGGCTTCTTCTCTTTACTTTCTGGGACTTTGGGGAGACACTGCAGGAGAACCATTTGGATCTGGGATGTAAGGTAAGGATATTTAAACACTACACAGTGGGTCCAGTAGAGGGGGAAATTTTAGTTTTGGGGGGTAGACATGTCCACCCCCAAAACTATAATCCCCCCAACTACTGGCCCCATCATGTAGTGTAGTTTAATCCTTACCTCACATCCCAGCTCCATAGGGTTCTCCTGTAGTCCCCCCCAAAGTCCCAACAACTGCCCAGCAGGAGGATAGCAGAGTCCATATAGGACTCTGACTCCTACCTGGCCTCCGGGAGAAGTTTGGCATGCGTACTGCAGCCCTTCTCCCCCCCCTCCCTCCCCCTCCCTCTCCCTCCCTCTCCGGATTCCCTCCCCCTAGCATAAATCCCTTTTAATATAGTAGTCCCCCTGTTCCTCCAGCCCCAACCGCTTCATTTTTATCTTTAGAAAGTGCCCCGAACATTACTTACCTCCCCTCTTTCCTCCGCTGCACTGAATGACCGGCAGCCGCGTCCGTGATTGGCTGCCGCTCCCGCCCCTCTGCTTCCATTTTCTGGTAGTGCGGCGGAGGAAAGAGGGGAGGTAAGTAAAAGTTTGGGGCACTTTTTAAAAATAAAAATGAAGCGGTTGGGGCTGGGGGACCTGGGGGAATACTATATCAAAAATTTGTTTTAAGGGTGGACATACCCTTTAAGGGCTAGGTCACACTGATGCACTTTTAAGCGCGATCCAATCGCAGTTTTAAAAGCTCACACTAGTGTGGCCCAATTGATGTGCGCTGTGCTTGCGATCCGTTAATCCTCGCGCACCGAAAAATGTGTGCACAAATGGGCGACGTTAACGTGCGCGCTTCTGCACATTGTGCTGTGTGACCTCAGCCTAAATATTTATCAGGATCCACAGCATTTTTTTTCTGAGGTGGCCATTTACATTCATTGGGAACATATCATTGGAATCTGATGTAAATGTGCCACGATTCACAAATACACTTGCATCAACCTCCATATACTCTGTATGCAACTCTGTATACTCTGGAAAGATTGGTCATTTTGCCACATACATTGCAATCATTATCCTGATACCTTATGTTGAGAATGACTAACCCCACAGGTGACAGCAAAGGTTGGTCCCCACTGAATTGGTCATTTTCAATCCATGCACATGGCCTATAATGATTTGCTATTTATCAGTCACGTGTATGGCCCCTTTACTGGCTTACTGGCCTTTAAGACCGAGTATGCAGTACTGTTTAGTTTCCATACAGATAAACCTACAGTATATGTTTAAATAAATATTCCCTTCCACCCCTTATTACTGATTATTACAAGGATGGGCAATTAATTTCCCCAGTGGGCAGCATGATAAACCAGGACTATTGTAAAGACCAATAGTTAGGACCTTCCAGACTGGGGTTACCTTGACGTGGTTGGAAGGCTTTTCATTCATGTGATCACAGTAATGTATACTAAAACGCCTTTGTTTATAAAGTATGCCAGTGTGCAGATAATATGATATTGTATGGGGCCTAGGAATGTGCATTGCTTCACAAACGTAGATACAAGGGATGAGTGCACTCTGATCCAACAAGGGTGCAGACACCTCAAGGTTCCTCCCTTGGTTCCTCCCTTGGGAACTAGAAACTTCAAAGATAAAGTCCAAATGAGGGTCGCACTTTAAATAACAAACAATTCTTTATTAGTGACCACACATCAATCACCTGTGAGTGACATCTCTTCTCTCATGTACACTTCCTTTAGGGGACTTCCTTTAGGTGACTTCCTTTAGGTGACTTCCTTTAGGGGACTTCCTTTAGGTGACTTCCTTTAGGGGAGCAGAAGCACAATTTGACACAATAGTTTTACATTACTTTGAATTCCTGCCAGAATAATGGTACACTGTGTACACTAACAGATGACCCCAACCTTTATTTAGACAAATAGTTTTGCACGGAGGATTTTGATTGGCTAGACATCTTCACTATTTGATTGTGCAACACACTCACCACAAAAAACTATGTTCAATTTCTCATACTCCAAATAAAGGAGGAAACACTGGAATTGCCATTTAGAAACTTTGAGAGAAATGAAACTAAATACATTACAAGATTTATATTAAAAGTAAATAAAAATGTATTTGTCCATTAAAGCTTTGCTAGCAATTTGACAATACCTGGGGCTTTTTTATTTTAAGGAGAAACATTTTGCCCGTGTGGTTAGGGAACAAAAATGACTCATACGCCAGACATTAAACGATAGGAATTTACTAATATCAGATACGTGTGTATAAGTTCCGCTTGTGACCGAACGATTGACGATCCTTCTATTGGATGCACTAGTCGGTCACAAACAAAATCTGTTAGTGTGTACACAGCCTTAATGTTCGTACACACATATGATTTGGAACTGAGCCACAACACGACTATGACACAATCGTGTGCTGAATGGGCGTTTCGAGCGAGAATCACACTTGTGTATACGTTTAGTCGGGGGTTGTTCATCGATCTGCCAGGTCGATTGACAAACGACCCCCAACCGAACGCATACACCCGTGCGATTTTCGGCCGAAGCGGATGTTGATCGCGCTAATGCGTTATGGATGGGGGTCGTGGCTCGGTTCCATATCATATGTGTGTACGAACATTTAATCTGCAGGAGCCAATCAGATATTAGCAGACATTTCTGCAGTTGAGCAGTAAAAACTTAAATCTGAGTAACAGGGTACATGTTTGCGCTTTTTTTGCAACATGCAAAAGCAAATCCATTAAATACTAGATTATAACCACCTACAGTCTCAAAAAGAAACATACTGCAAATGTATTTATTTTCTACAAAATGTACCCAGATTTTTAAAAATTGTTGTTAAAAAAAATAAAATAAAACCACTTAATTGTATAAAATGAATCAATGTCTCTCTGATTTAAGTTCCCCTTTTTTCTGTGACCATCAGACCAGTTGCCTGTAATGAAATTACATTTGTTAAAATGAATCATTGGGGAGGATAGTTATAGAGTGTGTCGTCCTACACAGGGTGTGAAGGGCCCTTATTGTTCCATATTAGTGATGAATGTTATTTTGGGTCGACATAAGTAAATCTACATAATTTCGAGGTGGAACTGTTGATATTTAATTCCAGGTTTTGATATCCAAATTTGATTAAGGACTAGGTTCCATTCGCTCTTCCGACTCACATAGCCAATGCAATGCTACAGACAGTTCCCACCATGTGGCACTCCTGTACATTATTGGTTCACATGTGTGCACAGCTTTTTGTGTGGATCCTGAAGTCTTCTGTCTTCTATCTACATTCATCACTGTGCAGCTCTGCACCTCTTTATACAGGATTGCTGAAGTGTCAAATCCAATTTTAATTGCTTAAAGTTTCAATCCTAGCAATCACATGATCACATATTAGCAAAATATATTAAAACACGATTGGTTAATATGTGACCATATGATTGTATACACACAGACTCACCTTATCATATAACTGAGCTAACCAAGCACCCAGTAATTGGTTTACTGAAGACTCAGGGACTTCAGGGTCTAATCTCCAGATTATATGCCTCATCTCCACTAAAACAAATACGCAAGTCACGTCAATCTTGAAAATGTGGCACCCAAATCTCCCTGATCTCACAAATGGGCTCAGCACATACAGTATATACTCGTCCCCTGCAGCCAACAACAGACTGATTCAAATATTTATTACCTACCAGATTTATTTAGCACCGTATTTCACTGACATACTCCGAAATGGTATCAAGATAATGCGGACTTTTGGCATCTCATCTGGGAATGCCCTCAAATGACTAAATTTTGGCACAAAATCGGACGGTTCCTGTCAGCTCTGTTACCATGGCCACTTCCCCCAGACCCCTGGGAATAAATATATTGGAGATAGATGACCCTTACATCCTTACAGTGGCATAACTAGAAATCACTGGGCCCCCCGCCCTATGACAGGCCCTTATCCGGGCTTCAACCAAAGTGGTTTTCTGGGAGGAGGCTACATCTGTCATAGGGAGAATAAGAAGATGGGGCCCCCTTGGCTCCCGGCACCCCTTGCAGCTGGCAGTTCCACCCCTGCCCCTTCCTTTATACAGGAATAACTATTCTTTTCAAATGGATGGCGCCAGACTCCCCCCATATTATAACCTGGATAAATATAACCAATGGTGCACTCCCATTTCACTATATCATAAACCAACACAGACATTGCCCTAGGAAGTTCCACAAGATCTGGGACGCTTGCTTAAGGCTTCGACCAAACGTGTGTACTGTGCAGATCTGTCCTGATGTTGTGAAGGTTTGATCTAGTTGTTTCCTCACTGAGTGTAGACTGAGCAGACGGCCCCGTCCTTAAGTGGATTTTGACATACAGAGAGAAGTGGATTTTGCAATGGTAACTAGAATCCAAACCACAGAAGACCAATGTTTGTTTTGTCCAGTCAGCGGATATTTCCTCCCGCTCTAGGTAACAGGGAAGTGAGACTAAAAGGACAGTGTCAAATGTGAAATAAATGTGTATGAAGCATTTATAATACTCAGGAAACATATTGCATAAGGAATATATATTAGATGTATGTCCCCCCGTAATACTTCTGACTTCTTCTTTTTAAAGTCCCCAGTCTTGATACTGATATAGTATAGTCTTTATATACTTTTATCAAGTTACTTCATTGTTTGTCTTGTAGATTCTTGTTTTATAGTCCTGTAAACTATAGCTCATTGTTTTAAAGGGGAAATTTAGGCTACTAAATCAGGCTTATTTAATTAGAGGTGCAAACGTTTGGTTGTGCTTTATGCATCAGATTTATATCTAACTGCAGTAGACCATTAAAAAGTTAATATGGTTGGTTGCTGCAGATAAATGTCACAATTAGTGCAAGCAGCGATCTGATTGGTTGGGGTGAAATTAGCACCTTTTATAAGAACTTTTATTGAATCTCCCTGCAAATGTGCACGTTTTATTACCATAAGGCTAATATTACAGCATAGGAGATTCAATAAAAGTTCTTATCATTCAAAATGGTGCTAAATTTGGGGCAAAATTAGCACCATTTTCAATGATAAGAACTGTTATTGAATCTCCCTAGTTTCCATTAACACACAGCCATGAATATACCATGTAATAATAACCAGCTTGATATCCACCAACACATATAAAAGTCACTCCAACACCATTCTATAGGATTTATCACAGAACAGAATTTATCTTTTGAGGGGCACATGAGCATATTGAAATCTCCCATGCATATTACTAAGACAGTGGGGTAAGTGAGAGCAAAATAAACTGGTTGTTGTGGAAGAGGAATTGCCACTCCAGCAAAACACCCCCTTGAAGGTGGGTTTCTTGTAGACAAATTATATCTGTTTTAAGCACCCGAATCTTCTCAAAAACCTGTAGGTATTTAAAAGGATTATTGAGACCCCTGACATTCCATTAAAGTTTAATCGATGGAAGTGATGTAAGGTAAGGATTTTTATGCTCTACAGAGTGGGGCCAGTAGTGGGGGAAATTATAGTTTTGGGGGTGGAGATGTCCTTTAAACATAATTGAATATAAACCAATACAGGGCAGCACATGCCTAGTGCATATGTAACAACCCTCTTTTGACATCCTTAGTTTATATAAGGGAGTTGATGTCTTAGGGTCTAGATATCAGTGGAGAAGTGGCCCAGCATGGGAGGGGTAGATTTTTGGGGTAAGCATAACCCAAGTTGTATTTTAATGATTAGGCCATGTAGCGGAACCCGACACATTGCGTCACTGAGGAGGAGGAAAGGGGGAAAAGATAACAGTCAGGCAACCGAACAATGTTACTTTCTCTTCTCTCGGTGCAACACTCATAACACATATATAGATTTATGTCTCCGACAATTTTAGGACATACTCATGTATGGGACAGTTACACATGTATAGGCATGTTATATATTGTATTGCAGACAATACAAACATACCTGTGCAAAACATATAAAATGTAGTTTTTTGGGGATATTTTATTCCTAGTGATAATAATCAGTTCGGTTGCATAATATATATATATATTATTTATTATATATATACATAATATACCAATTTGTACACAATGTCTGGCAAATAGATCAATGTAGAGGTGGACTAAACTTTGCTATTTCTTTGGTAATGTCTAATGGATTGATGTCTATGGGAAGAGAACACGTCCTTATTTTATATCAAAGTTTAAAACCAATTACCAGAATAAACATTGTACTGATAACTGGCATTGGACCATGTGTTTTTATATGGTCACCGAACTCCTTGGTCTAATATGCGTATAATTTACCTAGGGCGTACATTATCCACTAAATATTAGTCATTAGGCTATGTAACAGTGCATTATATACTTATAATGCATAAGGCTAGGTATTTTCAATGGGGAGGTGCAGTGGCGAGAATCTATATTACAGTCACTCAGTGATGTCACTTCCTGTATTCCACTGCCCCTCCCACTGTCTCCCCCTCCCTGTGTTAGTCATTTATATAGGAATCCCTGTTTATTATTGACAGACGATATTCGGTCCTTTCTCTTTTCAATAGGAACCGTAATTAACTATTTATACTCTAAACAGGGATTCCTATATACATGACTAATACAGGGAGGAGGAGAGACTGGTAGTGAACAGGTTATTTTTTGGGCTGGCCTTATGTATTATAAGTAATAATACCCTACCTACAGTGTAATATATGGATTTACTTTACCTCGGAGTTCCATGCCCTGTATAAAAGGCCTGCGGCCTCGTGCTTCTATATGGTCATGGAACTCCTTGGTGGTGTAATATCCTTATATAACACTGTAGGTAGCGTATTATCCCTTATATAATAATCATTCAGCTCTGTCAATGATGAGGCAACTCTGCTAACAAGAAATTGAAATAATAAAATACAATTATATAACCAAATGCAGCATAATCATATGAACAGTGGTGAACTCTAGCCTAGATTCTGGATGATTCTAATAAAAAAGATTTTTAAAATGTTTTAGAAATGATGTAAACTTACAGCATTGTGGCAATTGCTTGAGTGTTTGATGGATGAGTTTGTGAGTGTTTGATGGATGAGTGTGAGTTTTTGATAGGTGAGTGTGAGTATTTAATAGGTGAATGTGGGTGCTTGATAGGTGAGTTTGAGTGTTTGATAGGTGAGTTTGAGTGTTTGATAAGTAAGTGTGAGTGTTTGATAGATGAGTGTGAGTATTTGATAGGTGAGTGTGAGTGTTTGATAGATGAGTGTTTGATAGGTAAGTGAGAGTGTTTGGTGGATTAGTGTGAGTTTTTGAATGGTGAGTGAGAGTGTTTGATGGATTAGTGTGAGTTTATGAAAGGTGAGTATGAGTGTTTGACAGGTGAGTGTGAGTGTTTAATAGGTGAGTGTGGGTGTTTGATAGATGAGTTTCAGTGTTTGATAAGTAAGGGTGAGTGTTTGATAGGTGAGTGTGAGTATTTGATAGGTGAGTGTAAGTGTTTGATAGGTGAGTGTTTGATACGTGAGAGCGAGTGTTCGATGAATGAGAGCATTTGATTGGTATTCTTAGGGGCATATTTATAAAGCTTCGTTAAGTTTTCGCGGCCGTTTTCCCTGACATTAACGCATAAGTCGCATTTAACGCGATTTATTAATGTCCGAAAACGGCTGCGAAAACTTAACGAAGCGTTAACCCTTCGCAGCGATACTTACCTGTTACCGCCGCTTCTATTTATAAAGCGGCGGTATGTGTTTCGCACTGCTAGTATCGGCTGTTTTACTTCGCCACCTTGAAGGTGGCGAAAGCAGTCGATACTAGCCTCCCTGCGGCGGGGATGGGCAGGCTCCGCTGAGGCCGGCGGTGGCAGCGGGCTCACTGGCGGCCGCAGTGAGTCTGCCTGGCATCGGCGACCTGAGTGGGGTTGGTGTCGCCAGCCCGAAGACGTCGCGTCGGATCAAGACGCCGGCAACATCGGCCTCGTTGAGGTAGCCAGCGCCCGCCAGGGGTACCTCTCAGGGGTCGGCGGCCTCAGCGGAGCTGGTGTTGCCGGGACTGGAAGAAAGGAGACGTCACCCAAGGGCTCTTTTAAGAGCCGCACACTGGGGCTGACCCCGCCAAAGGCACTGGGAAGCGGGGTCAGCTGCTGGGAAGTTGCTGGGCGGGGTGGGCGTGCCTCCCGTACGCCCCCCCCTTAGCAGAGGCGTCGGGAAGGGACGCCCGCCAAACACATCGCGCCCGCCAAACATATCGCGGCAATGGCGCTCGCCATTATAAATATGGCGATATCGCTATTTTCACAGCCGCGATGTGCGGCGGTAATTTTTTGCGCTAATTTCGCTTTTTTATAAATATGCCCCTTAGTCTTTATTATGGGCTTAATTGTTTTTCTTGCATTTCTCTACCATTAGTATGTTTCTAGGAGTTGTAAACAGGAGACCCAGTAACGTCCATCAGTGTAAAATGCTGTTCGATGTCTTGGCTTTATGAACTGTGTTTTGATTGCTGTAGGTGAAAGGTATAAGATGAGTTTATAATAAGAATCGCTATGCTTAAAGGAGAACTAAACTTTGCATTGCGACTTATTGCCCCTGAGGAAGAACCTGGAATATAAAACCTGCTGTGCTGATCACCGTGGGTAGAAACACATGGATGAGTGGAGGCAGACACTGCCATTCTGGAAATGTTTAAATTCGAATCAACAATATTTCATGTTGAACTAAATGTCCTTTTTTTTCTAGGTTTGGGGACCCCGGTTATTGAACCATCTGACAATGTTGTTGTTGACGCTGGGAGCTCAATCAAATTATCTTGCTCGGGAAACCAAACAGTAAAATGGAGCAGTAAAATAAAAAAATATTGGGGTTTAAAGCAAATGGGAACCTCTTCAGTGCTGGAAATAAATCAGACCAGTTACAGAGACACAGGAACCTTTACCTGCAGCTACAATGACACCACCTTAACAGACAGTGCATCGGTACACGTATTTGTAAAAGGTAAATACTGACAGTTCCTCTAAACTGCTATGAAGATCAATATATTTAAGGTTCGTACACACGTGGGATTTACCGCCTGACACCTGATAAACAAGCAGACAATAAACTGGTGTTTTGGCCGTTAATCACACGTGTACACATGAATGGTGGGGGTCGTTGGTGGTCCAACCAGTATCAACAATCAACGCTTGCCCACTACACGCTACACTTGTGCGATTAACGGCTGATACAGCCATTCAACATTTACTCCCTCCCATGTTTGTCAAGATGAAAATCGCACACATGTACGAGCCTTTAAGGTTTAGCTCTCTCAGGGTAAATGCTTGTAAAGGGGGCAATTAGAGTCCATAGATGTGCTCTCCTGTGCATCTCTTTAATGTTATAGATTTCAATACTAGTGTAATACTAGTGTAATATTTCTGTGCTAAACCATAGCAGCGCCGAGCAGATTTTGGCTGTCTAAGGCTGGGTACACACAGGGCTATTATTTGTTCTGACCGAGCGAGCGTTTAGAGCAACCGCTCGGCCAGGACAAATGACTGTCGGACGCAGCAAAACTGTCCACGGCCAAGATGGGGAACCACATGATCTGCCGTGATTTACCAACGGACCCGATCCTCAAGCTCGTCGCGGCCGGCCACCCTACACCATCAGATATTTCTGTCGGTCACCCGGAAATATCTGCTGGTGTGTACCCAGCCTAAAGGAGAATTGCCAAAAACCATTAAAGCTTGCTGAGTGCACTCAGGAAGCCTGGCAAAAGCAGTTCTCTTTGTGCTGAAATGATATTGGGAGGTAGGAAGTACCAATCCTACCTCCCTGCGCCAGGTATTTTTTATTTTAACTGTTTTTTGGGGGGAAATGATATGCACTATATTCTCCTTTAAACACAAATATGCTATTTTGGTTCCTAAAGTGAAAATTTTATTATGTCATGTAAATTAGGAAACAAAAAGATTTTACTCAGCCCCACTACATGGAAGAATCACTTACACTCCTTGTTTTGTCTTTCTAGAAGGTGGTAAGTACTGGTTGAACCAAGGATACAGAATTTTGGCAAAGGAGAACTCCGATGTTCTAATTCCCTGCTTAATAACAGACCCATCAATCCCTTTGTCTCACATCTCACTAACGTCCCCTTCGTTAAATAAAGCAAATGTATCATTTGATTATCAAAAAGGATTTACCATCCATGCAGCTCAGATGCAGAATGAAGGAAAATATACTTGCCAAGCCACCGTGAATGGGAAAGTGTTCAAGGCTTCGGAAATTTCACTTTTTGTGAATCCAGGTAAGTTGAAAAAAGTAAAACATATTGTCCTAGAGATGTCATTGAACTTTCCATTATTTGTACAGTAAGCGTATTACTGCTAACCACAAAGATTCCCATAAGCATGTCAGGAATTGCATTTGCAGTCATTTTGTAACTCCTGTGGTTTATTTATAAAGTTGATGTATACTTCATTTTCATTGGTTCACCAGGAAATATAAGACATGGGGCCCACCAGATATAGTTAAAGGGCAAGTCCAGCCCCAAAAAAATCTGCTGGTGTGTACCCAGCCTCATTCGTATTGGGGGATTGGAGATTGGAGACTGGTACTCACAGGTTGGGTCAAGCTATCTCATGACATCATAATATTATAGCATTAAGGCATTAGGGTCAGTAGTTATCTAGGGCTGGTGTACATTTATTCATTCACATAAGCTAGCAAACGAGTAGGTTAGTAGCCCACCTGTTCGATGGGATATAAGGTATGGTATGGAATTGTCCCTGGTATCAGATATATTTTAACAACACATTTGCATCATTTTTACAACACTGGGTGTCTTTGTGATCAGCGTTACAAGGTCATATTATATTTTGCCTTTTTTAGAGCAGGATTGTGGAGGGACAAGCTGGACCAGGCCCCCCTGGCATCTGGGCCCTAGGCACATGACTTGTCTGCCTTGTGCATAATCCGGCCCTGGGGGAGGACATTGTGTTATAGGCTCTCATCTGTGATACATTAAAGGGTAAGTTCACTCTAAAAAAACTTTGCTCTAAAATGTATATTACCCCCCCAAACCCCACTTTTCACCATATTCCCATCTTCCAAAAATGCTCCTGAACTTCCTTACCTGACCCAGTCCCTCGCTGTCTAGGTGCCGCCCCCTGATCATGTTTCGAGCAAAAACAGGAGCAAGGGACAGACGCTTTCCTTCCTGGTCGCTGCGATTGGGCGTGATTTCACATCCACAACCAGGAAGTGGAGAGGCTGTCAGCAGCAGAGGCAGTGTAGGAGCAGCGAGGGACCGGGTCAGGTAAGCAAGTTCAGGAGCATATTTGGAAGATGGAAATATCGGGAAAGTGGGGTTTGGGGGGGTTTATACAATTTAGAGCAAAGTTTTTTTCCAGTGGACATGCCCTTTGAAAGGAAGGGGGTAGTTTAGGGGGGAGGTTGATTGAAACTTTAAATTTGTTTGATAATTTATGTTTCAGAGACGAGAAACTCCCTCTCTTTCTCTGAACCCATAGAACAAATTCGCATACAAGGTGAAAGTTTCAGCCTCACTTGTATAGCAAGTTCTCCTCAGGATCCTTCTATTTCTTGGGAACATCCTGCAACAAATGTAATGCGTTCTACTTGTGTTTGACATTCTACTATCTGCTGTGTCATATGATTGACTGGTCTGTGTATTCAATTCATTTTCTTCTTATCTTAAAGTTTTCAGTTGTCAGTGATCAAAAATTTAGTTCAGAGGATAAGATTGAAAACTGGACGGACATCTCAACACTTATAGTCCATCATGTCAACATGGCCGATGCTGGGAACTACACATGCACTGGATTCAACTCAAAAGATAGATCAAAACAAAGACAAGTGTCTACATCCTTACATGTTATAGGTACTAAATGTTATTCTTACACCAGGCAAATATGGTCACTAGGGGCAAGATTTAACTAGGAATGAACCAAATGCAATTTTTTATCAGGTTTGGCTGTATTGACCTAATTTCAAGAAGGGGTAAGTTATGGACCCCGTTAGGGTTCATTATGCCGGCAGATTTCAAGATTTTGCTGTGAAACTGGCAAAAAGGTTTGGCAGCAATCGATAGTTTTTACCTGATATCAGATTTGAATGGAAACTACAGGATGTTTCCACAAATAATTTGACTCTTAACACATTATTAGATGGTTCGGGACTTTAAGCTGATGGCATCCAGGGCTACACAGTCTAGCAACACTGAAGTTCACTTGATGAGGGAATAAGCCCCCGAAACGTTGTCCTGGACTTTCATACGTAAATCACACTACATTTTTGTAATTTTTTGTGGGTGGTCCTTTGTTTGTGCATAGTATATACTGTAGTTCCATGAGACAGGAATTGAGGGTACACACGTGTTACCTAATTTACTTGGAAGTTCTGATTCCTTGACTTTATCTCCAACATTTTATCCCTGATACCAGATGGTATTTTGAACTGAATTTTACCAGCAGGAGCCATATTGAAGGCTGACCATTCCATAAAGGTTGATATATGAGGCATTGAATAGGGATGGGTTTCCGAGTCGGAAATGCCAGTTTTGAAGTTCCTAATTTCCTAATGAAACTTTTAGAATTTTCATCCTTTTTTCAAGATTTTTTTTTTTTTTTCTGTATTTTTGAGAAAAATCTGGAAAATATGATGGGAAATGGGTGGTGGGTAAAGTTCCCTTATAGGTACATGTTCTCCCTTTCATTTACCAGGTCCATATGACAATTTTACAAAGCTTATTGATATTAGATTAAAAAAGTAATAATCATTTACATTTTTTGGAATTGTTTTGGAATTTTAAAAACTCTGCAGTTTTGTTCGTCTCTAGTCCTGAAATCCTGTTGAATTTGGGCAGATTGTCTACTGTATACTGTACACATGTTCTATAAAATGTGGGGACTTAACCTTTGCCTGAACTATGCTGTTTAAACTTAGTAGACATGAACCCGAACCTAGTTCTGAAGCAGATTTCATATCCGCTCGGACTTTCAGACTTTTTCCCAATCGACAGAAATTTATTTAATAATTTCCCAAATCTCCAAAAAATGTCGAAATAGAAAATTTTCTAAATTTCGGAAATACTACCTGCAATGCCAAAACAGGAAGCGCCTGAAGTTCGAGGTACTGGACAGTGTTTTTTAAAAAAGATTTTGGGCATTGATACTTGTTCCCCAGACCATTTCCCAGGTCCCTGAGCCATTTACAGAAAGTTACCATTGCTATTTATACCTTCATTTTAGGAATTTTGTTAACTCCCATTGACATTAATGGGTCTGCTTGAGGACTTTCGAAAATCCACAAATGTCCAAGCGGAGCGGATTTCAGTGAGTTCGGCCATCTCTAAAAAATTGCAAGTGAAGTGGTTACTGGAGAAAAGACTGGATACTCCCCACCCACTTTAGGGTCATTTCCCAAGTCTCCTGCATTGTTCAATGTTCTTATCTTATTGATATTGTACATTTGTACTGGAGAGCCCCTGGCCTGCAGGTTGCTAAATACTGCTAATTGTATTAAAACCCATTTGCTGGGTCTTTCCTCTCTGTTAAATGCCATTAAATACAAAACGGCATGTTTATTAAGGTTCATTATCAGTGATTTCCAGTAACAAACCTTACAGGCCTTTTCTGATCGCTGTAACGGTTTGTTATCGAACATTACTGAAATGAACCTATAACTACGTTATTACATTCGTTTCACCTTTGTAAATTTACATGGAATATTGCAGACTTATATTACTCATACTGCTGAAATGTCCGGTTTTGGAATGATTTACAAATAAAATACTAAATAGGTGTTATTTTCATGGTAGCTTGGTCATCTCCTCTGCTGGCGTTTTGAGGCAGAAAATTGAGCAATGCGCAGTAGACCAAAACAGATCTGTCTCAATAAGGTCCTCTAATCCATAAACAGTTGGTGTCAACAGATGGCTTGCAAATACCCAGGAGTCTCCCCCTCTTAACATTATTAATTAAATACTTAAAGGGAATGCCCCCCCCCCCTTAAAATTTACCCACTACTGGCCCCACGGTGTAGTTTAAAAAAATCCTTACCTTACATCCCTGCTCCTTATGGTTTCTCCTGTAGTGCTTGTCACCAAGTTCTGAAACCTGAAGAGTAGTAGCTGTCTTCCTGTATGAAAGATTTCTGCCTCCTTCTTGTCCTCTGAGAAGACAGTGGCATGCGCAGAAGAGCCCCCCCCCCCCTCCTTCCACCCTCCTGGTGCCTCCCTGGCTGTTCTTCACATAGCCTAGTGTAGGAAACCTCTGCCCACCCCCAACTGCCATGTCAGATTATTAAAAAAGAAGCAGAATGCTACTTACAGCCTTTCTCTACTGTGGTGCTCTTACAGACTGCATCCGCATGTGTGATTGGCTGCCTCTAAGCCAATCACAGCCGAGGCTGTCGGTCTGGAGCCCTGTTTGCTAGTTCCAGCAAGCAGGGAGCCAGATCAGTGTGCCGCAGGAGCAAGGGGCTGTAAGTAGCGTTCTGAATCTTTTTTAAAAATCTGCACAGGGCAGTTGGGGGTGGGCAGTGGTGCCCTGCATTAAATAAAAGTTTTTCCTTTAGGGTGGAGATGCCCTTTAATTTTATTTTAATTTTTGATCTGGTTTTATATAAAAATATGTAATGATGTCATAATCAATATAAGTGTCAACCTTCTATCCCTGAACAGAAAAGGGCTATGTACGTCCAATGTTTCCCAAGATGGCCGGGTAGAATTAAAGACTGAGAAGTGCCCAATTAATGGTACAGATTGAAGCATACCCAAGCCAACTTTCCTGGGTTTGGTTACATGAACACCATGGAAATATATCTAATGTATCTTCCCACGGGACAGTCCAGTCTAATGGACATTACAGTATGACATTACTTTTATTTAAACCTACACAAACAAGTTTAATCACTGGCTATTATTTGCGTTCACCGTCACTAAGCCACATTCATAGGGTAATACTTTGAGTAGAGATGTTCGAACCTGTTGAGTTTCGTTCCGTTTTAGAATTTTTCTAAATTTTCGGAAATTTCGAAAGTTCGAAAATTCTAGTTTCGATTTTTGAAAATCTTCTACTTCGATTTTCAAAATCATCTACTTTTGAGTAGTATAAAATTTAGCATAGGAGCCAGCAGTAAATGTCCCTTTTAGTACATTAGACTTTTGTGTATGTGTAGTTATATGGGACTGCATCATACAGCATTACTCTGCTGTGTTAACTGTAACAATCCCCCCCCACATACATGACCACTTTGGGAGGGAGGGGGAATCACAATCACTCTCTTGCCTATTAACGGAACACGAAATATTCTATTACATACTTAGCATTGCATCATAAGAAAATTAGTTGGTGTAATATTTATATGAAATCAATTAACCATGTCCCAATGCATAAATAAGTCCCCACCATAAAGTTCTTTAACAGTGAGTTACAAGGCAGGTCCATTCACTGCTTTCCTTCTCCCTACATTAGGAGGTGACATGACAGTGTAACCAGTTTGGTAGATTAGTTACTATCAGTGAGATCAAAGGCAGTCCACTCACTGCTTTCCTTCTCCCTACATTAGGAGGTACAGTGTAACCAGTTGGTAGATTATTTACTATCAGTGAGATACAGGCAGGTCCATTCACTGCTTTCCTTCTCCCTACATTAGGAGGTGACAGTGTAACCAGTTGGTAGATTAGTTTACTATCAGTGGATACAAGGCAGTCCACTCACTGCTTTCCTTCTCCCTACATTAGGAGGTGACAGTGTAACCAGTTGGTAGATTAGTTACTATCATGAGATACAAGCAGGTCCATTCACTGCTTTCCTTCTCCTATATTAGGAGGTGACAGTGTAACCAGTTGTAGAATAGTTACTATCAGTGAGATACAAGGCAGGTCCCATTCACTGCTTTCCTTCTCCAACATTAGGAGGTGAAAAGTGTAAACATTTGGTAGATTAGTTACTATCAGTGTGAATACAAGGCAGGTCCATTCACTGCTTTACCTCTCCCTACATTAGGGGTGACAGTGTAACCAGTTGGTAAATTAGTTACTATCAGTGAGATACAAGGCAGGTGCATTCACTGCTTTCATCTCCCTACATTAGGAGTGACAGTGTAACCAGTTGGTAAATTAGTTACTATCAGTGAGATACAAGGCAGGTGCATTCACTGCTTTCATTCTCCCTACATTAGGAGGTGACAGTGTAACCAGTTTGGTAGATTAGTTTACTATCAGTGAGATCCAAGGCAGGTCCATTCACATGCTTTACCTCTCCCTACATTAGAGGTGACAGTGTAACAGTTGTAAATTAGTTATTATCAGTGAGATACAAGGCAGGTGGCATTCACTGCTTTCCTTCTCTCTACATTAGGAGGTGACAGTGTAACCAGTTGGTAATTAGTTACTATCATGAGATACAAGGCAGTGCATTCACTGCTTTCATTCTCCCTACATTAGGAGGGTGAACAGTGTACCAGTTGGTAGATTAGTTTACTATCAGTGAGATACAAGCAGGTCCATTCACTGCTTTCCTTCTCCAACATTAGGAGGTGAAAGTGTACATTTGGTATGAATTAGTTTACTATCAGTGTGATACAAGGGCTGTTCATTCACTGCTTTCCTTTTCTCCACCTTAATTAGAGAGGTGAAAGTGTACCAATTGGTAGATTAGTTACTATCAGTGAATATAACAGCGGCAGTCCCATTCACTGCTTTCCTTCTCCTGACATTAGGAAGTTGATGAGTGTAACCAGTTGGCTAGCATTAGTTCTATCAGCATGAGATTACAAGTCAGGTCTTCACACTGCTTTCCCTTCTCCTCTACATTAGAAGGGACCGTGTACCCATTTGGAAAGATTAGTTACTATGCAGTGATGATACAAGGCAGTTCACATTCCACTGCTTTCCTTCTCCCTACATTGAAGGTGCAGTGTAACCCTAGTTATAAATCATTAGTTACTATCAGTGAACTACAATCTCATACCTAATGTGTCCAAGGCATGTCGCAACTCATATCCTTTATACATAATTTATATACAAGTTTTCTTTACCGATGTATGAAAGTTATTTTAATTGTTATTTAGGCTTTATAATTGGCTTGCACTTATCCCCCTTTTTTTATATCTATATTTTATAATGTACATGCGTTGCTACCCCAAGTGGCAGTTTATCAATAAAGTTAATAAATACTATACCAATACACTGGGAATGGCCCCTTTTTTCTTTATTTTCTTATAAAGGGATCTGTCTTCTTGACACTGAACAGGAATACAGGAACAATAGGAAGTCCCTATACCATTCTTTGTGAAACAATCCAGAGTAACGCTTTCTTATACCTTCCAGGTGATTTGAAAACGTAGTCCTGAAGTATCATATATGATTAACTGTAACAGTCTTAACATGACACCACTGCCATGACTGGGGATCAGGGGCATGTTTTAGCCCATTTTGGGGCCATAAGTTGTATTCCCCTGGTACCCCCCTTTCAGCAGAAACTTTCCCTCAGCCACCCTTGGAATTAGTCCCTTTGCAGGATTGAAAACTCACCAAAAGATCATTTTATTATGATCACAAGAAACACGAATAGATTAGTAACACTGATAGCATCCCCCTTTTTAGCAATACACCCACCGCGCCTTTAATATTGTTGCGTCCTTACAACAGAATTTGAATTTGTTATCATTTGGGTCAGGAAATCAACTGAGGTTGGACACCCACCCTGTTTTGGGTCAGATCTTGATGACATCTATTATATCATCAACTTGGGGGGGGGCCGTTGCATCATTATCGTATACCTTAGTTGAGAAGACTCACCTCACGGTCGCAAATGTTTGGTCCCCATGAATTGGTCATTTTTCAATCCATGCACATGGCCGATATGATTTGCTATTTATCGATCACGTGTATGGCCCTTTACTGGCTTACTGGCCTTTAGACCGGTATGCAGTACTGTTTAGTTCCATACGATAAACCTACGTTATGTTAAATAAATATTCCCTTCCCCCCTTATTACTGATTATTACAAGGCTGGGCAATTATTTCCCCAGTGGGCAGCATGATCAACCAGACTTTGTAAAGACCAATAGTTAGGACCTTCCAGACTGGGTTACCTTGACGTGGTTGGAATGCTTTTATTCATGTGTCACAGTATGTATACTAAACGCCTTTGTTTTTAAAGTATGCCAGTGTGCAGATAAATGATATTGTATGGTGCCTAGGAATGTGCATTGCTTCACAAACGTAGAATACGGATGAGTGCACTCTGATCCACAAGGGTGCATACACCTCAAGTTCCTCCCTGGTTCCTCCCTTGGGACTAGAAAACTTCAACGATAAAGTCCAATGAGGTCGCACTTAAATAACAAACAATTCTTTATTAGTGAGACACACATCAATCACCTTGAGTGACATCTCTTCTCTCTTGTACACTTCCTTTAGGGGACTTCCTTTAGTGACTTCCTTTAGGTGACTTCCTTAGGGACTTCCTTTAGGTGACTTCCTTTAGGGGAGCAGAAGCACAATTTGACACAATAGTTTTACATTACTTATGAATTCCTGCCAGAATAATGGTACACTGTGTACACTACAATGCCCCAACCTTTATTTAGACATAGTTTTTGCACGGAGGATTTTTGATTGGCTAGACATCTTCACTATTTGATTGTGCACCACACTCACCACAAAAAACTATGTTTCAATTTCCATACTCCAAATAAAGGAGGAAACACTGGAATTGCCATTTAGAAACTTTGAGAGAAATGAAACTAAATACATTACAAGATTTATATTAAGTAAATAAAATGTATTTGTCCATTAAAGCTTTGCTAGCATTTGACAATACCTGGGGGCTTTTTTATTTAAGGAGAAACATTTTGCCCGTGTGGTTGGAACAAAATGACTCATACGCCAGACATTAACGATAGGAATTTACTATATCATAATCCGTGTGTATAAGTTCCGCTTGTGACCGAACGATTGACGATCCTTCTATGGGATGCACTAGTCGGTCACAAACAAAATCTGTTAGTGTGTACACAGCCTAATGTTCGTACACACATATGCCTTAATGAAAATGACATTTGTTAAAATGAATCATTGGGGAGGATAGTATACGAGTGTTCATCCTACACAGGGTGTGAGGGCCCATGTATTATTGTCATTTGTGATGAATGTTATTTTGGGTCGACATAAGTAATCTACATAATTTCGAGTGGAACTGTTATATTTAATCCAGGTTTGATATCCAAATTGATTAAGACTAGTTCCATTCGCTCTTTGATCACATAGCCAATGCAATGCTACAGACAGTTCCCACATTGGCACTCCTACATTATTGGTTCACATGTGTGCACAGCTTTTTGTGTGGATCCTAAGTCTTCTGTCTTCTATCTACATCATCACTGTGCAGCTCTGCACCTCTTATACAGGATGGCTGAGGTCAAATCCAATTTTAATTGCTTAAAGTTTCAATCCTAGCAATCACATGATCACATATTAGCAAAATATATTAAAACACGATTGTTATATGTTGACCATATTGATTGTATACACACAGACTCACCTTATCATATAACTGAGCTACACAAAGCCCCCAGTAATTGGTTTTACTGAGACTCCGGGACTTCAGGTCTAATCTCCAGATTATATGCCTCATCTCCACTACAACAATACGCATCACGTCAATCTTGAAAATGTGGCACCCAATCTCCCTGATCTCACAAATGGGCTCAGCACATACAGTATATACTCGTCCCCTGCAGCCAACAACAGACTTGATTCAAATATTATATTACCTACCAGATTTTATTTAGCACCGTATTTCACACATACTCCAATGGTATCACAATATAATGCGGCTTTTGCATCTCTCTGGAATGCCCTCAAATGACTAAATTTTGGCACAAAATCGGACGTTCCTGTCACTCTGTTACCATGGCCACTTCCCCCAGACCCCTGGAATAAATAGTATTGGAGATAGAATGACCCTTACATCCTACAGTGGCTAACTAGAAACACTGGGCCCCCCGCCCTATGAACAGGCCCTTATCCGCTTCAACCAAAGTGGTTTTCTGGGAGAGGCTACATCTGTCATAGGGAGAATAAGAAGATGGGCCCCTTGGCTCCCGTCAACCCCTGCAGCTGGCAGTTCCACCCACCCCTGCCCCCTTCCTTTATACAGGAATAACTATTCTTTCAAATGGATGGCGCCACATACTCCCCCCATATTAGAACCTGGATAAATATAACCAACTGTGCACTCCCATTTCACTTATCATAAACCACCACAGACATTGCCCTAGGAAGTTCCACAAGATCGGACGCTTGCTTAAGGCTTCGACCAAACGTGTGTACTGTGCAGATCTGTCCTGATGTTGTGAAGGTTTGATCTAGTTGTTTCCTCACTGAGTGTAGACTGAGCAGACGGCCCCTCCTTAAGTGGATTTTGACATACAGAGAGAAGTGGAATTTTGCAATGGTAACTAGAATCCAACCACAGAAGCCCAATGTTTGTTTTGTCCGTCAGCGGATATTTCCTCCCGCTCTAGGTACAGGGAAGTGAGACTAAAAGGACAGTGTCAAATGTGAAAAAACGTTGTATGAAGCATTTATAATACTCAGGAACATATTGCATAAGGAAATATTAGAAATGTATGTCCCCCCGTATACTTTCTGACTTCTTCTTTTTAAGTCCCCAGTCTTGATACTGATATAGTATATTCTTTTATATACTTTTATCAAGTTACTTCATTGTTTGTCTGTAGATTCTTGTTTTATAGTCCTGTAAACTTAGCCATTGTTTTAAAGGGAAATTTAGGCTACTAAATCAGGCTTATTTAATTAGAGGTGCAAACGTTTGGTTGTGCTTTATGCATCAGATTTATATTAAACTGCAGTGAACCATAAAAGTTATATGGTTGGTTGCTGCAGATAAATGTCACAATTAGTGCAAGCAGCGATCTGATTGGTTGGGGTGAAATTAGCACCTTTATAAGAACTTTTATTGAAATCTCCCTGCAAATGTGCACGTTTTTATTACCATAAGGCTAATATTACAGCATAGGAGATTCAATAAAAGTTCTTATCATTCAAAAGGTGCTAAATTTGGGGCAAAATTAGCACCATTTTCAATGATAAGAACTGTTATTGAATCTCCCTAGTTTCCATTAACACACAGCCATGAATATACCATGTAATAATAACCAGCTTGATACCACCACACTATAAAAGTCACTCCAACCCCATTCTATAGGATTATCACAGAACAGAATTATATCTTTTGAGGGGCCCATGAGCATATTGAAATCTCCATGCATATACTAAACAGTGGGGTAAGTGAGAGCAAAAATAAACTGGTTGTTGTGGAAGAGGAATTGCCACTCCAGCAAAACACCCCCTTGAAGGTGGTTTCTTGTAGACAAATTAATCTTTTTTTTTTAACACCCGAATCTTCTCAAAACCTGTAGGTATTTAAAAGGATTATTGAGACCCCTGAACTTCCATAAAGTTTATCGATGGAAGTGATGTAAGGTAAGGATTTTTATGCTCTACAGAGTGGGGCCAGTAGTGGGGAAATTAAGTTTTGGGGGTGGAGATGTCCTTAAACATAATTGAATATAACCAATCCAGGGCAGCACATGCCTAGTGCATATTTAACACCCTCTTTTGACATCTTTAGTTTATATAAGGGAGTTGATGTCTTAGGTCTAGATATCTGGAGAAGTGGCCCAGCATGGGAGGGTAATTTTGGGGTAAGCATAACCCAAGTTTGTATTTTAATGATTAGGTAGAGGCCATGTAGGCGAACCCGACACATGCGTCACTGAGGAGGAGGAAAGGGAAAAGATAACAGTCAGGCAACCGAACAATGTTACTTTCTCTTCTCTCGGTTGCAACACTCATACACATATATAGATTTATGTCTCCGACAATTTTAGGACATACTCATGTATGGGACAGTTACACATGTATAGGCATGTTATAGATTGTATTGCAGACAATACAAACATACCTGTGCAAAACATATAAAATGTAGTTTTTTGGGGATATTTTATTCCTAGTGATATAATCAGTTCGGTTGCATAATATATTATATATATATTATTTTATTATATTATACATAATATACCAATTTGTACACAATGTCTGGCAAATAGATCAATGTAGAGGTGACTAAACTTTGCTATTTCTTTGGTAATGTCTAATGGATTGATGTCTTGGAAGAGACACGTCCTTATTTTATATCAAAGTTTAAACCAATTACCAGAATAAACATTGTACTGATAACTCATGGACCATGTGTTTTTATATGGTCACCGAACTCTTGGTCAATATGCGTATAATTTACTAGGGCGTACAATTATCCACTAAATATTAGTCATTAGGCTATGTAACAGTGCATTAATACTTATAAGACATAAGGCTAGGCATTTTCAATGGAAGGTGCAGTGGCGAGAATCTATATTACAGTCACTCAGTGATGTCACTTCCTGTATTCCACTGCCCCTCCCATGTCTCCCCCTCCCTGTTTTAGTCATTTATATAGGAAGCCCTGTTTATTATTGACAGACGAATATCCGGATCCTTTCTCTTTTCAATAGGAACCGTAATTAACTATTTATACCATAAACAGGTATCCTATATAAATGACTAATACAGGAGGAGGAGAGAGACTGGTAGTGAAGATTTTTTTTTTTGGCTGGCCTTATGTATTAAAAATAATAATACCCTACCTACAGGTAATATATGGATTTACTTCACCTGAGTTCCATGCCCTGTAAAAAGCTCTCGGCTGGCCTCGTGCTTCTATATGGTAAGGAACTCTTGGTGGTGTATATCCTTATATAACACTGTAGGTAGCGTATTATCCCTTATATAATAATCATTCCTCTGTCAATGATGAGGCAACTCTGCTAACAAGAATTGAAATAATAAAATACAATTATTAACCAAATGCAGCATAATCATATGAACAGTGGTGAACTTAGCCTAGATTCTGCTGATTCTAATAAAAAGATTTTAAAATGTTTTAGAATAGATGTAAACTTACAGCATTGTGGCAATTGCTTTGATGTTTGATGATGAGTTTGTGATTGTTTGATGGAGTGAGTGTGAGTTTTTTTGATAGGTGAGTGTGAGTTTAATAGGTGAATGTTGGTGCTTGTTGGTGACGTTTGAGTGTTAGTAGGTGATTTGAGTGTTTGATGTAGTGTGAGTGTTTGATAGGCTGTGGGTTTTGCTCGGTGAGTGTGAGTGTTGATCTGGTGTTTTGCTCTGTGTCGCGTGTTTGGTGGCTCGTGTGCGTTTTTGCTGTGCGTGCCGTGTTTGCTGGCTTTCGTTGGTTTCTGCACGTGCGTCCTGCGTGTTTGCCCGGTGTGAGTGAGTGTTTTTGGGACGTGTGGGGTTTGTAGTGACGTTTCGTGTTTGTGTGGGTGCGTGATTTGTGGTGCGTGTGCGTATTTGATAGTGAGTGTAAGTTTTTGATAGGTGAGTGTTTGATACTGAGAGCGAGTGTTCGATGAATGAAGCATTTGATTGGTATTCTTAGGGGCATATTTAAAAAGCTTCGTTAAGTTTTCGCGGCCGTTTTCCTGACATTAACGCATAAGTCGCATTTAACGCGATTTATAATGTCCGAAAACGGCTGCGAAAACTTAACGAAGCGTTAAACCCTCGCAGCGATACTTACCTGTTCCCACCCGCGCTTCTATTTATAAGCGGCGGTATGTGTTTCGCACTGCTAGTATCGGCTGTTTTACTTCGCCACCTTGAAGGTGGCGAAAGCAGTCGATACTAGCCTCCTGCGGCGGGGATGGCAGGCTCCGCTGAGGCCGGCGGTGGCAGCGGGCTCACTGGCGGCCGCAGTGAGTCTCCTGGCATCGGCACCTGAGTGGGGTTGGTGTCGCCAGCCCGAGACGTCGCGTCGGATCAAGACGCCGGCAACATCGGCCCTCGTTGAGGTAGCCCAGCGCCCGCCAGGGGTACCTCTCAGGGTCGCGGCCTCAGCGGAGCTGGTGTTGCCGGGACTGGAAAAAGGAGACGTCACCCAAGGGCTCTTTTAAGCGCCGCACACTGGGGGCTGACCCCGCCAAAGGCACTGGGAAGCGGGGTCAGCTGCTGGGAAGTTGCTGGCGGGGCTGGGTGGCCGTGCCTCCCGTACGCCCCCCCTTAGCAGAGGCGTCGGGAAGGGACGCCCGCCAAACACATCGCGCCCGCCAAACTATCGCGGCAATGGGCGCTCGCCATTATAAATATGGCGATTATCGCTATTTTCACAGCCGCCGGTAATTTTTTGCGGCTAATTTCGCTTCTTTTTATAATATGCCCCTTAGTCTTTATTATGGGCTTAATTGTTTTTTTCTGCATTTCTCTACCATTAGTATGTTTCTAGGAGTTGTAAACAGGAGACCCAGTAACGTCCATCAGTGTAAAATGCTGTTCGATGTCTTGGCTTTATGAACTGTGTTTTTGATTGCTGTAGGTGAAAGGTATAAGATGAGTTTATAATAAGAATCGCTATGCTTAAGGAGAACTAAACTTTGCATTGCGACTTATTGCCCCTGAGGAAGAACCTGGAATATAAACTGCTGTGCTGATCACCGTGGGTAGAAACACAGGATGAGTGAGGCAGACACTGCCATTCTGGAAATGTTTAAATTCGAATCAACAATATTTCATTGTTAACTAATGTCCTTTTTTTCTAGGTTGGGGACCCCGGTATTGAACCATCTGACAATGTTTGTTGACGCTGGATCTCAATCAAATTACTTGCTCGGAAACACCAACAGTAAAATGGAGCAGTAAAATAAAAAATATTGGGGTTTAAAGCAAATGGGAACCTCTTCGTGCTGGAAATAAATCAGAACCAGTTTACAGAGACACAGGAACCTTTACCTGCAGCTACAATGACACCACCTATAACAGACAGTGCATCGTTACAACGTATTTGTAAAAGGTAAATACTGACAGTTCCTCTAAACGGCTATGAAGATCAATATATTTAAGGTTCGTACACACGGGGATTTACCGCCTGACACCTTAAACCAAGCCACAATAACCTGTTGTTTTGGCCGTTAATCACACGTGTACCATGAATGGTGGGTCGTTGGTGGTCCAACCAGTATCAACATCACGCTTGCCCACTACACCTACACTTGTGCTTTAACGGCTGATACAGCCATTCAACATTTACTCCCTCCCATGTTGGTCAAGATGAAAATCGCACACAGTTACGAGCTTTTAAGGTTTAGCTCTCTCAGGGTAAATGCTTGTAAAGGGGACAATTAGAGTCCATAGATTTGCTCTCCTGTCATCTCTTTAATGTTATAGATTTCAATACTAGTAAACACTAGTGTAATATTTCTGTGGCTAAACCATAGCAGCGCAGAGCAGATTTTGGCTGTCTAAGCTGGGTACACACAGGGCTATTATTTGTTCTGACCAAGCGGCGTTTGAAGCAACGCTTCGGCCAGGACAAATGACTGTCGGACGCAGCAAAACTGTCCACGGCCAAGATGGAACCACATTCCGTTGGTAATTTACCAACGGACCCGATCCTCCCGCTCGTCGCGCCGGCCACCTACACTACACATCAGATATTTCTGTCTAAGCAATCACGCACTATTGGCGGTCCCCGAAATATCTGTGGTGTGTACCCAGCCTAAAGGAGAATGCCAAAAACCATTAAAGCTTGCTGAGTGCACTCAGGAAGCCTGGCAAAAGCAGTTCTCTTTGTGCTGAAATGATATTGGGAGTAGGAATCCAATCCTACTCCCTGCACCAGGTACTTTTATTTTAACTGTTTTTTTATTTAACATATTTACCACAAATATGCTATTTTGGTTCCTAAATTGAAAATTTTATTATGTCTGTAAATTAGGAAACAAAAAGATTTTAGCTCAGCCCCACTACATGGAAGAACACTTACACTCCTTGTTTGTCTTTCTAGAAGTGGTAAGTACTGGTTGAACCAAGGATACAAATTTTGGCAAGGAAACTCCCGATGTTCTAATTCCCTGCTTAATAACAGACCCATCAATCCTTGTCTCACATCTCACCTAACGTCCCCTTCGTTAAATAAAGCAAATGTATCATTTGATATCAAAAAGGATTTACCATCCATGACAGCTCAGATGCAGAAAGAAGGAAATATACTTGCCAAGCCACCGTGAATGGAAAAGTGTTCAAGGCTTCGGAAATTTCACTTTTTTGTGAATCCAGGTAAGTTAAAAAAGTAAAACATGTTTTCCTAGAGGTGTCATTGAACTTTCCATTATTTGTACAGTAACGTATTACTGCTAACCACAAAGATTCCCATAAGCATGTCAGAATTGCAATTTGCAGTCATTTTGTAACTCCTGTGGTTTATTTATAAAGTTGATGTATACTTCATTTTCATTGGTCACCAGAAATATAAGACATGGGCGCCCACCAGATATAGTTAAAGGGCAATCCAGCTGGTGTGTACCCAGCCTCATTCTATTGGGGGTTGGAGATTGGAGACTGTTACTCACAGGTTGGGTCAAGCTATCTCATGACATCATAATATTATAGCATTAAGGCATTAGGGTCAGTAGTTACTAGGGCTGGTGTACATTATTCATTCACATAACGCAGCAAACGAGTAGGTTTAGTACCCACTCTGTTCGATGGGATATAAGGTATGGTATGGAATTGTCCCTGGTATCAGATATATTTTTAACACACATTTGCATCATTTTTACAACACTGGGTGTCTTTGTGATCAGTCGTTACAAGGTCATATTATATTTTGCCTTTTTTGGAGCGGATTGTGGAGGGACAAGCATGGACCAGGCCCCCCCTGGCATCTGGGCCCTAGGCACATGACTGTCTGCCTGTGCATAATCCGGCCCTGGGGGAGGACATTGTGTTATAGGCTCTCATCCGTGATACATTAAAGGGTAAGTTCACTCTAAAAAAACTTGGCTCTAAAATGATATTACCCCCAAACCCCACTTTTCACCATATTCCCATCTTCCAAAAATGCTCCTGAACTTTCTTACCTGACCCAGTCCCTCACTGTCTAGGTGCCACCCCCTGATCATGTTTTGAGCAAAAACAGGAGCAGGGGACAGACGCTTTCCTTCCTGGTTGTTGCGATTGGGCGTGATGTCACATCGCGCGCGTGATGTCACATCGCGCCTTAACTGACATCCACAACCAGGAAGTGTCAGCAGCAGAGGCAGTGTAGGAGCAGCGAGGGACCGGGTCAGGTAAGCAAGTTCAGGAGCATATTTGGAAGATGGAAATATCGGGAATGTGGGTTTGGGGGGGTTTATACAATTTAAAGCAAAGTTTTTTTCCAGTGGACATGCCCTTTGAAAGGAAGGGGGTAGTTTAGGGGGGAGGTTGATTGAACTTTAATATTTTTTTGTATAATTTATGTTTCAGAGCCACGAGAAACTCCCTCTCTTTCTCTGGAACCCATAGAACAAATTCGCATACAAGGTGAAAGTTTCAGCCTCACTTGTATAGCAAGTTCTCCTCAGGATCCTTCTATTTCTTGGGAACAATCCTGCAACAAATGTTGCGTTCTACTTGTGTTTGACATTCATATATCGCTGTGTCATATGATTGACTGGTCTGTGTATTCAATTCATTTTCTTCTTATCTTAAAGTTTTCAGTTGGTCATGATCAAAAATTTAGTTCAGAGGATAAGATTGAAATTGGAACGGACATCTCAACACTTATAGTCCATCGTGTCAACATGGCCACCGCTGGGAACTAACACTGCACTGGATTCAACTCAAAAGATAGATCAAAACAAAGACAAGTGTCTACATCCTTACATGTTATAGGTACTAAATGTTATTCTTACACCCAGGCAAATATGGTCACTAGGGCCAAATTTAACTAGGAATGAACCAAATGCATTTTTTTTATCAGATTTGGCTGTATGACCTAATTTCAAGAAGGGGTAGTTATGGACCCCGTTAGGGTTCATTATGCCGGCAGATTCAGATTTTGCTGTGAAACTCAAAAGGGGTTTGGCAGCAATCGATAGTTTTTACCTGATATCAATTTAATGGAAACTACAGGATGTTTCCACAAATAATTTGACTCTTTAACACTTATTAGATGCTTCCAGGGACTTTCAAGCTGATGGCATCCAGGGCTACACAGTCTAGACACCTGAAGGTTCACTTGATGAAGGGGAATAAGCCCCCGAAACGTTGTCCTGGACTTTCATTACGTAAATCACACTACATTTTGTAATTTTTTGTGTGTGTCCTTTGTTTTTTTTGGACTAGTATATTACTGTAGTTCCATGAGACAGGAATTGAGGGTACACACCTGTTGTAATTTATCTGATTCTGATTCCTTGACTTTATCTCCAACATTTTATCCCTGATACCAGATGGTATTTTGACTAATTTTACCAGCAGAGCCATATTGAAGGCTGACCATTCCATAAAGGTTGATATATGAGGCATTGAATAGGATGGGTTTCCGAGTTGGAAATGCCAGTTTTGAAGTTCCTAATTTCCTATGGAAACTTTTAGAATTTCATCCTTTTTTCAAGATTTTTTTTTTTTTTTTTGTAGTTTTGAGAAAATCTGGAAAATATGATGGGAAATGGGTGGTGGGTAAAGTTCCTTATAGGTACATGTTTCTCCCTTTCATTTACCAGGTCCTAGACAATTTTACAAAGCTTATTGAATTAGTTAAAAAAGTAATAATCTTTACATTTTTTGGATTGTTTTGGAATTTTAAAACTCTGCAGTTTTGTTCGTCTCTGGTCCTGAAATCCTGTTGAATTTGGGCAGATTGTCTACTGTATACTGTCACATGTTCTATAAAATGTGGGGACTTAACCTTTGCTGAACTATGCTGTTTAAACTTAGTAGAGATGAACCCGACCAGTTCTGAAGCAGATTTCAATATCCGCTCGGACTTCGACTTTTCCCAATCGACAGAAATTTTTATTCATAATTTCCTAAATCTCCAAAAAATGTCGAAATAGAAAATTTTCTAAATTTCGGAATATACTACCTGCAATGCCAAAACAGGAAGCGCCTGAAGTTTCGAGGTAACTGGACATTGTTTTTTTAAAAAAGATTTTGGGCATTGATACTTGTTCCCCAGACCATTTCCAGGTCCCTGAGCCATTTACAGAAAGTTACCATTGCTATTTATACCTTCATTTTAGGAATTTGTTACATCCCATTGACATTAATGGGTCGCTTGAGACTTTCGAAAATCCACAAATGTCCAAGCGGAGCTTCTTTCAGTGAGTTCGGCCATTCTAAAAAATTGCAAGTGAAGTGGTTACTGAGAAAAGACTGGATACTCCCCACCCACTTTAGGGTCATTTCCCAGTCTCCTGCATTGTTCAATGTTCTTATCTTATGATATTGTCCATTTGTACTGGAGAGCCCCTGGCCTGGCAGTTGCTAAATACTGCTAATTGTATTAAAACCCATTTGCTGGTCTTCCTCTCTGTTAAATGCCATTAAATACAAAACGGCATGTTTATTAAGGTTCATATCAGTGATTTCCAGTAACAAACCTTACAGCCTTTTCTGATCGCTGAACGGTTTTGTTTCGAACATTACTGAAAATGAACCGCTATAAATACGTTTCACCGTTTGTAAATTTACATGGAATATTGCAGACTTATATTACTCATTACTCAGCTGAAATGTTCTCGGTTTTGGAATGATTTACAAATAAAATACTAATAGGTGTTTTTTCATGGTAGCTTGGTCATCTCCTCTGCTGGCGTTTTGAGGCAGAAAATTGAGCAATGCGCAGTAGACCAAAACAGATCTTCTACAATAAGGTCCTCTAATCCATAAACAGTTGGTGTCACCGATGGCTTGCAAATACCCAGGAGTCTCCCTCCTCTTTAACATTATTAATTAAAATACTTAAAGGGAATGCCCCCCCCCCTTAAAATTTAACCCACTACTGGCCCCACTGTGTAGTTTAAAAAAATCCTTACCTTACATCCCTGCTCCTTATGGTTCTCCTGTAGTGCTTGTCCAAAGTTCTGAAACCTGAAGAGTAGTAGCTGTCTTCCTGTATGAAAGATTTCTCCTGCCTCCTTCTTGTCCTCTAGAAGACAGTGGCATCGCAGAAGAGCCCCCCCCCCCCTCCTTCCACCCTCCTGGTGCCTCCTGGCGTTCTTCACATAGCCTAGTGTAGGAAACCTCTGCCCACCCCAACGGCCATGTCAGATTATTAAAAAGAAGCAGAATGCTACTTACAGCCTTTCTCTACTGTGGTGCTCTTACAGACTGCATCCGCATGTGTGATTGGCTGCCTCTAAGCCAATCACAGCCGCGGCTGTCGGTCTGGAGCCCTGTTTGCTAGTTCCAGCAAGCAGGGAGCCAGATCAGTGTGCCGCAGGAGCAAGGGGCTGTAAGTAGCGTTCTGAATCTTTTTTTAACAATCTGACAGGGCAGTTGGGGGTGGGCAGTGGTGCCCTGCATTAAATAAAAGTTTTCCTTTAGGGTGGAGATGCCCTTTAATTTTATTTTAATTTTTGATCTGGTTTTATATAAAAATATGTAATGATGTCATAATCAATATAAGTGTCAACCTTCTATCCCTGAACAGAAAAGGGCTATGTACGTCTCAATGTTTCCCAAGATGGCCGGGTAGAATTAAAGACTGGAGAAAGTGCCCAATTAATGGTACAGATTGAAGCATACCCAAGCCAACTTTCCTGGGTTTGGTTACATGAACACCATGGAAATATATCTAATGTATCTTCCCACGGGACAGTCCAGTCTAATGGACATTACAGGTATGACATTACTTTATTTAAACCTACACAAACAAGTTTAATCACTGGCTATTATTTGCGTTCACCGTCACTAACGCCACATTCATAGGGTAATACTTTGAGTAGAGATGTTCGAAACTGTTGAGTTTCGTTCCGTTTTAGAATTTTCTAAATTTTCGGAAATTTCGAAAGTTCGAAAATTCTAGTTTCGATTTTTGAAAATCTTCTACTTTCGATTTTCAAAAATCATCTACTTTTGAGTAGTATTAAAATTTAGCATAGGAGCCAGCAGTAAATGTCCCTTTTAGTACATTAGACTTTTGTATAGTGTAGTTTATATGGGATCTGCATCATACAGCATTACTCTGCTGTGTTTGCCTGTAACAATCCCCCCCCACATACATGACCACTTTGGGAGGGAGGGGGAATCACAATCACTCTCTTTGCCTATTAACGGGAACACAGAAATATTCTATTACATACTTAGCATTGCATCATAAGAAAAATTAGTTGGTGTAATATTTATATGAAATCAATTAACCATGTCCCAATGCAATAAATAAGTCCCCACCATAAAGTGCTTTAACAGTGAGTTACAAGGCAGGTCCATTCACTGCTTTCCTTCTCCCTACATTAGGAGGTGACCAATCTTAAACCGACCGATACTTAGACAGATGTACAATGTTAATTGTACATAGATGAATCATACATATTGTTCGACATTCAATTTGTTTGGTGATTAATGTTGAGTGTCTTCTATTGTGAGGTTACGTTACATTAACATATAATCAGAACTTCAGATCATTTTACCAATCGACTTTTACCAAAACGACTTTCCCGATCGTAATTACGATTGATAAAATGTACAATTTTTCGGCCAATCAATGGAAATTTTTGAATTGTATGTCGGATTGTACAAAAAATCGTTCTAGTGTATGGTCACCTTTATTGTACTGTTTTTGATTGGATTAGATTTGCCAATGATTCTAATCTGCAGCAACCAATCAGATATTGATGGTTCAGATTAATAACATTTGCACCTCTTAATGCATCAGCCCCTTAGCCTTTTGTGCTCAGTTAGGTGTATTGCCTGGGAACCTGGAGTACCCTGCTCCGTAGTGGATTTACCAGAGCATGTGTAACTAACAGCTGGCGTTAAATACTTATGTGCAAACAGCTTGGGCCTTCCGTGGCCAATTTCCTGGGATTTTGCGATATATATATAAACCAATATTCTCTAACTAAATGAAAAGATACAAATGTCAAAGACTTTATGTGCCTCACTATAATGTCTGTCAAAATAAAAAAAACTCTTACCAACCCAAACCGAAATCTCAATACATAATGGATATGAGTGTCCAAGAAGAACTCCTGCAGATCTTACATTGTGTATTGCACATTGTCCCAGTTTTTTTGTGAAGGTTCTCATTCTTCCGGGTCATGGTATATCAGTTGTATTCAATTAGATCAACTAAAGTTTAGTTCTTGAAGACGTTTCGCTAGTCATCCGACTGGATCTCTCAATTCAGAATGACTTGTACAAGAATCTGTTTGCAATTAACTACCCTGGAAAATCCCAATTAGCATATCACAGCCAGGTGTTAGAGACCTTCTGAATGCAAGGTGTGATTGAATTGTGGCTAAGGGGTGTTCTCGAAACTGCCCAGGGTAAGCAGGGCCGTCTCTAGACTTTTTGGCACCTGAAAAAAAAATTCCAAATGCTGACCCTCCTCACCGCGTCACTGGAAGGGGTGTGGTTTTATAATTGAAAGTGGGTGATGCTTTGTCCGGAAGTGGGGTGTGGCTTGTGATTTTTACAAATGGCATTGTTGGGGGGGCCCTGGCATCTTGGCCCCTGGCACATGATGCCAGAATTGTTTTTCCTGGCATCAAAACTGCTGCCCAGGGTAAGGTGTCAAAACAGCATTGTACATGGCAGACAGTTGGTGTCAACCCCCCCCCCACACACACACACCCCTCTATTTAGGCTTGATTTCTTTATTTTCACATAAATTGCCTCCTTGATTACAATCTTCAAAGGTATGTCCTTTTTCCTTAAGATGCAGGTACACGGCTGAGTTGTGACCTGAGGAATCTTCTGTGCTGGGCCATACGTTGGTACAGTTGCTGTTTAGTCTCCCTCACATACAAATCAGAGCACTCTTCACTGCACTGCATATATGATATACCTTTTCTTGTGTTTTAGGTATGCTTATATGATGTGAGGTGCAAGGCAGGTCCATTCACTGCTTTCCTTCTCCCTATATTAGGAGGTGACAGTGTAACCAGTTGGTAGATTAGTTACTATCCGTGAGATACAAGGCAGATCCATTCACTGCTTTCCTTCTCCCTACATTAGGAGGTGACATTGTAATCAGTTGGTAGATTAATTACTATCAGTGAGATACAAGGCAGATCCATTCACTGCTTTCCTTCTCCCTACATTAGGAGGTGACAGTGTAACCAGTTGGTAGATTAGTTACTATCCGTGAGATACAAGGCAGGTCCAATCACTGCTTTCCTTCTCCCTACATTAGGAGGTGACAGTGTAACCAGTTGGTAGATTAGTTACTATCCGTGAGATACAAGGCAGGTCCAATCACTGCTTTCCTTCTCCCTACATTTGGAGGTGACAGTGTAACCAGTTGGTAGATTAGTTACTATCCGTGAGATACAAGGCAGGTCCAATCACTGGCTTTCATTCTGCCATACCATTAGGAGGTGAAGTGTAACCAGTTGGTAGATTAGTTACTATCAGTGAGATACAAGGCAGGTCCATTCACTGCTTTCCTTCTCCCAACATTAGGAGGTGAAAGTGTAAACATTTGGTAGATTAGTTACTATCAGTGTGATACAAGGCATGTTCATTCACTGCTTTCCTTCTCCCAACATTAGGAGGTGAAAGTGTAACCAATTGGTAGATTAGTTACTATCAGTGAGATACAAGGCAAGTCCATTCACTGCTTTCCTTCTCCCCTACATTTGGAGACAGTGTATACCAGATTGGGATAGTTAATTACTATCAGTGAGATACAAGGCAGTCCATTCACTGCTTTCCTTCTCCTACATTTGGAGGTGACAGTGTAACCAGTTGGTAAATTAGTTACTATCGTGAGATACAAGGCAGGTCCATCACTGCTTCCTTCTCCCTACCATTAGGAGGTGACAGTGTAACCAGTTGGGTAGATTAGTTACTATCAGTGAGATACAAGGCAGGTCCATCACTGCTTTCCTTCTCCCTAATTAGGAGGTGACAGTGTAACCAGTTGTAGATTAGTTACTATCAGTGAGATACAAGGCAGGTCCATTCACTGCTTTCCTTCTCCCTACATTAGGAGTGACAGTGTAACCAGTTTGGTAAGATTATTTACTATCAGTGAGATACAAGGCAGTCCATTCACTGCTTTCTTCTCCCTACATTAGGAGGTGACATGTAACCTTGTAGGATTTAGTTACTAGCAGTGAGATACAAGGAGGTCCATTCACTGCTTTCCTTCTCCCTAACATTAGGATGTGAACAGTGTAACTAGTTGTAGTATTAGTTACTATCGTTAGATACAAGGCAGTCCATTCACTGCTTTCCTTCTCCCTACATTGAGGTGACAGTGTAACCAGTTGGTAGATTATTACTACGTGAATACAAGGCAGGTCCAATCACTCTACTGCTTCTCTTCTCCCTACATTAGGAGGTGACAGTGTAACCAGTTGGTAATTAGTTACTATCAGTGAGATACAAGGCAGGTCCATGCACTGCTTTCCTTCTCTACAATTAGGATGACAGTGTAACCAGTTGGTAGATTATTTACTCTATGTGAGATACAAGGCAGTCCATTCACTGCTTTTCCTCCTCCTACATTAGGAGGTGACAGTGTAACCAGTTAGGATTAGTTACTATCAGTGAGATACAAGGCAGGTCCATTCACTGCTTTCCTTCTCCCTACATTAGGAGGTGGCAGTGTAACTAGTTAAAATATTAGTTACTATCAGTGAAATACAATCTCATTCCTAATGTGCCAAGGCATGCTGCACTCATATCAATTTATACATAATTTATATATACAAGTTCTTTACCGATGTATGAAATTGTATTTAATTGTTATTTAGCTGTATAATTGCTTGCACTTATCCCCTTTTTATAATCTATATTTTATAATGTACAGTGCTGCATACCCAAGTGGCAGTTTATAAATAAAGTTATACATACATTTTATACAATACACTGGGAAATGGCCCTTATTTACTTTATTTTTCTTTAAAGGAATCTGTCTATCTTGACACTGAACAGGATACAGGAAAATGAGGAAGGCTCCTATACATTCTTTGTGAACAATTCCAGAGCTAACGCTTCTTATACCTTCACAGTGATCTTGAAACGTAAGTCCTGAAGTATCACTATGATAACTGTACGAGTCCTTAACATAACACACATGCATGACGGGGATCAGGGCAGGTTTTAGCCATTTTGGTGCCATAAGTTATTCTCCACTGGTACCCCCTTTTCAGAAGAAACTTCCCTCAGCCACCTCTTGGATTAGTCTTTGCAGAGATTGAAAAACTCAGCCAAGATCATTTTATTATGTCAACAGAGAAACAACAGAAATAGATTAGTAACAACTGATAAGCATCCCCCTTTTTAGCAATACCGCGCCTTTAATGATTGTTGCGTCTTACAACAGAATTTGAATTTGTTATCAATTTGGGTCAGGACAATCAACTGATGTTGGACACACCCTGTGTTGGTAGATCATTGAATGGATCTATCTATATCATCAACTTGCCTGCCCCCCCATGTGACATTCCCTGACCTGGACTATTCATTTAACTATTCAATGTAGAGGGCAAAATTATCAGCCCAATTTGATCAAACCTCGACCAGTAAGTGGAATAGAGTTTGGCCATCATTATATTGTCTGTATTTGATTGAAGACATTGGTCCAATGGCTGCTCATCGCTACAGACCCAAGCTCAAAGATGGCCCCCAAAATATTTTCTAGAGGGATAATTTTTCCAGAATTGGTGTAACTATTTATTAATCAATTCAATTCCATTACTGTTTGTATATTTTTTTTCTGTATTTTAGGCCCAAATTTAAAAAAAACTGTGGTACCAGAAAGTTCCAAAACCGTGTTTTTTTTGTAAAAGTACGGCCGTGATCGTAGAATTATGAAGTTTGGGCCGTAAGAACAAGTAGACTAACTCAATGGGCTATCGTACAATTCTAATTATCATCGATTGATGATGTATGATCGCATTCGTAATTTTACAGCAATGATCGTAAAAAAGTAGTGATACCATAATACCTTTAGAAATACGACCCCTAAGATCTCACAATATAGAAATAATTTAGTTCTCCTTTTTTTGGTAAATTTGGTAAATTCTAAGAATCTCCTTGTTTTTCTCATTGTTGCAGGCCCGCCCCAAGTTGAAATAATTAGGTTATTCAATAGCACGTTTATCTGCTCAGCCTCTGGATACCCGTTACCAACCATTGAATGGTTTCAGTGCCCTCATGATTCGTGAGTAGCTCCTGTATGTTTGATTTTCTACATATAAACACATGACAAGTAAAAATCATACCAGGCCATACAAAGATCCCAAATATTTCCCAGGCTACTAATCAGCAGCAACCAATCAGATATAATCTAACTGTAACCCAATAAAAAGCTAACATCTGATTGGTTAATGCTAATTCATAGCATGGGCGACCTTTGGACCTCTTATAGCATCAACCCTTATTTTGGCACCTAAAGCTTCTCTAGAAATCCTTAACTTGCTTAGTTAGAAATAAACTGCTACTTTTTTCTGTGACCATTAGGACTGTTCAGGAGTTTCAGCCAAAACCTGGTTAAAACTAAAACTTCTAGTGTTGAAATATAACCGGTTAAACTAACAAAATATCAATGCAGAACTATGGGGATTTTGAACACCGAGGGCTAGGCCCCACTAGTGTGTTTTGGATCGTGATTTGGGATTTGGCATGGTAGAGGTCTTGCTACATGCGATGTGCTTCCGTGCGCTCCAATGGGGTCCAATTGCGGAAGCGTTTAAGGGGGGTCTAGACCTTAGATCACATTTCTGTGTCAAAGTTTTGGCATGTCACCAGGGAATTTCGGTTTTGTTTGTCTAAATTCTGCATCAAATCCGGGTCTGTTCCGCACACCTACTGATGAAATAAATCCTGGTGGGTTTGTGTCCTTAGTGACAAATAAAGTTATTTTTGACAATGACAGACCTGTCGCCCAGGCAGAAATATTATCAGTCGCACCAAAATCAGCACTGCCGATATCTTGGTACAACAGCAGCTGAAATTTACTGACATGTCTTCTCACTGGATTAATGCAGTAACATAAGATCTGGTTGGTTGTAGCAGATTAATGCACCAGCCCCAAAGGATACAAAACACAGTAAAGTACATGTGGAAGTTTATGTGGTATACTTTATCCTACTTTATAGCTACTAACACAAACACTTTTAGATGCGGTGCCATTCAACAGTCACATGGTAATGAAAATATTTGTGTCTTTGGTATATTCACTGCAGCTGCAAGATATCCAAAGAGCCAATGGCGGAAGATCACAGTCAGACCAAGAAGACAAAAGTAGAAAGCCTTCTGAGAGTCACACAGGAAAACATCACCGTTCGCTGTGAAGCTTCTAATACTGTAGGAGAGGACCATCAAGAAATGTTTTTATTACCAGTACCTTTACATGGCAAGTAAAACAGGGAACATTGGGTGTATACAGTGAAAACCAATAGAGTATAATGAGTAGAAATGAAATAAGAACATGAAAGGAAGGCAACAGTCTTTCATGAAGTGGAGATGGGAAGGATCTTTGCCTATGGAACATTCCTTAAACTGATTCGCTAGAAGGGGAAAGGGCAGGTGGGCAGCCCACAGAACCCACCACAGTGAACAAGCATTAGGGAGGCATCTCAACTGCAGTTTTTGGATCTTCTAGCATTAAATGTTGAGGCAGAAACTCCCATGTCTCATGAAACATAGTGTGTGCTGATAATGAACACACATGTATGATGTGAACACACATGTACGATGTGTGCACCGAGCCACGACCCCCGTCGATGCAAACATCAGCAGATCGACGAACGACCCCCCGCCGAATACACAAATGCGCCGTGGTTGGGGGTCGGAACTCGGTTTCAAGTCCAGGGTGGGGTGGGGGGAGGGAACTACTAGTACTGTGAGCTACTAGTACTGTGAGCTGTGATATCTCCAACAAGTTTAAGGTTGGAGCATGCCCACTGCTGCGACAGAGCATCATCAGCTACACCATAAGAACCCACCCCAGGACTTCTAAATAATTTTTAAGGCTAGCCACATGCCTGAAAATAATTTTCCAGAGAAAGGGATAGAGAATGCTTGCAGGTCTAGCATCATAAAAGATTGATTTTAGGGTGGGGTTTACGACACAGCTTGCAACACCCATTCACTGCTTTCCTTCTCCCTACATTAGGAGGTGGCAGTGTAACTAGTTAAAATATTAGTTACTATCAGTGAAATACAATCTCATTCCTAATGTGTCAAGGCATGCTGCACTCATATCAATTTATACATAATTTATATATACAAGTTCTTTACCGATGTATGAAATTGTATTTAATTGTTATTTAGCTGTATAATTGCTTGCACTTATCCCCTTTTTATAATCTATATTTTATAATGTACAGTGCTGCGTACCCAAGTGGCAGTTTATAAATAAAGTTATACATACATTTTATACAATACACTGGGAAATGGCCCTTATTTACTTTATTTTTCTTTAAAGGAATCTGTCTATCTTGACACTGAACAGGATACAGGAAAATGAGGAAGGCTCCTATACATTCTTTGTGAACAATTCCAGAGCTAACGCTTCTTATACCTTCACAGTGATCTTGAAACGTAAGTCCTGAAGTATCACTATGATAACTGTACGAGTCCTTAACATAACACACATGCATGACGGGGATCAGGGCAGGTTTTAGCCATTTTGGTGCCATAAGTTATTCTCCACTGGTACCCCCTTTTCAGAAGAAACTTCCCTCAGCCACCTCTTGGATTAGTCTTTGCAGAGATTGAAAAACTCAGCCAAGATCATTTTATTATGTCAACAGAGAAACAACAGAAATAGATTAGTAACAACTGATAAGCATCCCCCTTTTTAGCAATACCGCGCCTTTAATGATTGTTGCGTCTTACAACAGAATTTGAATTTGTTATCAATTTGGGTCAGGACAATCAACTGATGTTGGACACACCCTGTGTTGGTAGATCATTGAATGGATCTATCTATATCATCAACTTGCCTGCCCCCCCATGTGACATTCCCTGACCTGGACTATTCATTTAACTATTCAATGTAGAGGGCAAAATTATCAGCCCAATTTGATCAAACCTCGACCAGTAAGTGGAATAGAGTTTGGCCATCATTATATTGTCTGTATTTGATTGAAGACATTGGTCCAATGGCTGCTCATCGCTACAGACCCAAGCTCAAAGATGGCCCCCAAAATATTTTCTAGAGGGATAATTTTTCCAGAATTGGTGTAACTATTTATTAATCAATTCAATTCCATTACTGTTTGTATATTTTTTTTCTGTATTTTAGGCCCAAATTTAAAAAAAACTGTGGTACCAGAAAGTTCCAAAACCGTGTTTTTTTTGTAAAAGTACGGCCGTGATCGTAGAATTATGAAGTTTGGGCCGTAAGAACAAGTACACTAACTCAATGGGCTATCGCACAATTCTAATTATCATCGATTGATGATGTATGATCGCATTCGTAATTTTACAGCAATGATCGTAAAAAAGTAGTGATACCATAATACCTTTAGAAATACGACCCCTAAGATCTCACAATATAGAAATAATTTAGTTCTCCTTTTTTTGGTAAATTTGGTAAATTCTAAGAATCTCCTTGTTTTTCTCATTGTTGCAGGCCCGCCCCAAGTTGAAATAATTAGGTTATTCAATAGCACGTTTATCTGCTCAGCCTCTGGATACCCGTTACCAACCATTGAATGGTTTCAGTGCCCTCATGATTCGTGAGTAGCTCCTGTATGTTTGATTTTCTACATATAAACACATGACAAGTAAAAATCATACCAGGCCATACAAAGATCCCAAATATTTCCCAGGCTACTAATCAGCAGCAACCAATCAGATATAATCTAACTGTAACCCAATAAAAAGCTAACATCTGATTGGTTAATGCTAATTCATAGCATGGGCGACCTTTGGACCTCTTATAGCATCAACCCTTCTCTAGAAATCCTTAACTTGCTTAGTTAGAAATAAACTGCTACTTTTTTCTGTGACCATTTGGACTGTTCAGTGTTCAGGAGTTTCAGCCAAAACCTGGTTAAAACTAAAACTTCTAGTGTTGAAATATAACCAGTTAAAACTAACAAAATATCAATGCAGAACTATGGGGATTTTGAACACCGAGGGCCAGGCCCCACTAGTGCGTTTTGGATCGTGATTTGGGATTTGGCATGGTAGAGGTCTTGCTACATGCAATGTGCTTCCGTGCGCTCCAATGGGGTCCAATTGCGGAAGCGTTTAAAGGGGGTCTAGACCTTAGATCACATTTCTGTGTCAAAGTTTTGGCATGTCACCAGGGAATTTCGGTTTTGTTTGTCTAAATTCTGCATCAAACCCGGGTCTGTTCCGCACACCTACTGATGAAATAAATCCTGGTGGGTTTGTGTCCTTAGTGACAAATAAAGTTTTTTTTGACAATGACAGACCTGTCGCCCAGGCAGAAATATTATCAGTCGCACCAAAATCAGCACTGCCGATATCTTGGTACAACAGCAGCTGAAATTTACTGACATGTCTTCTCACTGGATTAATGCAGTAACATAAGATCTGGTTGGTTGTAGCAGATTAATGCACCAGCCCCAAAGGATACAAAACACAGTAAAGTACATGTGGAAGTTTATGTGGTATACTTTATCCTACTTTATAGCTACTAACACAAACACTTTTAGATGCGGTGCCATTCAACAGTCACATGGTAATGAAAATATTTGTGTCTTTGGTATATTCACTGCAGCTGCAAGATATCCAAAGAGCCAATGGCGGAAGATCACAGTCAGACCAAGAAGACAAAAGTAGAAAGCCTTCTGAGAGTCACACAGGAAAACATCACCGTTCGCTGTGAAGCTTCTAATACTGTAGGAGAGGACCATCAAGAAATGTTTTTATTACCAGTACCTTTACATGGCAAGTAAAACAGGAACATTGGGTGTATACAGTGAAAACCAATAGAGTATAATGAATAGAAATGAAATAAGAACATGAAAGGAAGGCAACAGTCTTTCATGAAGTGGAGATGGGAAGGATCTTTGCCTATGGAACATTCCTTAAACTGATTCGCTAGAAGGGGAAAGGGCAGGTGGGCAGCCCACAGAACCCACCACAGTGAACAAGCATTAGGGAGGCATCTCAACTGCAGTTTTTGGATCTTCTAGCATTAAATGTTGAGGCAGAAACTCCCATGTCTCATGAAACATAGTGTGTGCTGATAATGAACACACATGTATGATGTGAACACACATGTACGATGTGTGCACCGAGCCACGACCCCCGTCGATGCAAACATCAGCAGATCGACGAACGACCCCCCGCCGAATACACAAATGCGCCGTGGTTGGGGGTCGGAACTCGGTTTCAAGTCCAGGGTGGGGTGGGGGGAGGGAACTACTAGTACTGTGAGCTACTAGTACTGTGAGCTGTGATATCTCCAACAAGTTTAAGGTTGGAGCATGCCCACTGCTGCGACAGAGCATCATCAGCTACACCATAAGAACCCACCCCAGGACTTATAAATAATTTTTAAGGCTAGCCACATGCCTGAAAATAATTTTCCAGAGAAAGGGATAGAGAATGCTTGCAGGTCTAGCATCATAAAAGATTGATTTTAGGGTGGGGTTTACGACACAGCTTGCAACACATGCCTGTCACAGAGACACAGAGACAGGGCAGTCTTGAAAGTGTAACTTTACAAGCTTCTAACTTACGATCTAGAGAAGCAGCTTACCTTTCACACGATCCTCCTCTGTCACACTGACAGGTCCAAACCGCTTTCTGGTTCTGATTAACAATAATGCGCTCTATAGTTAATCAGAACCAGGAAGCGGTGGGGAATTTCAGTGTGATAGCGGTGGATCATGTGAAAGGTAAGTTTGTTCTATCTTCGTTCCTGGCATTGATTTAGGAATGAAAGGTAAGGTATAGCTGCTTCTCTAGATCGTAAGTTAGAAGCTTGTAAAGTTACACTTTCAAGACTGCCCTGTCTCTGTGTCTCTGTGACAGGCATGTGTTGCAAGCTGTGTCGTAAACCCCACCCTAAAATCAATCTTTTATTCGGTTCTTGTTCCACAAAAATTGATTGAAGAAGGAGGGTAAGTCATAGCTCCATAACCTATTGGTCTTCAATCAATGCATTAAAGGAAGAGTTCACTTGTGACGTAAACTATTTTTTAACAAGTTTTTTCTATTCTTAGGTGCCTAAGAAACCATTTTACTATTAACCTGTTTAAATTCCCTTTAACAGTGATTAAAGTCCCTGAAAGTAAACTTAGTGTCATTTCGGTGATCTCTACTTCATTAGCGTGTATTCTTTTGGTGGCGATATTCTTCCTCTATTACAAATACCGTCAGGTATGTCAGTGTTGGTTTAACGCTAATTACACATCTACATTTAATATATTTCAGTAAAGGTTTTTATTATAATAGGGGTTTATTGCAATAAAACAATAAAAACATCTTACTTCTTTGTCAGGAAAGTGTGTAGTGACTTGGCATGAATGGGTTAACTATTGGTATTAGTTCTTTCAAAGGACCAATAAAAATGACATTTCACCCTGGAAACAGTCCCCAGTGTTATATTAGGGTTATTGAAGCACAGAACCAGATCTTCTCTTCCAGACAACGTGGGGCTGAACCGTGTATCTGGAATCCTCTACAGCTAGGGGTCTGGTTTATACCTTAAGAGGTCATTTTAAGGACAGTCATACATGTAAAATAAATATATTTTGGTATTAGAATATGTGAAACCAATATTATATTTGTGAATGCGAAGGTAGGCCCATTAAAATGATACCCAACATGGAGACCTTATTCCCAAGGCAAGTTATTAATATCTTGGGAAATGTGTATTACACACCGGTCATGTTTGGTATTGTAGGAATTGATAATTAATACAGAAGAGAAATGTGTGATCAATATCCCAGTAAAATGTACATATCTAAAGCTATATGGAATCTGCCTAACCGAGGGAGAATGAAGGATTGTGACAAGTCGTAAATCTGGACACTCCCACCTTATGTATAGCTAAGTAGGGGGATAGTTCATCAATGGGCTTAAAAATCCTTGTAGCCCCTATAACTTTGTTCATACTGAGGGGACATGCTAAATGTGTATGGATCATATTTCCTTCTTGCCCCAGGACACAGGACTTCTTCTAGTGAGTAGGGTCTGTGAATATTTTTATCCTTTTTATTTTATATAACTGTTGTACCTATTGTATGTCATTTTATTATAACATCATTTTTATTTTATTTTTGTATTATATGCACTGTCCACCTTTTGGAATATTAAATCTAAAATTTAATAAGTTTTGTCTTTGATGCTCTAAAAGAACTTAGTTACCCTCTGATAAGTTTATATGTGGTTGAATGGAATGTTTTGCAGTTTAAATGCTAATTAACTCTGTGACTGCTTGTGAAGGACTGATGCTAATTAACCAGTTAGTTGCTGGAGTGAATGGTGTAGTGTTAACCATTTAGCTGCCAGGATGAGGGTATGCATAGTCAGTGAAAGTCAAGAGTGTTTTTAGGGGGGGGGGTTCAAGGCCCAACTTGGAGTGATGGCAGCTTGTACCGATTGATTGGTCAGATCACGTGCCCAGCGAACTGGTGTTCATAACATTCTTTATCTAGAATTCACCTTAATATCACATTTCATAAATTTTCATTCAGTTAAACTATGAACCACCCACCTATTGTATAGGAAACTCTTTTGGTATTATGTCTAGGCTAGGGCATATATCTGAAGCTTGTATATTTTAAAGCACAACTCTCTAATTATTAATTTTTAAAGATGAATAGTACCTGGGACAGGGAGGTAATGTTGATTATTCCTACCACCCAATATAATTTCATTGATGAGCACCAGCATGTACGGTTCATCTGCCAGGTAAGTGCTTTTTTGTATTTAAGATAGTACTGAAGCACTAAGGCAGCCTGGCAGATGCAATATTTTTTGTGCTGGTCCTCCTCACAGAAACAACATAAAGAGGTAGGAACATGAAATCCTACCTTCGTGACCCAGGTACTTTTCATTGTAACTGTTTTTTTTTCTTTCTTTAAATTCCACTATAGTTCTCCTTTAGGGGGTATGTCCACTCAAACATAAACCTTCATACTTAGCTTTCCCACCCTGGGCAGTGTTCCTAAAGAGAGATATTCAGTCCTGAGTTGCCTTTTAAGAATATCAGTTAAAAGGAATTAGAAGGAGGATGCATGACATGCAGCTCCAGACAGGAAACTCTTAGTCTTGTGAAATTCAGCAATGTGTGTCTACATTAAGGAAGGCAGATGTTAGAAATACGATAAATTAAAAAATCACAAAATAGGAACAGAAAAAGTGGTAGAGATTTAAAAAAGGAGTTTAGTTATTTCAAAATGTTTAATCCAAAGTTAGTGAACTTCAGAGAAAAATGAAAGCTGTACTACTGTATAAATGATTTCATAATTACGAGTAGTTGGATGTCTCTCGCTTCTTAAATCAGCTTAATAAAGAAAACATCTGCAGGTTCTATCATTTATGTTGCTGGTCTAGGACCAAATTAGAATGTATAGTATAGGATAGGATAGTATAGGATAGGATAAGATAGTATAGGATAGGATAGTATAGTATAGGATAGGATAGTATAGGATAGGATAGTATAGGATAGGATAAGATAGTATAGGATAGGATAGGATAGTATAGGATAGGATAGGATAGTATAGTATAGGATAGGATAGTATAGTATAGGATAGGATAGTATAGGATAGGATAGGATGTATTAGTATAGGATAGGATAGTATAGGATAGGATAGTATAGGATAGGATAGTATAGTTTAGTATAGGATAGGATAGGATAGGATAGGATAGTATAGGATAGGATAGGATAGTATAGGATAGTATAGTATAGGATAGGATAGTATAGTATAGGATAGGATCGGATAGTATAGTATAGGATAGTATAGTATAGTATAGTATAGTATAGGATAAGATAGTATAGTATAGGATAGGATGGTATAGTATAGGATAGTATAAGATCGGATAGTATAGGATAGGATAGGATAGTATAGGATAGGATAGGATAGTATAGTATAGTATAGTATAGTATAGTATAGTATAGGATAAGATAGTATAGTATAGGATAGGATAGTATAGTATAGGATAGTATAAGATCGGATAGTATAGGATAGGATAGGATAGTATAGGATAGGATAGGATAGTATAGTATAGTATAGTATAGTATAGTATAGGATAAGATAGTATAGTATAGGATAGGATAGTATTTGAGGTTGAATAAAGACATATACGTCTATCCAGTCCAACCTACTCAGCAATAGACATTTAATTAATAGACAGATTTGAATCTAAAGGTTTCGAAGTCCCGTCAAAACTTTCGGAACTCCTGAATTTCAAGGAACCCGAATTTTTTAGATTTTTTAAAAGTAGACAATTTTCAAAAATTTAAAGTAGACGATTTTTGAAAATAGATGATTTTCGAAAAATCGAAACTTGAATTTTCAAACTTTCTCTGACATGCTCTATTGGTGAACAATACCCCAGAGAGTTTATTGCATGGCCTGTTAATGTATTTATACAAACATAGAAAAGATTATCAATGCACATTCCTAGGCCCCATACAACATCATATTATCTGCACACTGGCATACTTTATAAACAAAGGGGTTTTAGTATACATTACTGTGATCACATGAATGAAAAGCCTTCCAACCACGTCAAGGTAACCCCAGTCTGGAAGGTCCTAACTTCTAACCTTTTTAAATGTCTTTTACTTCAATACGATTAGCAAACTTTTGCATTTCTCATTCTTACACACTGGACTTTTCTATGTTTGTATAAATGTTTGACCAGATCAGTAGCACTTCCGCTAAATGTAGTTGTAAATTAGCCTGATTGGAGAGCTTCCACAATCCTTGTATTGTAATGTATTTATACACAGTAATCATATCCCCACACAAGCATATTTTCTCCAGCATACATAATTGTAACTTTTCCAGTCTCTCTTCATATTCAAGCTCCCCCAATCCCCTTATTAATTTAGTTGCCTTTTTCTGAACCCTTTCCATTTCAAAGATATCCTTTTTGTACACAGGATTCCAAAATAGCACTGCATATTCCAAATGAGGCCTTACCAATGCTTTGTAAAGAGGGAGAATAACATTTTCCTCCCTTGAATCCATACCTCTCTTTATACAAGACAATACCATGCTGGCTCTGGCTGTTGCCGCCTGGCACTGCTTGCTACCTTTAAGTTTGTTATCCACCAAAACTCCAAGATCCCTTTCCAACAGGGATTCACTTACCACAGAGACATTTATAGTATAAGCAGCACAAGGATTTTTAAGTCCAAAATGTATCACCTTACATTTATCAACACTGCCACTTAGCAGCCCAATGTGACAATCTATCTAGATCCCCCTGCAACGATTGCACATCCTCTGAAGTTTTTAATGGTCGACAAAGTTTTGTGTCGTCAGCAAACACAGAAACCTTGCTGACAATACCCACTTCCAAATCATTAATAAACATATTAAATAGAAGCGGCCCCAACAGAGAACCCTGTGGCACCCCACTTAGCACTTTAGTCTATAATGATGAAGCCCCATTAACAACTACTCTCTGCATCCTATTCATTAACCAATTTTCTATCCATGTTCAAATGTGCCTTCCCAGACCAACAGACCTTAGCTTATACATTAGTTGCCTATGGGGGACTGTATCAAATTCCAAGTATACTACACCCACTGCTATGCCAGAGTTTAAATTTCTACTTACTTCCTCATGAAAGACAAGCAAGTTAGTTTGACAAGATCATACACATTGGTTTGGGCCTAGGCACTCCTGTGGCAGTTTGCCAGTGAAGATGTAGAAATAGAGTGCTGTGCACACCAGTCTTATTCGTAATAGGTGTTTATTACCACATCAGTATAACACCATGTAACGTTTCGGCGATATTACTCACGCCTTCATCAGACACATAATGTGTCTGATGAAGGCGTGAGTAATATCGCCGAAACGTTACATGGTGTTATACTGATGTGGTAATAAACACCTATTACGAATAAGACTGGTGTGCACAGCATTCTATTTCTACATATGTGAGCTTGCCGCTGTGCTGGAGCACCCAGCACTGAATATTGCTAATGCTATACTGGGAGTGTGCAGGATCCTTTTCTACCAGTGTAGATGTAGGTGCAACCTTAGTCAGTCCTTAACCTCAAAGCTATAGCACAAGCAGAATAGATAAAGGTGCTTGTGAAGGTTTTCATTCATCCAGGTCATGGTATATCTGTTGTATTCAATTAGATCAACTGTACTTGAAGTTTAGTTCTTGAAGAACATGGTCATCCCATATGTAGCAGGGGTCTCCGAGAAATTAAGAAGAATTTTCAAAAAACACTGTATCCCTGTCTGCTTTAAACCGAACAACACACTGAGGCAGCAATTGGTACATCCGAAAGACCCAATACCGAAACACAAGAAAAGCGACATCATATATGCAGTGCAGTGCAGTGAAGAATGCTCTGATTTGTATGTGGGGGAGACCAAACAGCAACTGCATCAACGTATGGCCCAGCACAGAAGAGCCAATTCCTCGGGTCAGGACCCAGCCGTGTACCTGCATCTTAAGGATAAAGGACATACCTTTGAAGATTGTAATGTTAACATATTGGCGAAGGAACGTGACTGGTTCAATAGAGGTGTTAAGGAGGCCATTTATGTGAAAATAAAGAAACCAAGCCTAAATAGAGGTGGGGGGGTTCGACACCAACTGTCTGCCATGTACAATGCTGTTTTAACACCTTACTCTGGGCGTTCCTATAACACCTCTTAGCCACTATCTAATCACGCCCTTAACACCTGGCTGTGATATGCTAATTGGGATTTTCCAGGGTACATAATTGCCACAGATTCTTGTACAAGTCATTCTGAATTGAGAAAGCCAGTCGGATGACTAGCGAAACGTCTTCAAGAACTAAACTTCAAGTCCAGTTGATATAATTGAATACAACAGATAATAGATACTTATCCAGAATTTTCATTTATTGTGAATCACATACAAAATATTTCGGGATCACCTGATAAACACTATTTCATGGTCACTATTAACTAAGCCTCCAGTTACCTTTATATGTATAATGTGCTCCATGATGTTAGATATTACCAGGTCTAACAGAGTTCCTCTTCTAGTAGGAACCTCAACCACCTGTGAGAGAAAATTATCCTGCAGCAAATTCAGGAACTCATCGCCTTTTTCTGTGATGGCATTTCCACTACACCAATCAATGTCAGGGTAATTAAAGTCCCCCATAATGAGTATACTCCACCAATCAATGTCAGGGTAATTAATGTCCCCCATAATGAGTATACTCCACCAATCAATGTCAGGGTAATTAATGTCCCCCATAATGAGTACACTCTACCAATCAATGTCAGGGTAATTAATATCCCCCATAATGAGTACACTCCACCAATCAATGTCAGGGTAATTAATGTCCCCCATAATGAGTACACTCCACCAATCAATGTCAGGGTAATTAAAGTCCCCCATAATGAGTACACTCTACCAATCAATGTCAGGGTAATTAATGTCCCCCATAATGAGTACACTCCACCAATCAATGTCAGGGTAATTAATGTCCCCATAATGAGTACACTCCACCAATCAATGTCAGGGTAATTAAGTACCCATAATGAGTACCACTCCACCAATCAATGTTGGTAGGGAATTAAAGTACCCATAATGAGTACACTCCACAATCAATGTCAGGGTAATAAAGTACCCCATAATGAGTACACTCCACCAATCAATGTCAGGGTAATTAAAGTACCCCATAATGAGTACACTCCACCAATCAATGTCAGGGTAATTAAAGTACCCCATAATGAGTACACTCCACCAATCAATGTCAGTGTAATTAAAGTACCCCATAATGAGTACACTCCCAAACATGCAGCCCTTGCCCACTGCATATGAAACTTCCTCCCTGCTAGTATTTAGCGGCAATGGCGGCTTGTAGCAGACACCAACAATGACACCAACTTTTTTGTTGCCCAATTCCACCCATATTACCTCCACTCTAACATCCATATCCTTATCTCTTCTTTTAAATTTTGTTTCAATGCTTTTTTAACATAAACACATACTGTTGAACTTCCCCTTAATATAACATTTCTATTATGGATACAGAATGTTGTCTTTTTTGTTGTACATCCCAATATTTTATTCATTTTAATTTTATTTACAAAAAAAAAAAGAATTTATTTCTCTATAAATATTTTCTAACACTTTCTCCATTAATTTGAAGAAACCAAAATTTGAAGTCCGCTGGCAGATCATTCAACCCTGTGAAGGAAATAACTACATTTGCATTGACCCAACCCAGCTTCCATACAATGATAAGTGGGAATTTCCTAGAATCAACCTGCAATTTGGTAGGTATTTTCATAGTCATAAAATAATATAATAATACTATTTCAGTAACTGACAACCTTCTGGCACCTCCCTAAGTCAGCACTCCTCTTCATTAACCTATGCTCTTCTTTGTCAGGGAGAGCTTGAGTGTCATGGACTCTGACTGTGGGATGAGTCAGAGAACAGTCAGTTACTGCATGAGTTTATTGTTCCTTTAACATATTTACTGGTCTAAAAATCCAAATGGAATCAAGCATCCCTAATTTGGCCTTATCCTGTCTCCAATGGACCAGTAGCAAGGGTCCCCTGTGGCCTTATCCTGTCTCCAATGGACCAGTAGCAAGAGTCCCGTGTCCTTATCCTGTTTCCAATGGACCAGTAGCAAGGGTCCCCTGTGGCCTTATCCTGTCTCCAATGGACCAGTAGCAAGAGTCCCGTGTCCTTATCCTGTCTCCAATGGACCAGTAGCAAGGGTCCCCTGTGGCCTTATCCTGTCTCCAATGGACCAGTAGCAAGGGTCCCCTGTGTCCTTATCCTGTCTCCAATGGACCAGTCGCAAGGGTCCCCTGTGTCCTTATCCTGTCTCCAATGGACCAGTAGCAAGGGGCCCCTGTGGCCTTATCCTGTCTCCAATGGACCAGTCGCAAGGGTCCCCTGTGCCAGTTTTTTATATATCCTATATCACAGTTAGGCAGGTAATGAGGGCGTTGCTAGATGGGTTGGACTGGATAGACGTATGTCTTTATTCAACCTCAAATACTATACTATATTACCTTTAGTTATCCTTTTAATCTTATTATAATAATGTTTCTTGACAGGTAAGACCCTAGGTGCCGGTGCGTTTGGTAAGGTGATGGAAGCGACAGCGTTGGGATTAGGTAAAGATGAATCAGCTCTCAGAGTTGCAGTGAAGATGCTAAAGCGTAAGTCATTTCACTTATTCTATTTAATTGATATTATATAAGGACAAGCAAACTTTCCCAGTGATCACTATTGGTTCCTCACACTTCTAAACATTTAGCAATTGGATAAAAGTCATATCAACACTAACTTGTTCATCTCAGTATTGTGTATTACATTATATTAACTGTATGTGCATTGACAGGTGTAGAACTGAGAGATATCATTGTCTGTGCTTTCTAGTACTGGGCATACAGGGCCAGAAGAACTAACTATTATCTCTTAATAGCCTTGATTAGCATGAGATTTATAGTGAATAATGCATCCCCTACTGTAAAGTAAAAGGATATTTGAAGTCATGTTCTGAAGGCCATAGTAATTCAGTGACTTTTAATACTAAAAAATAAATGAAATGCAACATTTCCTGCAATACAAGAGTTTCAATGAGTAATGTGATATTGATGACATACAGTAACTGTACCGTTTATAATGATCACAAGCCTATGTACCGTTTATAATGATGACATAGGTATGAACAGTTTAAAATGATGACATAGCTATGAACTGTTTATAATGATGACATAACTATGAACCATTTATAATGATGACATAGCTATGAACCGTTTCTAATGATGACATAGCTATGTACTGTTTCTAATGATGACATAGCTATGTACCATTTATAATGATGACATAGCTATGTACTGTTTCTAATGATGACATAGCTATGTACCATTTATAATGATGACATAGCTATGTACCATTTATAATGATGACATACCGTTTATAAGGATGACATAACTAAGAACTGTTTATATTGATGACATAGCTAAGTACTGTTTATAATGATGAGATAGCTATGTACTGTTTATAATGGTGACATAACTAAGCACCATTTATAGTGATGACAAAGCAGGATATCTGTGGCTCTTGTATATTTTATATATGCAGCCTATTTATTCTTTTATAAAAGTATAGTTATTATTTTATTTCTAACAAACTTCTGTGTTAGTGGGTACAGACTTAAGTGGATGTTATTGAAACTACTTCCAGTTTAGTGGTAGAAACCTCCCTGCCAAGACAGTGATTGGGTAGAATTTTAATGTCGCATTTTGGGCTGTAAATTTTGACAATAATATCTTCATTTTCTGCCAGCTCTGTAGTTGTGCTTTGCTACAATGGTTTATAAGAAATATACAGGAATATGCACAGAGAACCGGTATTGCTCTCTATTGTCTCCTCTAGGCAATGCACTGAGCCAATAGCGTTTCTCAGTGCATAGCGAATGCTATCTGCTGGAGTTTAAGATTCTGTCTTAAAGAGCCGTTATTGGCTCAGTACATACCTTGTGGAGATTGCACAACACAGTTTTTGTGTACCGCTGCAAACCGCCATTAGTTATGTCTTACAGTCATGCTAACCGTTGGTCCATTCTGTTTTTTTTCTCTGATGTGATAAAATGTGCAATGCTGTGTACACTAAAAAAGAAAAATACACATACAATAATAAATGTTTTACTGGTAAATGGATATTAGAGCAATTGAAGGAATGTAAAGAAAATCTTGACCTGCATCTTTATTATAATTATTTATCTAAAGCCTAGTAAACCTTGTTTTCTGTTTTTTAGCCAGTGCCAACACGGATGAGGTAGAGGCTTTGATGTCCGAATTAAAAATATTGAGCCATCTTGGCAACCATGAAAATATTGTCAACTTATTGGGAGCTTGTACACATGGAGGTAAGTTTATACCAAATGGGAAATGACCCACCTCAGCGTAGGATCTGTCCAATGGGATAAAGCACTTCTTGCAAAAAAGGGCTTCTTATTGGTTTGGCCCTGGGCCATAAGGGGATGGAGCAATAACTGGTCAGTTGCCCTTTAATATACCAAATATACCAAGTAAATAATGATTAGAAGTTCATTATTCTGGGTATGTGAAACTAGTTTACTAAAAATAAAGTAAACCGTAATAAGTAAACTTGCAAGTTAACACGTTACATTTCTGTAGGCCCAATCCTTGTGATTACGGAGTATTGTCATCATGGAGACTTGATGAACTTTTTGAGGAAGAAAGCTGAAGCCATAAACAATATTTTCATAGCATCTCTGGAAGAACAGCAAAATGGTGACTACAAAAACATGTCCATGGAGCAGAAATATCTACAAAGGTAGAGCAACCTCTTTGTCTATTAAAGAAAAAGACACCAAGTATTGCATGATAAAAAAAATTTGGAATCTGATTCATTATAACGCAATGTATCAAGACTTACACAACTTAAGCTGTTAACGTGACTTTCTAGCACAAACACTTGTAATATTGATCGCAAACGCTTTACTGAATACAAGCAACGCCCATTACCTTTAGACCATCTTTGCGATAGTTGGTGTTTAAACACTAACAGGGCTATGTACCGAGACCCACTATCGCAGAGATGGTCTAAAGGTAATGGGCGTTGCCATTTCTTGCAGAATTAAAAGCCATAAAACGGAAATGTTGATAGAATTTATTTTGCCTTATGTATTGTAAATATTTATAAAAATATATATGTATATATATATATATACTTCCCCTTTAAAAAATGATGCTGCTGTTATTCATAATTGGATTGTTTAAGGTTATAAGTAGTGGCTTCAAAAGTATTTAACTAATTGTATTATCTTCACACACAATAGTTCATAATGATCATACATTAATAAATATATATGCAGCATAAATGTTTTGCGTTGCATATATAACGTAACATCAAATAAATGTTTGCTTGCAACACACATGCATGGCTGACTTCTTATTGGTGCGTGTCAACCAATGACACATTACAAAATGGGCCAGTCTTGAAGGTGAGATCACATGATAGCTATGTCATCATATACCGCCGCTCTGTACATACCCTTTTCCTATTAACGTCTGATTAAGACCATCATTGTGGTGGCGTTACAAACGCTCTAAAATATCACGTTACATTCACACATTAATGATGTTAAAATTTGGTACATTACTTGCGTTGTCTAGTGAATCACGCACGCATTGGAAGTTACGTCTAAAGGTCATGTTAAGTGTTGATAAATCCCTGTTAAGAAATTAACGGAATTTTAAGACCTAATTTTGCAATAGCGGGTCTCGGTAAATAGCCCTGTAACTTTCCCCACGATCGGGCAATTGTTGGGTTTCCACATTGAGTTTTCGCTACATTCAAGGCTTATTGCCACTTTGAGGGTTAACAAACAATTCATTTGAGGGTTATCGATGAAACACAGATCGGATCTGAGTTGAACCTAGTTCCAACGGATTTACGGATTTAGGATTACAGAACTTTTCACATATTTCCGATAATTAGCGAATCTTTAAAATCAAATATTCTAGAATTATCGAATTTTCATAATAGAATATTCACAAATTATCGAAATTGTACAGGCCGGTTTTGAGAAATATCAATTATGTGAACCCTTGATTATGGGAGAAATGGCGAGTACGCAAGCTCTCGATTTCAAATTTTGGAAAATTAGTGAAAGTGTGATGTAGAAACTTGAAAATAGCTTGTTCGTGAAAAAAGATTTTTATACATTATTATTACGATTTTTAATTTGAATTTTTTAGATTATTTTAACTCTTATGTATTTCTATGGGTCCGTTTTCAGATTTTCAAATGTTAAATTTTTTTTAAAAATCTGCTTACTATATATACGGTATATAGAAATACATCTTTATTTCTTCTAGTAATAGCAAGACCACTGATAGTTACATTGAAATGAGGCCGGCCCCATCCCATACCAAGTCAAATCAAGGTAAGACCAGCAGGCAATTCCTAACTCATATTTCCATCCAATTGGCAAATCACGTTTCATATTTTTGCAAATGTTTAAAAAACTTAAAAGAATGCAATGTTTTGACCCTTAAGCTCCATGCAAACACTCGAGGGCCAACCACCGCGATTCTCAGCCAAAACGCTCTCGTTATGGTCAAAGAAATTTTTCCGTGTGTATGGAGCTTTAGTTATTCCTGATCTACGTTTTCTTTAAAGCTTTTAAATTTCTATAGCTTTAGAAATTACTATTCGATAAGCAGAAGAACTGTGCCTGTTAATGGATGAGTTAATATTTTTAGCTAATGTTTATTTGTAGATGAAAAATTCTGAAGAATATATGAAATCAGCCAATCAGCACTGGAGCAATATTTCTTTTTTTTAGGTGATTCCCTTATTGATGGAGAAGACACGGATGACAACTTGCCCTTAGACCTTTACGACCTTTTGAATTTTTCATTTCAAGTAGCCCAAGGAATGTCCTTTTTATCATCAAAGAATGTAAGTCAACAGCTTCTCTTCACATGTAAGTTTTCTGACCAGAGCTCAATGTTTGATACTCATCAATCTCATTCCATTGCATGCAGTGCATTCACCGTGATGTTGCTGCAAGGAACGTACTGGTATCCTATGGACGTGTTGCCAAAATCTGTGATTTCGGTCTGGCCCGGGACATTGAGAATGATTCAAATTATGTTGTTAAAGGAAATGTAAGTATGTCATGTTTCCTGATAAAGTCAATGAAAAGCTTGGGAACAGGGGAAGCTCAGCTGTTACCTATTTCCTAATGGGACCTGATAGGCCCCTTTGACTGATTAATCATACAATCCAAGATCAGAGACAGTGCAGACTTATCATCAAATGGGACCCTAAGGGGTCTTACATTCAGACAGTAATCACTAGAAACTTTCACTCCAATAGAGAATCTGTTTTTATTTAGAACCAAACATAAGCACATCCAATGATCATGGGGGTCACCTAAGGAAGGGGATCAACCTCCCCTAGAAATGTGTGTTTCCTTATGCTCGGTTCTAAATAAATAAAATAAAGTGCGTCTTTAGGCTGAGGTCATACAATGACAAATGTCAATACAGGTGAAACGCTTGCATGCATCAGCGCACGCTTATCGTGCATTACTGTACCTTTGCAGTGAGATCCGCACAATAGTGCGCAATTGGAGCGCATGCAAAAAAACAGTGATTGCATTAACTCTGTAAATGGATCGCAATGCAGCACCCACATTGACTAGCACTGTGCTGCGATTCTTACGCATTAACGCATTGCAAGCACGATCGTTAGCGCATGAGAAATCATGTTGGTGTGGCTTAGCGCTTATGAAGTAAAATTCCATTATTTCTCATATCCTTCCTTTTATAAACAGGTTATAAATACACCACACAGATCACAGATCCCTAGAATAAGACCCATCAATGATGCTAATCCAAAGTAACTCAGGGTATCCACAAACCGTCCAGCTCCTCCCTGGCCACCTCACTGCCAGAATCTTCCAGCAATCAGCAATAAGGGCTGTCCAGTGAATGCCAATAGGGGGGGCTTCCATTTATTGTGCAAACACAGCATGAAATAAACACAACGTTTCACTCGACAAAGGCCTGGGAGCCAAAACATTGCGTGTATTTTCTGCTGTGTTTTCACAATAAATGGAAGCCCCCTATTGGCATTATAAAGACTGGACAGCCCTTATTTGTTGTCGACTGCCATTCATGAAGCTGCCAATTAGGATAATAGGTCATCTGAAGAAGGTCTAGGGAATTTAATTTCACTTGTGATTTTAAGTTCACATAAAAAGGTGCCAATGGATTGGAAACACCTATAATTATGGACATGAAGTAACTTTATTTCCCTGCAATTCTAGGCTCGTCTACCAGTCAAGTGGATGGCCCCTGAAAGCATTTTTGACTGTGTTTACACAGTGCAAAGTGATGTCTGGTCTTATGGGATCCTTCTGTGGGAGATCTTCTCACTTGGTAAGTGGCAAAGATTTTTAAAAGGTTTTAAATGACATAAACCTGTTATTTGGTATTTTACATTGAGGGATACAACTAATACAATTTAATGCTTGTTTAATGGATCAGCCCTAAAGAACTCACCCAGAGGACCAAACCATTAGTTAAGCAAGCGCAGAAAAGTTTAAAGGGACAATTGTAATATCAATCATAGAAATGTAAAGTCAAATACAACCTCCATTCATGGCTGAAGCTGCTAAGATATTGTCACTGTGACTAAGTGAGAAGTATTATTACATACATGTTGGGTTATAGACTGTTTCCCCTGCAATAGAGTTTAACTCTTTGTGAATAACTAGCCTGGAAGAGAGAAACCTACAGGAGCTGAATGAACAGCAAAAGATCTGATTAAAATTCAACACAAGATTGCAGAATATGTACAGGTCTAGATATCAGTAATGATAACGAATCTGAACACTGCCCAATCAGAGCGCAGAGAATTGTCACATTAACTTAGAATTAGGCTGAACCAGTTTTCTATCAGAATTCACTGACTAGCTATACACAACCTGTTTGTCCAAACGGTGGGGGAAGGGATAACCCGGGTTTAAAACGTCTCTCTAATGCTTCATTGGACAGCTGTGAACAGCTAGAAATGGCCCTAGACAAGCATAAAACTTAATTTGTGATGCCAGGGAGGCAGTAGGATCTGGGACCTCAAAGAAAACAAAAAGGATCTAACATTAATGTATCTAATGAGCTGGGATAAAATGGAACCATTGTAGGGTACAAACTATGTCTATTTGTTATTAGGCAGAAGTCCCTATCCTGGCATTGTGGTGAACAGGAAGTTTTATAAGATGGTTAAGGAAGGTTACAAGATGGACTGCCCAGATTATGCTCCACTGGAAATGTAAGTAATGTTCCTTATTGTATTAAACTGTCAGTCATGGCTGTTCAGCAGCACCCAGAGGTTTACAGAATCCTGACAATAATATTAACCGTCCTCCTAACTTTAGATACCGCATCATGAAGACTTGCTGGGACCTCGAACCCACCCAACGCCCAACCTTTAACCAGATTAGTGGACTCATCAACAAGCAAATGAACCTGCTTTACAACCAGGTGAGGCCCTGACTAGGTTTTTTAAAGGTGTTTGCACTGGATTGCCAGCACCCAATGAGTTCATTTACTTGTGTATATATAAATATTTGTAATTGTAACTCCAGATCGATCCTGACCTTCCCATGGATCCAACCAATCTAATTTATTCACAATACCCACTAACTCCTCCTGTGTTCCATAGGGCCATCAAAAGCCACGAGGCCACAACATCAGATAAACTTATCCCTTGGTTAAAATAGACACACAGTTCTAAAAGCTAGAGCTGGGGGTTTCCTCCCTCTGGATAAGCTATAGGAACCTGTTTTTGTGCAGAGCAGAACTTAATTCAACTGCACTTGAATTATTGAAGATTGAAGATGTTTCACCAATCATCCAGATGGCCTCCTCATGACAATTTAACTATAAATACACCAGGGAATGCACCTACCACTCTATTAAACCATCCCCATTGCTGAATCTGGGCTTGGCCAATAGAAAGTTGCACTTCCAGCAGAGTGTGACTTTCCATTGGTCAGGCCCTAAAAGCATATGAATGGCAGTAAACTGTTTAAGACATTTAATTAAGGGGTCAAATGTCTTCAATTAATAAAACAGACCAGTTGAATTTGCCCTCATATTATTAGTTAATATAAACAATTTTCGAATGCAGTTTCTTATATTGTTTTGTGTTATTTCTCACATTCAGGACTATGCTAATATCTCCCAGGATCAGCAACAAGACCAGAACTGTGCGGAAGACAAAAACAATGTCTATTCAGTCTCTAAGGGAAACAATTACCAGTTCTGTTAGCTTGGAAAATCTACATGACAGATCATAGGAGGGAAGATCCTGTAACGTGTGCAGCTAGAGGACTTTAACATGAGCCCAGCGAATATTAAGCTAATCAAGTTCCAATAAATGTTAAGTAATATAAGGAGAAAAATCAGGCAGCATTAAAGTCAGACCACTGGAAATCCTATATATTTAATAACGTCTGTTCATGGATTTGTAAAATGATGTAGCACTGACAGATGTTTTTCTATGGACTTGGAGCTTTGCAGCTTGTTGCATTAGCCAAAAGGTGACTAAGCTTCAGCCAATGTGTGACCTTGTTCACAATGTTAACCAGTAACTGACTTGAAATATTGTAATTGGGAAAATCTGTTTTATGTTAACAAAACTTTCCTTGTTTCCGATACTGTACGTGGACTCATGTGGGTCATTGTAGCAAGTTACGGCCTGGGTGGTTATACTCTGATCGGCTCAGCTCCTGGCTGGAATGTTCCCTAAATATATATTATGTAATTGTTTAATGGGAGAATCATCTTCATTCATAATTAAAGGGGAAAATGTGCCAGTTGTTTATCCTAAAACTCACAACTCTTGTACTCTTAAACTTACCTCTTTTTGTTCAGCAATTTATGAAAAATCAACTCCAAAAAGGGCGTTTTCTGGCACTGGGACCGCCCACTTTGAGTCGCTGGCCAAGCTCCCAATCTTATTAAAGGGACGGGACAGGTCTAAACTGGCAATGCAATCCAGGCTTAAAAGCTTTTGTAACGCAAACTTTAATGCAAACCCAGGGATTAGGAACTAGTGGTTAAGGTCCTCACTATCTAGGGAAGGTTGGCTTTGGGAGGTAGATCAACATCATAGTTCTCCTTTAATGATCCTGAGCATGCTCTGCCAGGCTAAGAGAGTGGGGTGACTGCATACTAATAAGGTTCTTCCTTTGGACCAATAGGTTTGGTAGAAATGCTAGTACAAGGTGAAGGAGTTATTATATAATTTGATTTTATACATTTCATTCCCCTTTGTGAATATTCAGGGAGCAATATCCCGTGGCAACAGGAAAGTAATTGCTAAGCTTGCGCTAGCGGGTTAGCGAGGGTCTTGCTCTGCCAGCACAATGTTGCGATTTTCTTTTCAACTTAGCTCAGCGAATGCAGTGATGCAATAAATGTTTTTGCGCTAGTTGTGCGAAAATAAATACTTTTCAATTGTGTCTTTAAACCCCGCCAAAGCTCACAATTTACCAACCGCATTCGCGCAATGTATCAAAGGTCGCAAAGCGTTTGATACATCGCAGGGAAAAGTGCAGGGAAGTTACGATAGGGAAATGATGTAATGCTCTGAACTATAGACAAAAACTAATACATTAAATTGGGATTAACAATGGGATTAAAAGTCAATAAATAATCAATTATCATTATGTCTCAAGATGTTTAGTGTGGAAGAGAAAATGATATCTTATACATTATTATATACAGTAATAGCAGGAAAGTAGATAGAATTAGAGTCGCCATAAGTGAGACACAGGGGTCCTGTTGGTTTGAGCCAGAGATAAGTCCAGTTCATGCTAATCCTGGTACCATTACGAGCTTGAGAATAAGTGCTGAGTAGACGGGCGAAACTGGTAAGAGCCATTCTGGTTTTGGATTTAGGGATCTCGGGAAAATCCTGAAAATCCAAAAATGGAATGTACTTTTGGGACTTTGGAGTGCATTTTTCGAGGATTATAGAATGTTCTATTTTTCAAATGTATTTTTTGAAAATCCTGGAGAATATCCTTGAACGTTCGATAATCCTCGAAAATACAATCAGAAACTACTTTCGAGTTTCCAACGGTATTTTCAAGCATTTGCCAACATTCAAGGCTATTTATGATGAGTATCGAACGTTCAAGGCTATTTTCATCAAAAATGTGCTCCGAAGTCCCAACGTCCGATTTCGAACTCAACATTCAGAGTTGGACCCGAATCCGATTTCTAGTGATGAGTCCTGGTTTTAAAATAAACCTGGTTTCAATTCGGAAACTGCCTAGTTTTGAAAATCTGCAGATCTGACAGATTTTTCCAAATTTTCAAAACTCTGAATTTTTCATTGAAAATCAAATTTTAGAAAATTGAAAATTAGACTGGAAAAATCGAAAAAAATATATTGGAAAATCCAAATTTCCAATAGTAAATTTTGAAATTCCTAACAACTATTTGAGAATTGTAATTTTTGTATTTTTATGAGGTTCCGCAGAACCGCTGTTGGAATGAAACTCGCCAGTTTCATTTATCTCTAATAACATGATAGGTTCCCATTGAACCCCCCCATGAAGATCATATCCTCCCATCTAGCAATTGGACTAGATGGACACATGTCTTTATTCAACCTCCATTACCATGTTACACCTGTCCCCAAACAATTCATACTTTCATACCGACGGCATACTGACATTTTGTAAGTTTTTTGAGTGGTCCCCTAGCATACAGATAGCAAAATGCTACATGTAGCGTTTTGCTAGTGGTAAAACATCTGGAACAGCTCATAAAACAGACAAAAAAAGTTTGTGTAAAAAGAGCCTTATTGTTCATTGTCTGCATCTTGGCTCCCATTGTTTTAATCCCCATTCACATTTATACATTTTACACATTCACATTTACACGTAAGGGGCAAGAACTGCAGGTAATTAAAAAAAAACTAAAATCACCCATGCACACTATTCACCAAACCTGTAGTCAAAGGTTAAACAGTGTATGGACAGTTATAAATCACGTGGTATGTAAAGCACAAAATGTATTTTGTAGCGTATTTGCACAGATGTTGTTTTAAACACACATCTGATTTAGCATTAAAGGAGACAGGCTGTGTATCATTGGCGGAGATTATTACTAAACTATTCTGTATAAAAAAAACAGCTGCTGTGATGATTGCTGAGTGGTCCAAGGCGTGGCTGAGTGGTCCAAGGCGTGGCTGAGTGGTCCAAGGCATGGCTGAGTGGTCCAGGGCATGGCTGAGTGGTCCAAGGGATGGCTGAGTGGTCCAGGGCGTGGCTGAGTGGTCCAAAGCATGGCCGAGTGGTCCAGGGCGTGGCTGAGTGGTCCAAGGCGTGGCTGGGTGGTCCAAAGTGCAGATGGGTGGTTTCAATAATTCATATTCCAGCACTGAGCTTTTTATGCTTATTTTAAGAATCAGTTTTTATGACTGTTATTTCTATTATGGGTCAGTCTAAAAAAGCTTTTTAATAAAGGATGAAATATAAAACTCCTAATGTCCAGGTTATTTTATCTGTTCCTATAACATATTTTTGTGATAAATATGAATCTGTTGACTCCCCCACTGATTACTGATGAACAAAAAATGTCCAATTCCCAGCATTCTGGGAGGAACTCCTCCTTATTGTTGGAGGGTGCTGGGATTTCTAGCGCAATACAAAGATACAGAGGGTAGTTAGATTGGGCCCCCTGGTCTTTTCAGACAGGAACAGGCGCAAAATCTTGCTCATGGCAGGGCAGCCCTGCCCATTAAAAGGCTATGGACACATGTCAATAGGAGACACTGGCAATGTATATAACTACAGTATACTAGTTATAGGATTACTACAAGTGGCCATAGAACGATCAATATAAATTATTTTAATCAATATCAATCACCTGACAGTTATATCCTTTGCATGCACCAGTGAGACAGTCCCAATCCTGTACCTGCTAAGTATCCTAATAAAAAAAGATTCGGCCCATAACTTTCTTTTTGATTTTGGCCCCTTATGTGATTAAGTTTGACATCGCTGTTTTATATGGTCATTGGAAATGTTAATGTGTGTGCGGTAGAGCGTGGTTACATTCTGTCAACCTGCCAACTTTGTTTTAGCTTTTACTATAGTACTTTAGGTGCCATGTGGTCTGGCGACCATATCCTGTTTATGTTATAGTCCAATGAATGGATTTGGATCTGACACATAAGTATCGTTTCCTTTAATAAATCTCCTAATTTGTTACAATTATCCCTGTTTGAACTAAATCTAATTTTATGTACTAGGAAAGCAAAGCCAAAGCAAAGTTTATTTTAATTCTTTATTTGTAGTAAATACAGTAGAATAGGGAAAAAAGGAGGTCGGGTATATGGAGGTATTATATTTCTTCTAGAGTGCTTCATATTATACATCTCTTTACAATGATAGATCCATTCACACCAGGCTCTGCTTTTAATGTTCTAGATAAATTAGGCTTAGTTGGTGGTTGGGGGCTGAGTTTTGCTTCCATCAGTTTATCTCATTTAATTTCCTAAACAATGGGAAATACAAAGTAAATAATTAGCTTTTGCTTTTTATGATGGATCAGAATCAAACCCATGGTTCATCTCATGTTAAATGTCTGAAATACAAAAGTACCTTAAAGAATTGATGTCTCATTATTTCCAAGGCTCCAAATCTTGCTCCAAGCCGAGTCCTTCCATTCTTTCCACTCTTTCCCAAAAACTACAAAGACAAAAGGATGTTACCCCAACATTTAATTCATATCCCTGAAAAGGTTTTACAGTTAAAGTTTCACTCTGGTAACTCACTCCTAGTAGAAAGATCTTGGTGATGGGATTCGTTCCATTCGGAAATTTTGGCTGTTCGTTGGTGATCATATTTTTTATCCCCTCTTTGTTTTCAACATCAAATGGTAACTATAAATAATAATAGGTACATATAGGTACAAAGATACAAACAGATCTGTGTTATTACCCTATAGATAACAAGCACAAGTGCTGTTGGTACCAGTGTAACTGGTTGGGTCTGTTGGGAAATCGATCTATGATCAAGAAATGTAACAATCTAATGTCTGTTGGATTTATTAGAAATATTTCCTACTTACATAACCAGCCAACATTTCGTAAATGATCAGACCCACAGACCACCAGTCCACAGATCTGGTGTAGAGTTTGTCGTTCCAAACCTCAGGAGGTTGGTAAATTAAAGAATTTAAATTCCTCCTTCGGGAAAACATTTCATCTCCGTGACCAATTCCTAAAGATCCACTCCTGTGATTGGCTAAGGCGTGATGCTCCTAAGGCGTTGATGCCTTAACCAATCACAGGAGCGGATGCCAGTCGAGCCCCTCCTGCTTGGCTTCCGATCACAGAAAAGGCATGCAAGTTAAGCAGAAGGCAGCGGAGATCTTTGAGTGCTGTTAACCTTGTGAGGTCGAGGTTTACAGCAATTTCCTATAAGATATAAAAATTTAGTTTGGGGTGGACATACCCTTAAACCATGAAACTAATCTATTATATTACATGGAACTGTACCAGGAAGTCTACCTTCTTCGGAGTGCGTGAAATTACTTATTTTTAAGTAGACGGAGGGGTCCAGAAGAATGTTTATCTGGAGATAAGAAAATAATATGTGGTAGTTAATAAATTGTTTATATTTCTCCTTTACATAACATGATAACAATAACATAACCCCAGCCATCATAAGAAGCATATCTTGTTTATTTGTATTAAAGGGGAACTGTGGTCCAAAAATGACTTTAGGTAAATTGATAGGAATTGCTCCCCAGAGAATTTGCATTGCATAGTTTTGAAGATATTTACATTTTTGTGTGTGATATGGCCCCCCATGGCTCATTATCTTACAGCCCCATGTGGCCCCGTCCACTCGCGAGTGTCTTGGCCTGCCCACTTGCAAGTGCCATGGCCCTGCCAACTTGCGGGTGCCTAAGCCCATTCACGGGTGGGTTACTCAGACCCCCCCCCACAGAAAACTCTGTGGAATTAGCCTTTTCAAGCAGAGTGAGAACTCAGCCTGAAAAGGCTGTTTTCACACAGTGAAAGAGAAGGGCTGTACATTCCCTAACCTTCTCTGTCAGGACTTCACAGAGCAGAGAGGAGGAGGGACTTCCTGTCTCCCTCCCACACTGAGGGAGTCTGAGGCTGTGCTCGCCGGCGGCACTGTGCAGGAGAAGCCTTAGGAATGTCACATGTCAGCCTCCCACTCATTAACTTTCTGGTCAGTCATTTCTGTATATCTTGGGCTGTGGGGCATGTAGAGAGGTGGTTGATGGCTTGTTTTAAAGGTAGGAAACTGGCCATTTTCATTTAAATGTCATTCGCTTTATAGATAACTTGCCAAAAGGATGTGCCCAATTTAGAATATTTCTTATCTTTGCTCTGACACCAATGCATTGGTTAACCATAATTTATGATCATTCATTGTGTAAGCATTAGAACAAACAGGTGTGTATAAAAAAACTATCCTTTCACCCGCTTTATCTAATAATACTGTCTGAAGGTCACCACCACTTAATACTCACACTGTCCTTTTTAGTGGATTGGGCCGTGGTTCCGGAGATATGTGGCTAAGTTCCCCAGACAAGCATATTCCAAGGCCAGCACTCAGAGCTCTCTGTTTGGAGGAGCCGACATATCTGACTATAAAGGGACTGCTTTCTTTCAGGGTCATTTCCATGACTTTCATAAACAACAATTCATTAGTAAAAACGGTGCAATTTCCCTGGACATCATTGTCACTTTCCAAATAATACTTAGTCCATTAGAATCTATTATTACTGCCCATTTCCTTTATTCTGGAGGTTCTCATGTTCGTGGATTTCACAACCACCTTTCCTCTCCTTTTAATTCCGCCAGACCTTCCCGTCGCCTGGAATATGGATACTTTGTGTACTTACCGTGCTATTGTGCTCTGCTCCTCCTGTACCATTTCTCTATCCCACATTCACTTTGGGGAGCTAAACAACCTGTAAAACAACATTAAATGATAATCTAACTACACACGTTGTTATCATTGTGTTATGTATCGCTATTAATGGTAATGTTAATGTTCATTCACACTGTTTGGCTACATATAATATGAATAGAATTACAAATAACCACGATCCCCCTGTACTGTACCTGGGTATCCTCTGACTTCAGCACTGCAGGTTCCACTTGCCCATCAGGCATTGAATTCGCTGCTACAGGATCAGGGACTTGACATATATATGAGATATACATAGCACTAGGATACTGACAGCTCCTCTATGAAGGTGATGTACAGTTGTGTGGATTTGGTAATAAAGAATAATGATAAAAGTATAACATTGACCCCTTATACGTACCTGGAAGATCCACGGATACCTGCACAGCTGCAGGAGTTTCATCTTGGTCAAGACCGACCTGGACATCATCACCAAGAATTCCTTGGTGACTTTAATATTCTTATATGTACAATAGAATTACAAACCCCTCTGTGTACAGCTAGCAAAGGAAGACCAGATGGACTAGAACTTGAACTCAAACCTAGTTCAAGCCAAACTGTTCAAGTTCAAACGAATTTGACTCTCGAACTATCCTGCCCCAGATTTTCGATATTTTCCGGACTTCGATAATTATCAATGTTGAGGAATCGAATGTAAGTGTAAATGCCTATATATCTATACCGAGCATCGAATCCACAAGTAAAATGTCCAGTGAACCTAGGCGCGAGCATCGAATCTGTGAGTAAAGTGTCCATTAAAACCTATACGTGAGCATCGAATCCGCGAGTAAATATTCCACGGTATCTAGGCTCAGCATCTAATGTTCGAACGCGAGAGCTCGAAAGTAGCGCATGTAGAAGTAAAATTGATTTTTGGAATTTCCTGGATATTTAAACATGTTTCCCAGACCATTTCCACGTCCCACAGCCATTTACATTAAGTTGCCATCAATATTTTAATTGTATTTCATTAGAACTTTTCGAACTATTTGACTCCCTTTGACTTTATGGGTCCGTTTTAACTTTCCATATAGTTCAAAAGTTCGAATCGGATCGAACTTTCGAAAGTTCGGCCATCTCAAGGAAGACTACAGGCTTCAGTGAGATCAGAAATACATATGATTAATTCACAATTCTCCTGATTTTAGAAGAACGTTGTGTGTTTTATAGAAGTTTCTGTTTAGGACCTCTATCTTTACTTTGCCTTTAACAAACCAGATTAAATAGTAAAGAACTTGAATATTGTACCTGGTCATTTTTCTGCTTCCTTTCCTTTTCTGTCTTTACAATTCCTACCAGAGAACGGTTTTTTTGCATTTGCTCATTTTGAGATCTTCTTCTCTTTAGGTGAATCTCTGCCACAATCTCTATTGCATCTTCTATATGAATTTGGGATGTTCTTCTCCTTTGCCAATATTCTATGTTCATCTGATAACTCTAAAAGAAAATAGAATTAATATGAAATATGTTGGGGAAAAACCTAAATGAATGTGACAGACATCTTATACAAGGGATGTCCAACCTGCATACCTTCAGAGGTTTGAAACTATAACTCCCAGCATTCCTTGGTTACTTCTGCAATGGAGGAATGCTGGGAGTTGTAGTTTTCAAACTACGCAGGTTAAACATCCCTGTCTTACACATTCACTGATTGGGATTTGTATGTGGATCTATATTGTTGGCTGTATAACTCGGTTAAACCATTACATATAAGGGTAGTTTATCTGTAATAACGTAATGCACACGTTGGTTACTCGAAGCACTGTGCACGCTAAGATCATTAGGGCCGTATTTATAAAGGACATTTTCAGTAATTTCCGGTAAGGATCCTTTTTCATTGTAGCTAATATACCACTAGTATAGGTGAACATTCTCCATTCATTGGACCGATACCGCCTGGTATTATTCTATTGACTTCAATGGGTCCTTCCTCTTTTTTGCAAGAGTTTGCGACACGTGTGGTGAAGTTTCCTATCATGGGTACCGGCGTGTGTTAGAAAAGTAGATAAGAATATCATTGTCTTTTTACAACAAGATTTATATCCAGGAAATATCTTACTGCAAGTCAGGGGCTAACTGCAGGCCCGGGCCCCCCGCGAGATTACCAGGCCTCTCTATGAGAAACAGTTTTTAAACAGCTGGTCACCCGTATGAAGGAAACATTCACGCAATCGGCTGTTTAAAAGACCGGACCCAAAAAAGGAACCAATTAAAGGAACACGACACTTGTTTTTAAATTTACAATTCTTAGTGCTCCTAGTCCTATCTCTCATATTGTCCCTAAGCTGAGATACGCTACTTACCAAACCGCAATCCTGCAGCCAGCTCCCCCCTCAACCTCAGTGTGCATGTGCAACTATGTCAGAGGGTCCCATGTGCCACAAGGGTGAGGGGAGGGGGAGCAGTGGAGTGCTGACAGGAAAGACACATGGACACTGCAGGATCGTGGTTTGGTAAGTAATGTGATCTCAGGGCAATATTGGAGACAGGAGCAAGTGCACCAGTCTCTGTTAGAATTATAATTTTAATAATCAAGGGTCATTTTGGGGATGTAGTGTCCCTTTATAGGTGTGGCCTATGAAATAAATAAGAGCTAAGAAAACTAGACATATAAATTATCCTCTGCGGTGTATAAACTGATGTATAAAACTTTCTGCTTCTACCAGCCCTATTCAAGATGTCGACCTGATAGAGAATACTCAATACACATGGACTCAACTTAACTAAAAAGATCTGAAAAAAGTCTCAGAAGAATTGCTTGTTTGTCGCAGAAAGAGAGCAGAAACGGAGCCGCCTGAGCTCAAAACAAAAAATTTTCATACTAACCCAATGTTCTCCCCAGAATTTTTGCCAGTCGGTGGCATTAGAATTCTATTATTACTGACCATTTCCTTTATTCTGGAGGTTCTCATGTTCGTGGATTTCACAACCACCTTTCCTCCTCCTTTTAATTCCGCCAGACCTTCCCGTCGCCTGGAATATGGATACTTTGTGTACTTACCGTGCATATTGTGCTCTGCTCCTCCTGTACCATTTCTCTATTCCCACATTCACTTTGGGGAGCTAAACAACCTGTAAAACAAACATTAAATGATAATCTAACTACACACGTTGTTATCATTGTGTTATTGTATCGCTATATAACTGGTAGATGTTAATGTTCCCATTCACACTGTTTGGCTACATATAATATGAATAGAATTACAAAATAGACCACGATCCCCCTGTACTGTACCTGGGGTATCCTCTGACTTCAGCACTGCAGGTTCCACTTGCCCATCAGGCATTGAATTCGCTGCTACAGGATCAGGGACATTGACATATATATGAGATATACATAGCACTAGGATACTGACAGCTCCTCTATGAAGGTGATGTACAGTTGTGTGGGATTTGGTAATAAAGAATAATGATAAAAGTATAACATTGACCCCTTATACTGTACCTGGAAGATCCACTGATACCTGCACAGCTGCAGGAGTTTCATCTTGGTCAAGACCGACCTTGACATCATCACCAAGAATTCCTTGGTGACTTTAATATTCTTATATGTACAATAGGAATTACAAACCCCTCTGTGTACAGCTAGCAAAGGAAGACCAGAGATGGACTAGAACTTGAACTCAAACCTGAGTTCAAGCCGAACTGTTCAAGTTCAAACGAATTTAGACTTCTCGAACTATCCTGGCCCCAGATTTTCGATATTTTCCGGACTTTCGATAATTATCGAATGTTCGAGGAATCGAATGTAAGTGTAAAATGCCTATAATATCTATACGCGAGCATCGAATCCACAAGTAAAATGTCCATGATACCTAGGCGTGAGCATCGAATCTGTGAGTAAAGTGTCCATTAAAACCTATACGTGAGCATCGAATCCGCGAGTAAAATGTCCACGGTATCTAGGCTCAGCATCTAATGTTCGAACGCGAGAGCTCGAAAGTAGCGCATGTGAGAGTAAAATTGATTTTTGGAATGTCCTGGATATTTAAACATGTTTCCCAGACCATTTTCCACGTCCCACAGCCATTTACATTAAGTTGCCATCAATATTTTAATTGTATTTCATTAGAACTTTTCGAACTATTTGACTCCCATTGACTTTAATGGGTCCGTTTTTGAACTTTCCATATAGTTCAAAAGTTCGAAATCGGATCGAACTTTCGAAAGTTCGGCCATCTCTAAGGAAGACTAACAGGCTTCAGTGAGATCAGAAATACAATATGATTAATTCACAATTCTCCTGATTTTAGAAGACACAGTTGTGTGTTTTATAGAAGTTTCTGTTTAGGACCTCTATCTTTACTTTGCCTTTAACAAACCAGATTAAATAGTAAAGTACTTGAATATTGTACCTGGTCATTTTTCTGCTTCCTTTCCTTTTCTGTCTTTACAATTCCTACAGAGAAGCAGTTTTTTGCATTTGCTCCATTTTGAGATCTTCTTCTCTTGAGGTGAGATCTCTGCCACAATCTCTATTGCATCTTCTATAGACATATTTGGGATGTCTTTCTCCTTTGCCAATATTCTATGTTCATCTGTAGAACTCTAAAAAAGAAAAATAGTATTAATATGAAATATGTTGGGGAAAAAACCATAAATGAATGTGACAGACATCTTATACAAGGGATGTCCAACCTGCATACCTTCAGAGGTTTGAAAACTATAACTCCCAGCATTCCTTGGTTACTTCTGCAATGGAGGAATGCTGGAAGTTGTAGTTTTCAAACTACGCAGGTTAAACATCCCTGTCTTACACATTCACTGAGTGGGATTTGTATATGTGGATCTATAGATTGTGCATGTATTACTCGGTTAAACCATTACATATAAAGGGTAGTTTATCTGTAATAACGGTAATGCACGTTGGGTTACTCGGAGCACTGTGCACGCTAAGATCATTGCTTTATTGGGCCGTATTTATAAAGGACATTTTTCAGTAATGTCCGGTAAGGATCCTTTTTCATTGTAGCTAATTATACCACTAGTATTAGTGTGAACATTCATTAGGACCGATACCGCCTGGTATTATTCTATTGACTTCAATGGGTCCTTCCTCTTTTTTGCAAAGAGTTTGCGGACACGTGTGGTGAAGTTTCCTATCATGGTGGTACCGCCTGTGTTAGAGAAAGTAGATAAGAATATCATTGTCATGTTACAACAGAGATTTATATCCAGGAAATATCTTACTGCAAGTCAGGGGCGTAACTGCAGGGCCCGGGCCCCCCGCGAGATTGGAGGCCAGGCCTCTCTATGAGAAACAGTTTTTAAACAGCTGGTCACCCGTATGAAGGAAACATTCACGCAATCGGCTGTTTAAAAGACCGGACCCAAAAAAGGAACCAATTAAAGGAACACGACACTTGTTTATTTAAATTTACAATTCTTAGTGCTCCTAGTCCTATCTCTCATATTGTCCCTAAGCTGAGATTACACTACTTACCAAACCGCAATCCTGCAGCCAGCTCCCCCCTCAACCTCATGTGCATGTGCAACTATGTCAGAGGGTCCCATGTGCGCACAAGGGTGAGGGGAGGGGGAGCAGTGGAGTGCTGACAGGAAAGGGACACATGGACACTGCAGGATCGTGGTTTGGTAAGTAATGTGATCTCAGGGCAATATTGGAGACAGGAGCAAGTGCACCAGTCTCTGTTAGAATTATAATTTTAAATAATCAAGGGTCATTTTGGGGATGTAGTGTCCCTTTAAGTAGGTGTGGCCTATGAATAAAATAAGAGCTAAGAAAACTAGACATATAAATTATCCTCTGCGGTGTATAAACTGATGTATAAAACTTTCTGCTTCTACCAGCCCTATTACAAGATGTCGACCTGATAGAGAATAATCTCAATACACATGGACTCAACTTAACTAAAAAGATCTGAAAAAAGTCTCAGAAGAATTGCTTGTTTGTCGCAGAAAGAGAGCAAAACGTGGGCCGCTCTGCAGCTCAAAAACAAAAAAATTTTCATACTAACCCAATGTTCTCCCCAGAATTTTTTGCCAGTCGGGTGGCATGAAAAAGTATCCGGGTGGGGTGGGACGGGAAATTTGGTTTTGGGGGAAAATGTGCACTGCATCATGCAGTAGTTCCACAACATCTACAGGGAGTTGTAGTTTGTCAACATCTCCATGGAGTTGTAGTTCCACAACATCTGAAGGTAACCCATGTAACATGGCAGCACAAGCACATGTGCCACCCTTTTGTGGCCTTGGGGATCTTGGAGAAGCTAGTTAACATGTGCTAAAATAACCTTACAAGTGTAAAAACCGGGTCTGGACTGGGCAGTGTTGGCTCTTTCCTTCCTTCCTGCCCCAGAACTTAAGGGGCCCATTTTGTTGTACGATCGTCGTACGAACTCCACCATTGTACATCAATTGTTTGGTTAATGGTATAGATAAAGTCTGGTGTGATTAAATTGAGAAGATCTGATTGAATGTGAAGGTGATCGGTCAGGACAGAAAATCTTTATCTGCTACAAGTACAACAAAATTGTTTATGTGTATGGACCAACAAACGTCTTCCAACTCGATCCTGGAACAAACAACTTCCTGGAAAAGACAGAGCTCACAGTCTGCAAGGTGTGAGACCATAGAGTGTATATTTTGTTCATGATGGCAATGTGTGATGTGGTACACAGGACAACAGGCACATTAATTGATGTACGAACACACAGCGAGATTCGTTAGCAAATAAAATATGAAAAAAAAATCAGCAAACAAATTGCAAATGACTTCATTCTTCATTACCAATCGAGACCTCGACCCCACTGAGCACAGTGGGTCAGTGGTTAGCATTGATGCCTTGCAGCGCTGAAGTCCTGAGTTTGATTCCACCCTTGGACACATCTGTAAGGAGTTTGGACGTTCTCCCCGTGCTTGTGTGGGTTTCCAACAGGCACTCCAGTTTCTTCCGTAATCACAATGCTTAGATTGTAAGCTCTTCAGTCCAGGGCCTGATGTGTATACATACATGTAATTGTAAAGCGCAACAACGATAATAATAACAAGTTGCCGTTTAAGAAGCCATAGGATATTTTCACCTAAAAATTCATAAATTCTCTTTTGGTTAATTTCTCCCTCTGTGCTAATGTCATATTTATAACATTGTCCCCTGGGCCTGGGTATAGAAATAGCTCCATTCATAATATAAAAGTGAAGTCACTGATTCTACAGCTTTCGTTGAAGAGTAGAACTTTTATTTCTATTTCCCTTCTTAAACAAGCATTTGGTAATTTCTGCCACTGGGGGGCACTGTTTAACTGGGAATGAACATTGTGTAGAAGAGGACGGAATGAAACTATTTTAAAATGGCAAAACATTTTTTTTAATTTTTTTTGGTCACAGGCTTTATTAATAAGAGGTGCATTCAATTGCCCGCGCTGTTAATTTGCAGCAACCAATCATACTTTTGTACTCATCTACTACTGTTAGAAAACATTAAATCATATAACCTGTTGCACTAATACCTATTAAATAAATGCAGTTACCCAGAAAGTTAATTGACCTTACTGCAGTTATAGACTATTTCCAGTGGCATAGAGATCACTGTAGCAGCTGCTATAGTGTTCAGGGGGACCTTTTACCTTCTCCTATAAGGTCCCATTGTAAAAATATCTTTCAATAGGTTCACAATGTGAAATATCTTCTCTTGATCCGTAACCCAGACAGTATTTCTTAACTCTCAACTCCTGTCTTGTCTCCTTGTCTGAATGACATTGAACTTTCTGTCTGTCAGGACACTGGTCTGGCTGCTGTTTTAGTGAAGTTCTAAGCTAAAATAAGAAGGCGGGGCGTTTCCCAGACAAGAAAAAGTATGTGGGGGTCAAGGGTCAAGAGAAGGGATTTCACATTGAGGAGCTCTGATTTCCTTTTCTGTATAAAACTTTAAGGTGCCCATACATTATAACTTGCGATCCAGTGACATTCAATCAGTTCTTCTGGAACCACCTTTCCAATTCTTCTTCGTGACTGACGTACAACCAGGCGGGACCTCGTGATCATATGTCAGTCATAAAGAAGTACGGAAAACGCGGTTTCTTAAAGAATCATTGGATCGGTTGGCAGGTGAATTCCAAAGTATGGTGGGCACCTTTAATCTGCAGAATGGTTTGATTGAATGACTAAAATTAAAGAAATGGTAATAATGTTGACAGAAGACAAGTCATGTTTATGTGCGTCTGTGTATTTTTAACTAATTTAGAGATGGACCCGAATCCAGTTATGAAGCTGATTATAATGATCTATGGATTTTGGGCTAAGCGGATTTTGTAGAATTCCGCTTTTTGGATTTTTGCAAGTTTCCATCTCTAGTAACCATTAGTGCCTTTCAGTACAAACCAATTTTATTTTGAAAGGCAAATAGGCAGCTTTGGCAGTAGGGTTGTCAATGGACCCCTTTTTTCAGGTTACCTAGAATACACTGGTGCTGTTACCATACCACCAGGAAGCAGTTAGAGAAAAACAGCTGATCTGCACATTCTCAGAAAGGATGGAGGACCACCAGCCAATGGAACGTGAGAGGACATCACTTAACGCAGCCACAAAAGTCTTGGAAATATTTATGTATCATCCTGCAGCACGTGAAGTGGGCATGGCTTGTGGAGGTGGATGTGGTGGGCTGAGTAACACCGGCTGGTGAACTGGAGGGCTGACTTAACACTGGCTGGTGGACTGGAGGGCTGATTAAACTCTGACTGGTGAACTGGAGGGCTGATTATACACTGGCTGGCGAACTGGAGCACTGACTTTACACTGGCTGGTGAACTGGACGGCTGACTTAGCACTGACTATTGAGCAAGTGAGATGACTTTACACTGGCTGGTAAACTGGAAGGAGGATGTTACACTGGCTGGTGAACTGGAAGGCTGACTTGTGTTCCCATAATACAGACTTGTAAATATAAGTGCCCAGCCCACACAAACTTGTAAATATAATATACCCACCTCACACAGATTGGTATATAAAAGATGTGCCCACACTGACTTGGAAATATAAGATTACAAGCCCACACAGACTGGTAAAAAAAGGATGCCTGCACAAACTTGTAAATATAAGATGTCCCCATGCCCAGCCAACCACCCATACTTGTAAATATATTTTTTTTATATTTCCAGCACACAGACTTGGAAATATAAGATGACCCTATGCCCAGCACACATATACTTGTACATAGACATTGCCTGCAACCACATAGTGCCCCCTTCTGTATCACTTATTTCCCACAGTAAGATTCCCCCCCACACACACACACATTCCTTACAGCCCCTTCCCCTGGTTATATAATACTAGAATCCCTCCATTTAACATACAGAACCATAACAACCCCCCCCACACACACACACACACATACACCCCTCTTCTCTGCCTCCACTTTTGTATAGATTATTTTATAGGCTTTTGCTGCAGGAAGAGTAGTGTGACTGTGGATGTTAAATATAACCTCAGATCAGGTACAATAAACCTACAATCCCTCTCGCTAGTATAGGCCTCACCCTCAGCCTCACTTACCTTTCAGGCCATATTGCATCCCTATCACTGTACAGGCACACGCAGAGGAGTTCACACCAATCCTGAAACTTGCTCCGGAACCCCTGCTTGTATATTAACCAGTAAGTCCTTGATTATAATCAGCGTGCTACTACCTAGCAACATAACAATTATAAACTTACTTTATATGCTTGGAAGCCATATGGATCCATTGGACAGGGTGGATCATTAAGGTTTACTGTAATCCACTATTACTCTACACTCTGTAAATCTGGAAGTATACACTGCTATATAATACAAAAACCCCATGGATATTCTGTACTATATATTCCTGGCTAACAGGAGTGTCAAATAACACAGAGTAGAGAGTCCTGTCACATGAAAAACAGAACTTTATTAGTGGCCTTGTTCATTATAATGTCATGCAACTCCAAGGTTACTCCCTATACCCTAATATGCAATAATAAGGGTAACATATACCGTACCTTGGTACATTGGTTAACTGAACTTTGAGGCACAAATACCTGATAGCGGTTCCCCATACAAAGCCTCATTTATGTCATGGTTCTTCCATTGCTATTAGACAAATAAGTGACATTTAAACCTATAGGAATCAATGTTTTTAAATTTGTAGTCTGATATTCAATAACTAGAATAACTCTAGAGTGTAAGAGTGAGAAAATAAATACCGCTGGGAAATGAGGTGGTGTGTCTTTCCATAATAACTACAATACCCCTGGGAAATGAGGTGGTGTGTCTTTCCATAATAACTACAATACCCCTGGGAAATGAGGTGGTGTGTCTTTCCATAATAACTACAATACCCCTGGAAATGAGGTGGTGTGTCTTTCCATAATAACTACAATACCCCTGGGAAATGAGGTGGTGTGTCTTTCCATAATAACTACAATACCCCTGGGAAATGAGGTGGTGTGTCTTTCCATAATAACTCACATACCCCTGGGAAATGAGGTGGGTGTGCTTTCCATAATAACTACAATACCCCTGGGAAATGAGGTGGTGTGTCTTTCCATAATACTACAATACCCCTGGGAATAGGTGGTGTGTCTTTCCATAATAACTACAATACCCCTGGGAAATGAGGTGGTGTGTCTTTCCATAATAACTACAATACCCCTGGGAAATGAGGTGGTGTGTCTTTCCATAAACATTTCACTTTGATAGAAGGAAAAATTGCCTGTTGTGTGAACTCCAACATTGAGTTTAGAGCTTTAATTACTTGGTGCTTCATCCCCTTGGAATCCTTAACACTAAGATGTTTAGTAATTATTATCACCCACTCCTAAAGTCGGTTCTGCCTTCTAGTATAGTATAGTATATTATTGTACAGTATAGTATAAAGTACAATATATAGTATAGTATAGTAGAGTATAGTATATAGTATAGTATAGAATAGTATAGTATAGAATATAGTAAAGTATATTATAGAATAGTAAAGTATAGAATAGTATAGTATATATTATATAAGGGATAATGCGCCCCTTACAGTGTAATATAAGGATATTACGCCACCGAGACCCTGACCATATAGAAGCACGAGGCCGTAGGCTTTTATACAGGACAGGGAACTCCGAGGTTCATATATATATTATAATGTGAATAATGTAATTATTTCTTATATAATATATACTATACTATATTCTATACTGTACTATTCTATAATATACTATACTATATTCTACACTATACTATTCTATATTGTACTATTCTATACTATTCTACAAGTATTGGATTCCTTTACCCCATTCACATTTTAAATTCTAGCCTTGTCCCTATTTCCACCTTAAACCCCCCAAGCTACCTTCTGTAACTTAAACCCAGTAGAAAGGAACATCCCAGCCCAGCATCTATGCATTTAAACAAATCTTTGTGGAGAAGGAGAAAGACATTGGTTATGAAGTGACAGGAAGCAGCTCCAGCAGGTTCTGTTAGTGAAGTTAAACACTGGCAAAAAATGCTGAGTCATTTTCCAGGCATGAACACTGGAATGGGCGGAGTAGTGGGATATAAGAAATATAAGAAATGAGTCACTTAGTGACATAGCTGAGTGATTTTTATAAGGATATATACCACTGCAGCTCCCATTATAAAATACCACACTTACGTATTATAGTATAGTATATAGTATAGTATAGGCTGTGACTGCTGACATAGTATATAGTATAGTATAGACTATAGTTTAGAATAGTACAGTATAGTATGGTATAGTATAGTATACTGTATTTGAGGTTGAATAAAGACATACGTCCATCCAGTCCAACCTACTAAGCAATACCCACATTTCCTGCCTAACTGTTTATCCAGAGGAAGGCAAAAAAAAAACAAAACACCAGAATTACGAAGGGGGAAAAAAAAACTTCCTGACTCCAAGTGGCAATCAGAAATATCCCTGGATCAACTCTACTTTATATATCAATGCCACTAATTTTTTTTTTTAAAAACTATCCACTGAACCTGTCATCACCACGACCAATGGAAGAGAGTTCCATAGTTTTACCGTTCTCACAGTGAAAAACCCCTTGGAACTTGAAGACTAAACTTCTTTTTTTTCAGTCTTAAGGGATGTCCTCTGACATGTTCTATTGGTGAACAATGCTTCAGAATGTATGGCCCATTCTAAATGTATTCTACTCATGCCTTTCTAGGTGTATGTTCCAATGCCCATCAAATCAAATAGAGACTGGAGAGTGTCAACTGCAGGTATAAACCCATCCGGGAAGTCAATTTATTTTAGGAGTAGCACAACATGTTTCAGACCATAATAAGGTCCTTCATCAGGTGGTTCATGGATGGTTTTATACCTGCAGTTGACTCTCCAGTCTCTTTTTGATTTGATGTGCTTCAGTTTCGTTGGGCAGTGGTGAGGCCCTAGCTGGACTTAACTATATTTAGAGGACACAGAGGCAGCAAACCTTATCTAGCTGTCTGTCCCAATGCAACAGAGCATAAACCTTGTCCTGGGAGGAATGTTTATTGGTGGGGGGAAGACCCTATGTGTAAAGTTATAGATTTACCATGATTGACTCAAGGGTAATGTTGGATACATTTATAATCAATTTTTGCAGAGATGATTTAAGAAAATAAGAAAATTTTCTTAATTTACCAACCTTAGCAAAGGACGGTGGGCTAAATGCCTTTTTATTATAATGTTTTTATAGTGTTATAGGGCATGAGGTCCCATGTAACATTAACAGAACAATAGAAGAACTATAGTTCTTACAGTCCTACGTCTAGTTTTGATCCATGATGAGATTCAAATCCTGAAAATTCTGTGCTATACATTATAATAAAATACCCCTACACTTATACATTCATCGTCTAGTGCAGTTATTTAAAGGTATACACAACTGAAAGGGAATTTTATATATTATTAAACAGTAGGACTGAGAGCACGATTCTTTTCCATAGGTTGCTGATTAATTGCAGAACATCTACAGCATGTAGTATTAGGAAAAAAGTCAGTAGAAAAGAAATGTTGTATAGTCATATATATTTTATACATATATATAAAAGGTATCTATTATATTAAACACAGATAGTCATTAACATTCCTATTGCACAGTACACACAGCAATCTCTCCTCCTCCTCTCCTGTGCATAGGGTTGGTACTTCATGTTTCCCTTACAGCATTGTGTAATTTTATAAAGAACCATTAGGATGCTTAACTGGAAGACGCCCATATTTAACATTATATGTCCGTGGTAGAGTATGATTTCATTACATTTTAATTTCCCGGTACAATGGAGATCCAATGAAAGAATTAATGAGTCCATACATGTCCAAACTGCCAGGGGCAAGCCCAGGTGCTGTCAGTGCACCACCAAAAATTCTAGCCACACCCACTTCCACTTTTAAAGGTGGTGTTTTCCCCTCAGATGATCATGTGTGTATTTATAGCTGTGGCATAGCAGCCAATGATAAGGAAAACACAATTCCTGATGCACATTTCAGAGGTCATTGTGACCACAGACCACCCTGCTGGGTGTAGGGAGAGGGGGGCAGTCACCCTGCTGGATGTAGGTAGAGGGGGACAGACACCCTGCTGGATGTAGGGAGAGGGGGACAGACACCCTGCTGGATGTAGGAAGAGGGGGGCAGACACCCTGCTGGATGTAGGGAGAGGGGGGCAGACACCCTGCTGGATGTAGGGAGAACTGGGCAGACATGTTGCTGGATGTAGGGAGAGGGGGGCAGAAACCCTGCTGGATGTAGGAGAACTGGGCAGACACCCTGCTGGATGTAGGGAAAGGGGGGCAGACACCCTGCTGGATGTAGGGAGAGGGGGGCAGACACGTTGCTGGATGTAGGGAGAGGGGGGCAGACACGTTGCTGGATGTAGGGAGAGGGGGGCAGAAACCCTGCTGGATGTAGGGAGAGGGGGGCAGACACCCTGCTGGATGTAGGGAGAGGGGGGCAGACACCCTGCTGGGTGTAGGGAGAGGGGGCCAGACACGTTGCTGGATGTAGGGAGAGGGGGGCAGACACATTTCTGGATGTAGGGAGAGGAGGACAGAACCCTGGCTGATCAGGGAGAGGGGACAGACACCCTGCTGGATGTAGGGAGAGGGGGGCAGAAACCCTGCTGGGTGTAGGAAGAGGGGGACAGACACCCTGCTGGATGTAGGGAGAGGGGGGCAGACACCTGCTTGATGTAGGAGAGGGGGACAGACACTCTTGCGGATGTATAGGGAGAGGGGGACAGACACCCTGCTGGGGTGGTAGGAGAGGGGGACAGACACCCTGCTGGATGTAGGAGAGGGGGACAGACACCCTGGGATGTAGGGAGACTGGGCAGACATGTTGCTGGATGTAGGAGAGGGGGGCAGAAACCCTGCTGGATGTAGGGAGAACTGGGCAACACCCTGCTGGATGTAGGAAAGGGGGCAGACACCCTGCTGATGTAGGGAGGGGGGCAGACACCCTGCTGGATGTAGGGAAGGGGGGCAGACACCCTGCTGGATGTAGGGAGAGGGGGCTAGACACACGTTCTGGATGTAGGGAGAGGGGGCAGAACCCACATTTCTGGATGTGGGAGAGGAGGACAGACACCCTGCTGGATGTAGGGAGAGGGGGGCAGAAACCCTGCTGGATGCAGGGAGAGGGGGACAGACACCCTGCTGGATGTAGGGAGAGGGGGGCAGAAACCCTGCTGGGTGTAGGAAGAGGGGGACAGACACCCTGCTGGATGCAGGGAGAGGGGGACAGACACCCTGCTGGATGTAGGGAGAGGGGGCAGAAACCCTGCTGGTGTAGGAAGAGGGGACAGACACCCTGCTGGATGTAGGGAGAGGGGGGCAGACACCCTGCTGGATGTAGGGAGAGGGACAGACCTCTGCTGGATGTAGGGAGAGGGGGACAGACACCCTGCTGGATGTAGGGAGAGGGGGACAGACACCTGTGTGGATGTAGGAGAGGGACACACCCTGCTGGATGTAGGGAGAGGGGGACAGACACCCTGCTGGGTGTAGGGAGAGGGGGACAGACACCCTGCTGGATGTAGGGAGAGGGGACAGACACCCTGCTGGATGTAGGGAGAGGGGGACAGACACCCTGCTGGGTGTAGGAGAGGGGGACAGACACTCTGCTGGATGTAGAGGAGGGGACAGACACCCTGCTGGGTGTAGGAGAGGGGGACAGACCCTTGCTGGATGTAGGGAGAGGGGACAGACACCTGCTGGATGTAGGGAGAGGGGGACAGACACCCTGCTGGATGTAGGGAGAGGGGGACAGACACTCTGCTGGATGTAGGGAGAGGGGACAGACACCCTGCTGGGTGTAGGGAGAGGGGGACAGACACTCTGCTGGATGTAGGGAGAGGGGGCAGACACCCTGCTGGTGTAGGGAGGGGGACAGACACCCTGCTGGTGTAGGAGAGGGGGACAGACATCTGCTGGATGTAGGGAGAGGGGACAGACACCCTGCTGGATGTAGGGAGAGGGGACAGACACCCTGCTGGGTGTAGGGAGAGGGGGACAGACACCCTGCTGGTGTAGGGAGAGGGGACAGACACCCTGCTGGGTGTAGGGAGAGGGGGACAGACACCCTGCTGGATGTAGGGAGAGGGGGACAGACACCCTGCTGGATGTAGGGAGAGGGGACAACACCCTGCTGGATGTAGGGAGAGGGGGACAGACACCGTGCTGGATGTAGGGAGAGGGGGACAGACACCCTGCTGGTGTAGGGAGAGGGGGACAGACACTCTGCTGGATGTAGGGAGAGGGGACAGACACCGTGCTGATGTAGGGAGGGGGACAGCCACCCTGCTGGATGTAGGGAAGGGGGCAGACACCTGCTGGATGTAGGGAGAGGGGGACAGACACCGTGCTGGATTTAGGGAGAGGGGGACAGACCCCCGCTGGTGTAGGGAGAGGGGACAGACACTCTGCTGGTGTAGGGAGAGGGGGCAGACACCGTGCTGGATGTAGGGAGAGGGGACAGACACCCTGCTGGGATGTAGGGGAGGGGGACAGACACCCTGCTGGATGTAGGGAGAGGGGGACAGACACCCTGCTGGATGTAGGGAGAGGGGGACAGACCCTCTGGATGTAGGGAGAGGGGCGACAACCGTGCTGGATGTAGGGAGAGGGGACAGACACTCTGCTGGATGTAGGGGAGGGGGACAGACCCCCTGCTGGATGTAGGGAGAGGGGACAGACACTCTGCTGATGTAGGGAGGGGGACAGACACCCTGCTGGATTAGGGGAGAGGGGACAGACACTCTGCTGGATGTAGGGAGAGGGGGAAAACACCCTGCTGGATGTAGGGAGAGGGGACAGACACTCTGCTGGATGTAGGGAGAGGGGACAGACACCCTGCTGGATGTAGGGAGAGGGGGACAGACCCTGCTGGATGTAGGGAGATGGGACAGACACCTGCTGGATGTAGGAGAGGGGGACAGACCCTCGCTGGTGTAGGAGAAGGGGCGACCTGCTGGATGTAGGGAGAGGGGACAGACACTCTGCTGGATGTAGGAGTGGGGGACAGAACCCTGCTGGATGTGAAGAGGGGACAGACACCCTGCGGGTGTAGGGAGAGGGGGACAACACTCTGCTGGATGTAGGGAGAGGGGACAGACCCTGCTGGATGTAGGAGAGGGGACAGACACCTGCTGGATGTAGGGAGTGGGGGACAGAAACCCTGCTGGATGTAGGAGAGGGGGAACAACACCCTGCTGGGTGTGTAGGGGAGGAGGGGGACAACACTCTGCTGGATGTAGGGAGAGAGGGGACAGACACCCGCTGGATGTAGGGAGAGGGGACAGATTGTTAAAAGTCAATGACTGTTGACCCCTAGACATTTCACTGCCTGAGGTGAAGGGAATCAATGACCCCCTAACCAAACACTATCACCCTTTTGTTACAGGGGGAACCTCATTACAGTAACAATACTGCCCTATGTATCCCAGTGGGTAGAATTGTGGACAGTAGCTGTATTAAAGATGTTAATTGTATATGAGGCTTTCATTGGTAGATAAGACTTTGCAGTTTAGTTCATTCTGGTTAATCAAGCTCTTTATCTACCCATCCTGCTCTGGCCTGTATACAACATCATCCCCATTGCTTTTTATCATAGTTCAGATACATTGGAAGATCTAAACCAGCTCAGATAATGTCAATTTTACAATGTACTTTATACACAATATGGTGATTGGTGAATGATCCTGGATGTCCCATACATTTGTATTATATTGACTAATATTATGCCGTTCTTCTAAATGATTTGCAAATCCGAATTTTCCAGCCAGTAAAATGATGATAAGGATTGGATGACGGCAGTCGAACCTCAAAAATGCACCATTAATAATGAGATGGAAGTGACCCTCCGATTGTTTGTAATCAATAACAGAATAACTGCACTCGTGTCTGAATGAAAATCACAATACCCCTTCAAATGCAACTAGGGACCAATGCTCCTTCTTATTTTACATCAGTGGTGTACACATGTACATGTATGTTTCTGTGCGCTTACAAAAAGGAATGATGTGTGCTACACACTGTATTTATACACATTTGTATGCGCAGAGGGAAAACCTTCACTATTGCATTGATCTCCGTGGAATTGTATTTATATTTCCTGATTGGCTTTATATATGGGCTAGTAAAATACACACAGATTGGTAAGGAGCTTCCTTCATTAGTGGTAAGAGGGTCATTTAAAACCCCATGTGCTTGGACAGGAGACATTTTCAGAAGATGGGGTGAACAGGTGATTAAATGATATCTAGTAACCTGTAGAACCACATGAGATGAATCCAGATTATTTGTCCTTTTGAGAAGAGAAATAGAATTCTAGAAATGATTTCCATCCAATGATAATCAGATTGAGAGTTTAAATGTATATATTATGAAGTCTTTAGATTCCTGCTATGTCCTTTGGTTGTAATTTCACAGAGAGGTTGGGTCTCCATTTGAGCCCTGTGTAAGGTGGTAGCCTTGTTTTGTTTCCTTTACAGTTCATTCTGTGCACTGTATAGTTAAGACAGGATGGAGCAGAAGTGAGGGCCGTCAGAAAATGTCAGGCCTCTCTACAGTTCTAGGGTCCTCAGTTTTCATCTGAAAAGAATGAGGCGTGAATAAGACCTGGGCTTGCACAACCTCCAGGGGGCGTACAGCTGTCCCCCTCTGAAAGTTCTGAGAGCTCGCCGTATTCACTGTTGTAAAAGGTTTGGACCCCTGTATGAGATGAATATGTAGGTTGATTTCTGTCGTATGGAGATGAACGGTCTGGGGTCGAGTCCTTGTTTCTCGGATGGCCTTTACTGCTAGAGAGCAAAAGATTATCAAAGGATTAAAAATGAAAGAAAATAACCGATATTCTTTTTGTTTAACTAATAATTGGCTTATAAAAGAACTAATGTCTAAAAATAAATGTAGGTTTCTCCTTATGTAAAGAGGAGCTAAACAAGTTGTAATTTAAACTTAAAATAAATGATAAAAGGGCTCATTCAATGAGGTGCTATTAATGGTATCTAACCAGGAAAAAGCTACCATCAGACTGGTTGCTGCAAATCACAAATCAAAACAGCACAGGGAAACTTAAAGGAGAAGTAAACCCAATTTTTTATACTCTAGAATCTGAAAACAACTGCCCTAAAAACACCAAAAAGCTATAAAATCCCACTCCAGTAAATTGTATTAAAGTAAATGTAAGCCTGTTAAGAACTGGATGAAGTATCTGTGTGTATGTGCAGTGTCAGACCACACCTCCTGACCTCAGTCACGTGCTTCCTTGCTGCATCTGTCCTGTAAAAGGATTGGCTAGATATTATTAATGGGTGTGACCAACTGTAACAATTTCTGCCATAGCTAAGGACTGAGCATGTGCAGAACATAATAGTCGTTGAACAAACTGTGTGATACTAGAATACTGTGAAGTAAAGCACAAACCATATGTTATTAAGGTACATTTCCCAGCTCCCGTATCAAAATGAGAGGTAAGACACAGATTACTGGCTTTATATCAAGGTGTTCTGCCTTCACTGCAATAAAATATCAATCACTACCTGTGTCCTGATTCTGTTCTGTGTCCCTTCTCAATCCTCTCCAGTTCTTCAGATGCCAGTACCATCCCACTGTCTGTTTGACTGTCCTATTAAAAATATAGCAGAAAAAAATATATAGCAAACAATCCATTTATTCCATATAGATAGATCCATTTATTCAGCCAGGATACTTTTTATATACATTTAGATAAGGCTCTATCCAGAAGGCTCCTAAAGGTAAGGTCAGTGAAGTGTATAATTTCAGGCTAAATAAAAAGAACTCAGCCACACTAAAAAAAATGTTGCAAATCTTTCATAGATTTAGAAACACCATCGGGGAGATTCAATAAAAATTCTTATTGTTAAAAATGGTGCTAATTTTGCCCCAACCAATCAGATCTTTTTTAACATTTGAAAGCTAACATCTGATTGGTTGGGGAAAATGTAGCACCATTTTTAATTATAAGAACTTAAATTAAATCTCCCTGAAGACATTTTGTGAGAAATCATTACATCACAATTACTGGCCTCAGCTTTGTTAGATTTAAACTAGTAAGGCATAGCCAGGACCCGTGACATCACGGAATAACTGAATTGACACTTATTACAAAATGATGCAATAAAATAAGCTAAAGCAAGCACCCTGCATTTTATTACTCTTACATTAAAACTGCATCCCATAGAGTTATATATCTACTGGGCTTAGTTGACTAGATCTTACAACGAAGCTTGAAACTGTTCCACAGACCTTGAGCAGCACAGTTATTGTATAAGTCACACCTAATCACTGTGATGTCCTTCGAAAATAGCTCTGGAAACACATTTAAGTAATACATCACATACACAGTAACACTGCCAATGACGGATCCCTGTGGGTCTCTTGATTATGACAGGTAATTTATCTTAGTCATGATGTTCATTAGTGGCCCATTTCTAGATTGTGTATTTATTCTCATACTGACCCAGGTTTAAACACGAATGAAAGGTTAAACACCTTGGCTGGCTTCCTTATTCTTCTCAGTTTCATATTTTCTGAGATACATATACACAAAAAACGTTGTATTATTGCCTTATCTTTTGGATTTATATTTAAAGGGGCACTATTCTTGTGCAGTATCTCGACTCCCCAATTCTTCCCTCCCTTTCACATCAGCCCGTGTATAATAATTACACTTACTTGGTGACTTTTATATGTCATGTTTGTCATGGGATATTCCTCAAACGTTTTAAGCCGTGATGGGCAGCGGATTTGGTTGCCACCGGTAAAGCAACCAGGAAACGATACACAATTATAGTATCTGCATGACAAAAGCAGAAAGTAAACCATTGCTTACTACACTATATTACTTATTAAGTTAATTACATAAAACTAAATAGATAGAGCTAATGTACATTTAAGGATAGAAATGTTGCATTCCTAGAATTTCTTCTCTATATATCAAACAGTAAAGGCATAAGCTAAATGTTATATGGGCATACCCTCCAGTGTTTTTATAGATGGGACATTCTAGTTTTACTGGCTTGAGAATGGAGCGTTGAACAGCCTTCCCTTGTTAAATCGTTGGTAATCCCTAGGCCACACGGAATTGACCTCTGTACATCATTGCAGTTAGAGGTTATCTCCCCTTTGCCGATAAGTATAAACGCTATTTCAGCTAACATGTGGGCTTTACCTCTGATGTTTGTACTGTGTATTGTTATACTGCAATATACTGTCTGGACCGGTAGGAGTACTATCTAAGCAGTGTATGTACTAGGCTCCAACAATTATCCACTATTTAAACTTTAACGTATCTATTGATATATACAGTAGGGTAAATGGAGGGGACGCATGTAAGAATATAACATTTTTCATTTTCTTTTAATACAGCACACTTCAATACAGATATGTTTTCCCTCATTGTTTAAATAAAGTTCTGAACATTTTCACAAACTGTGCGCCTGTAGGTCTTTTTGTTTCTAGTTGTATAAGTTCTATTTACCAGACAGGCTGCACAGCTCTGTTCTTTATTTCCTGTCTTGGGGATACATGTTGTGTCAGGGAATTTCCAATACAAACAGATAACTCTAAGGTCTCCCTTTCTCTTATCCCTTGACTTCATTTTACATATGGATTCTTATAATCTCTTGTTATTGCTAAATTTTTTAATGAACTGTTGGGATGATCCACATGTTCTTAGGAAGTTACTATAGTTAAAGGTGTGTGCAAATAGCAACATAGTATACACAGTTTATGCTCTCACCTTACAGCTATATTGTGGCAATGCAATCTCACATCACATTCCTCCTCATCAGACGTATGGAGGAAGACAGGTGCTTGCATGATGTCTGTGTCTTCAGAGCTTTGGGAGTCATTCAGAGGGATGTAGTCTTTCCCTTCCTGTTAGGAATTTATTAACAACTTACACCTACTCTCCAATGTTCAGACTATGAAACACAACCTGTGGCCTCAATCTGTTACTGAACCAAACTCCCAGAATCCTCCAAGGCTGACATAGAAAATCAATTTAGATCTTTTGACACGAATGGGCCATAAAAGAGAAAGTTGTGTGCAAAATAAACGCCCTGCAGCAATATCTTAAACGAATGCAGAGAGTTCGTACAGGAAACTCATATAAATAAGCAGGCCATAAATATGTGAAATATTACTGTTACAAGACACTAGCAACTCATAACTCCCGTGGGAATATTTATTGCTTATTAGATTAAAGAAAAATGTACATTGGCCAAAAAAATGCAATATTTTCCTTGGCAAATGTTCTTCATAGAAAATTCCCTGTGAGTATTTATTAAAGGGGAGCAGAGCCTTTTTTCTATATTCCCTTTTATAATAATAATTTAAGTAACAAAATCCCATAATTATGTATAATATTATCCTATAAATACCAGAGATATATGTTATATCTGTATTACATTATACTGTGTATATTACACCAGAGCCATTTGTTAAATGAAATTTGTTTTATAAAGTATTAGGGCTTCCCAGTAAAGATGTGCGAAATAGATGTTCCGTCTTCGGATTTTCGTTATTTTCAAAAAACATCCAAATTTCAGAAAATCCCCCCCCAAAAAATGGAAAGTCTTGGAAGTTAAAGAGGCAGAAAAATCTGAGAGTTAGGAGTAAAGTAGGGGTAGATAAAGCATGGTAACTTACATTAGATGGATCAAGCACCTGGGAATCGGCCAGGGGAACACGTAGAAGTCACCAAAACGTTAATAAGATGAACTTCCTGTGCACGCAAGCTATTTTCAAGGTTTCGAGTGTTGGCGAATTTACAAGGCTACTTTCGATGTTACCCAAAATAACCCTCGAAACTAGCCTCGGCAACCCCCTAAAGTAGTGTCTGTAACCCTCAAAAGTACCTCCATATATCTGAGGGTTACTGAAAAATACCGTAATTTCTGAATGGTCCCGACGGAACTTCAGAACTGGGAGTTCCAACTCAGAACTGTGTCCCTACTCCCCAGTGCCATCATACCAGCTATGTTCTATGCCAATAGTGACTCTTACACATCACAAACTACCATTAACCGTTGCAGAACTTGTAATGCCAGCTGACGGTTAAGCAATATCTGCAAATAATATTGCTTGCAGCAACTGCATGGGTTTATGTTGCGCTAACTTATATTACATTGGTTAACAAGATTAACTCCAAGGTTAGCCCTGCAGCAGGCGGTGCACAGCCCTGTTAGTATCTTACCTGCTGTACGTTCTCCTGGAGAAGGTCACCAAGGATCTCCACCAGGTCAGTAAACGTTGGTCTTTCTTTGGGATCTCCATGCCAGCAGCTCAGCATAATGCGGTAACTGTACAGAAAGCTTTGTTAGCAAGTAATACATTTTTTCCCTAAACATAAATGAATTGAAATGACTATAGGTGGTTCAAATCTATGTTGCCATTTTGGGCAGTATATCCTAGCTAATGCCATTATTTAGGTAGATGTTGGATGGCCTTGCACAAAAGCAATATTTTGTATTCTGAGTGATTTTATAATATGGCCAATAAAGAGAAACAATAAGCAAATAGCGTTTAGAACATTTCTAGTACATTTCCAATACATAGAACAATTACATTTCTGCGGTAGCGTATTCCGGTGCACGCATGCGCGTCCCCTCTTTCAGTCGCTGGCAAAACTCTTCATTAATCTGAACTCCAGGGTAAGGAGAAGCTCCTGATAAAACAATCCAGAGAGCAGTTTCACTTATTTGCCAACACCGGGTACAATAGCCAAGTACGTCATATTTCCTACTAAGAAGCTGTTATTATAAGGTATTCAGCTGAAGATTAGGTACTGCAGAACATAGGATTTCCTAAAATCCAGACCTTTATTTCCAAATAACACATTGTAAATTATCGTGATTCTCTTTCCTTTCCACTAATTCTCTGTCTCCTTGATTCTATTCCTGCTGATTCTGTCCCACTGATTCTCTCCTACTGATTCTCTCTAACTGATTCTCTCCAACTGATTCTCTTCAACTGATTCTCTCCAACTGATTCTCTCCAACTGATTCTCTCCTACTGATCTCTCACACCCCCCCCCCACCCACCCTACTGGATTCTCTTCCTATTGATTCTCTCCAAATCTGATTCTCTCCAACTGATTTCTCTCCAACCTGAGGATATCAACGGATTATTTCTAATGAGGATAGACAACTGATTCATCTTATAAGGATTCTATCCGAAGGATTAGAGCGGACGATTTATACACGACTGAGGGGTCATGATTCCTATGAGTCAGAGTACTACTGATTTACTACTAAGGATTATCGGTTCAAAGTATTGATCATTGACCTATTGGAAGGTCTATGTTAAGAAGGATATTTCTATACTGTTTCGCTCAGACTGTATGCGAGGCTAATGGTTCAGTCTTAATAAGTGTTATCTAAAGACTAATTATCTCTACTGATTCTCTTATCTACTCGACTTTCTACTTCATGAGTCTCTACAAATACGTTCGTCTACTGATCTCTTCTATTGATTTCTCCTACTAATTCTATCCCTACTGATTCCCTCTAATGATGTGCTTCCTAATGATTCTCTCCTAATGATTCTCTTCCTACTGATTCTCTCCTACTGATGTCTCCTACTGATTCTCTCCCAACTGATTATATCCTACTGATTCTCTCTACTGATTCTCTCCTACGATTCTCTCCTATATTCCTCCCGATTTTTCTCTACTGATTGTTCCTACTGATTTTTTCTTAGTAATTCTCTCCACTGATTCTCTCCTACTGATTCTCTCCTACTAATTATCTTCCTACTGATTCTCTCCTACTAATTCTCTCCTACTGATTCTCTCCTACTGATCTCTCCTACTGATTCTGTTCTACTGATTCTCTTTCTACTGTTTTCTTTCTACTGATTTGCTTCCTACTGACTCTCTCCTACTGATTTGCTTCCTACCGATTCTCTCCCACTGATTCTTTTTCTACTAATCCTCTCCTACTAATCTCTCCTACTGATTCTCTTTCTACTGATTCTCTCCTACTGATTCTTGTTCTAACTTCTCTTTCTATTGATTCTCTCCTACTGTTTTCTTTCTACTGATCTTCTCCTACTGATTGTTCCCTACTGACTCTCTCCTACTGATTTTCTTCCTTTTAATTCTCTTTCTACTGATTCTATCCTACTGATTCTATCCTACTGATTCTTTCCTACTGATTCTATCCTACTGATCTTTTCCTACTGATTCCTTTCATGCTGATTATCTCCTACTGATTCTCTCCTACAGATTCTCTCTACTGATTCTCTCCACAGATTCTCTCCTACTGATTTGCTTCCTACGGATTCTCTTCCTATTTACACTCTTTCTACTGATTCTCTTCCTACTGATTCTCTTCCTACTGATCTCTCCTACTGATTCTCCCTACTGATTCTTTTCCTCTTTAAAGACATAAAATGTTTCAATGGGGTTATCTGGTTTTCATTTCTACTAAAGTTGGAGAGCTTTTTAGGCAATTTACCAATATGGTCTAATGACTAAAGATAATATACTATAGTGTAGGTGAACTGTGTATATGATTAGGTATAGGGCATACAATGAAATAGGCTGCGTAACTTACCCAGAGAAAAGATTTCCCATAGCAATACTCCAAAAGACCACACGTCACTCTGAGTTGTGTATAAACCTTATCGAAAATGCTTTCCGGTGCCATCCACTTCAGTGGCAGACGAGCCTTTATGGTAATAGAAACATTTTAGAACCTAATTTCTTTCATTTCCTGGTATTATTGAAAAATGGTCGATTTCTAAAACAAATTGAGTTGCAGCTTATCCTTTAGCATGGCAGAGCGTGAAGAGTAAAAAAAAAAGGGATAGTTTGTGTCAATAGGCTAATCCTGGTCTGAATAAAGTATATTTGTTTTATTAGATAATGTATCTATTTTAAATGAACATGTACATTTAACAAATGTGGTGGAAGTTGATCAATTTCCTTTCCTCGTCTGGGGCTTATTTAAAAGGCATATTGACTCCCCAAAATACGTTTAACCTTAAACACCCAAAGCCCAGACCTGGCTAAGTTAATAAAAAATTCTAAATATACTTACCCGGACTCATTCCCTCATCTCTCAGCACAAGAGACATTCAAGAGATTCAATATGGACAAAGTCCAGAAATAATATCATGTGGTTTCACGCGGATTTTAGGGCACAGGGCCATTTCCAAAGTTTTTGGAAATAGCGCTGTGCTACCGAAATAAAAACCACTTTCTGTATGGGACTTAAATCTGGTGGTCTTACCATTACACGATCCAACCATGCAATACCAGACATAATCTTGTTTACGTCTCATATTGTATCGCAGGATCATGCAAAAGTAAGTAACGCCACCTGAACACATCTCCCCAATTGTGTCTTGGCCATACTGACTTCGCCACCTGTCTGGCCCCTTCTGCTGCTGTGGAAAATGCACAGAGCAGCAGAGAGGCGAGGGAAGGAGTCCTGGTAAGTATTTAGGGCCAATAAGAAACGATGAGAAACTTTTAACTATTAAGGGGTGATTGGTTTAAGGTTAAATTTAAGTAAGGGGGTGGGCATGCCCTTCAATAAGAGTTGCAACATTTTGTGTTTTAAATCCACAGCAACCAAATGTTAAATACTTTTTTTTTTCTTGCTTCAGTTGCAGCAAAAGATAAACAAGGCAATGCTATAATGGAGCAAACCAGTCAAATTAGTGTTTAACTCATGCTACTCAATGTATTGCCTTTTTGTAAATACCGTTGTGTGGCATATTCAATTTAGCTAAGTAAATTTTCTCTACCGTATAGCCAGTGATCCTTTTATTTTTTAAATCTCGCAAAGGGATTTAATGCATGAGGGGATCTCGGACAAGTATGTTATGCTGGTTTAAATATAACATCCCCTGCAGTTTCTTAAGGTACCTGTATTCTGTGAGGTAGTCTGATAGAAATACTACATGTTTAGCCCATGAGGTTACAGGTTAAAATCCCCAGGTTCTACTTATGAACAATACAAAATATTCAAGTGATTTACTGTCTTGTTTGTTTGTTGTTTCCATTAAAATTCCTATAAAAAGACAAGTTTTTTAATCACTGCTATTTACATAGAAGCTCTGTTGGAATTGTTCTAAAGCTCTTTTTTAGAGAAACAGAGTACATGAGGTTGTAGGTTTAATTCCCAGACTTTTTTTTTACTGAACTGTAATGCAACAATCATTTTTGTATGAAAAGGGGTGTACCATTGTTAGGGACAGAAGCATTTAAATATGTTTTTAAAAAAATTACACTGAAATCATGTTTTGGGTCAGAGAAAGGGAGGATCTAGGAGTTTGTAACCTGAGTAGCTGCCATCTCTAGGAAGCAAAGCTGCAGCTTTCTGTAAAGGGAGACACAGCTTGTTGTATCCATTTGTTTGTGCTCTGTCTATGTTGTCTGGAGAGGGATAACAAGGAAGTGCTCCACAGAGGTGTGTGTTGGAGGGGTTGTTGATTCTTTAAAGAATCGGGGGGGTTGGGTTTTAACTATAATGCACAGTTTTTCCTGTATGTGGCTATTAGAGATGGCCAAACTCACTGAAATCTGTTCCGTTTGCAGATTTGTGGATTTCAAAAAACTTTTAACATTCTAAAATCCCCAAGCGGAGTTAAAATCCGAAAGTTCTGTCTAAAATGAAGGTATAAATTGCAATGGTAAATACTGTAAATGGCTCAGGGACCTGGGAAATGGTCTGGGGAACAGTATCAATGCACACAATCTTTTAAAAAAATCATCCAGTACCAGAAACAACCTGTTTTAGCTGCACACAGTGTTCTAGGAATTTTAAACATTTTCAAATTCAATTTGAAGATTTGAAAAAAAAAAAATTTCTAGAAATTTTTAATATTTTTGAAATAATTCAGTGGTTCGGAAAAATCTGGAAAAGTCAGAAATCCGCAAACTCAGAGTCGGGCAAATCTGTAAATCTACTTGGGAATCAGGGTCATATTAGTCCATCTCTAGTGTCTATGAGACGTGCCACGTTGTGGAACATGGTTCCCTGACTCTGCACCCTTGGAACTATTACAAAGTGTTGGGCGTTGTCTTTATTTGACAATGCTTTAAATAAAATATGCTTTACTATTCAATATTTTTACTGTATGTACTTTGCCAACATTCGCTTACTTGCACACTTCTCCATAATCTTTAAATATATATCTCTGGATATTTATTGAGAAGTATTATATCAATCGAGCACACAAGATCTTATATATCCAATGCAGGGTCATATGGATTCAGCAAAAAAAATTCAGATAAGGATTTAACGCGACCCGGATGTGTGAAAACAAAGAAGACCTTTTAAATTGATGCAAATGTTCTGTTCCCATAAGATCTAATGCTAAAAAGATGAAGTTCAGCATTTGATTAATGATCTCAGTACATGTGCTTTACTCTGTCCAAATCACATATACATCTGTAATGTATTCCTTTTATCGCAAACTAACTCTGCCAGATCCTGCATGAACCCTGAGGTTGGACAGCTGCAAAAAGTTCTAAAGGTTATTTCTGAATCAATGCAATTAGAAATAATCACGCAGAGCGCTGCTTTAATAACGACGTAGATTATTACCCATTACCCCCATCCAGAGCCATCATAATGAACCGGACTAAATTGAACTAAAGCTTAAGGCTTAATGCTTATAACGAGCAGGAAGTTTGATTTTTTGGTTTTCTTGGGTATTAACCACTAAAGGGGAAGTTCAGCACAAAAAATGAGTATATTCTTATTTTAATTTATAATTACTGACTTTTAGTCCGTTATGGTCTCCGACTCCTTCACCTTTCCCTCACCCCCATTCCTCTAGACTGTAAGGGCTGGTTCCCACTAGACGTGTTTTATTGCTTTGGTGCATTAACGCACTCTGATAGTCTCTGAGGAAGAGGGAAAAAAAGCATAAAAACGTAAAGAAACCAATGAAAAGTCACGTGCCTTTTCCTGTGTTTTATAGGCGTTCTTTGCCATTTAACCAAAAATACATAAGTGATAAACATCAAAGAGTAATCCTGCACACGCCTAATTCAATTATGTATATAGTGCTGGGTGCCAATGGCAGACTAAGGCAAAACAGTCATAGTATAATAGACAAATTTGCGCATGACACCAGACTTGCGTGATCCTGTGTACTTTATTGCATTATACACAGGCACATCAAAGTGACGTTTCGGTACTATGTACCTTCTTCAGGCAAATTTTTTTTTTTGTAAAAAGTTTTGTCTGAAGAAGGTGCATGTACCGAAACGTCACTTTGATGTGCCTGTGTATAATGCAATAAAGTACACAGGATCACGCAAGTCTGGTGTGCATGGCTCAAATTTGTCTAAAAAACACATTAAAACACATGCATAAAAATGCATTGAAAAATCCATAAAAACTCAAAACACAATCAAACGCATACAAATAGATGGGCAAATGCTTAAATTGCAATGCAATTTACTGTGGGTTTTTTTCATGCATTTTTTGTTGTGTAGTGAGAACGAAGCATTAGCTCATTGGGCAGAGCTCTGTTTCCTCTCTTTACTGTATAGCGGTAAATTAAAGGGGAATTCAGTGCAAATACATATGCTTTCAGAAAAAAAGAGCAGTATTTTTTCATCCCAATGACCTTAATCTGCCCATTCAGCATTTTGTCTGTGTATAAATAAATGCAAACCGAAATACTGACTTCTGTTTGCAGGACCCCTAATAGAGACCGTTATAGTCTTGCCCTTGACCCAGTGCCTGGGTTGATTCAGTTGCTCAGTAGAGATCTGAGCATGTTTGACCCATCCAACAGCCAATCAGTAGAAATTACTGTTAGGAACATTCCTAGGATGTGGTGCATCCTGGGAGAAGAAGAACGTTTGAACTGAAATGTCAGCTCACTAATGTACAACAGCAGGGAACAGCAAAGGGTATGAAATCAACTGATTTTCAAAATGGGAGAGAATATGTAGAATAACCAAGAAGGCATTACACAAATAACAATTTAACAAATATTGATAGTTTCCACTGAACTGTCCCTTAACTCATCACACTTGCAGGACCTTGAATATATGCCCTCTCTGTATGTATGACTGTTTTCCTCATATTTATCAATGTTTTTGGAAACCCCATGGAAGATGGGTTACAAACCCAATAATAATAATCCATAATATTAACAGTTCTACTTTAAATTGCTCAGTAGAGATTGAGCATGTGTGACTCATCCAAGAGTCATTCATTACAAATTACTGTTAGGAACTTTCCAAGGAGTGGTGAATCCTGGGAAGAAGAAGAACCTGAAATGGTAGTCACTAATTACCACAGTAAAGATGCAAAGTGTATGAAATCAACTGATTTTCAAAAATGAAGACGTAGAATACATAGGTATTTAATATGATAAATACTTAAATAGTAATGATTTTATTACTGAACTTGTTCTTTCATGGCAAAATTTATCTACATGTAACAACAGATACTTACACTTCCTTTCCGAACATAATCGGGATCTTTGTAGATATCTCTGGCCAAGCCAAAGTCACAGATTTTGACAACGTTATTCTCTGAGAGAAGGATATTACGGCTGCCAAGTCTCTGTGATACACTGAGCAAAAAAAGTTTTTACAGCTGAGGAAGACAGAGTTGAAAAAAAGCCACAGATTACACTGCATTTGTCTTATAGAAGACAGTTTGTTTTCATAACGTACAGTATACAGTATGTTCCCGTCCAAACCTCAAAGCTCGAACAAAGAATTTAAGTGTCCTTGGTTAAAGTGAGTTTGATCCATATAAATAATGTTTCAACCAATTACTTTGTGTGATATAAAAGCAGAAATATAAACCTTGTGAGGTTTATATCAAATGTGGCCCCAAAGATTCCATGATATATCTATGTAATACATTTCTGTAAATAGATGTAACCAGATATATTTATAAGGGATAGTATACTCCTCCCCATCTGCCCTTCCCATTAAAGTATGCCAGTGTTAGATATGAAAAGAAGTCAGGGACTCTTGCTGGGGAGGAGCAGAGAGCAGTAATTTGCTGCATTATATATGGGTCTGAAAATAATTGTGTGTATGGATATATACAGGGAGATCAATATAAAAAGATTGCGCCTCTTACCTTTGCGCAATCCCCTATGAGCCTAAATCAAATCTCTATGTAAGATTTGTGAGAACTTATTGCTGGAAAGGCTCAGCAATATTACTTAACCAACTGGAAGCAGGAAATTGAACATTCATTGCAATATAATTTCTTACAGGTTGCAGCCAGAGATTTAAACCAGGGCTCATTTTAAAGGAAAGATTACAGGCTTTTATTAACCCCAACTTGTTTGGAGACCACAGTTGCACTTTAAGGGGTTAGATTATATTACTGATAATATTTTACACTAGAGTTCAGAGAGTCTCTCAAAGTGTTTACAAATTATCAATGCCAGTAGGCTACTTCACCACAAGTGTTGTGTTTATTTTGACTGTGAAATTTAAAATTGTAATTAAAGGAGAATAAACTTTTTTTAAAAAAAACACAATGGGAAAGTTTTTTACCTATCTATACATTTCAAGTAAGTTTGCATTTAGTACATGTGAGAAATAGATATATAACTAAGAAGGCTTCCATGTTGCTGCCAGACAACAGGCCATGTAGTCTTCAAAGAGCTTTTGAGCATGTGCACTTGTTGTTTATGCCCCTTGAGCCCAGTATATTATATCTCTATGAAGAGATTTTTTTCTATACAGATATCTCCAAACCAAATGAAGGTATAATAAGAATTTGAATGCTTTGTTACCTTGCAGTTATTAATTACCAGCCAGCTTGAATTCCTTTAGCCTTCTTGGGGCAATACAAAATATTCAACTGATTTTACTGAAACTTTTTTTTTGCTACTGTTCCTAGTAAAAGTAAAGCTTCAATATGTTCTTTGCATTGTTGTGGTGTCGCCAAAAAAGCACTTTCACCACCACCCCATGAGGTTTTGGGTCCTAATTCCCAGACTTCCCTTGTGTTTTTTGTTTGTTTGTTGAATATGTTCCTAGCAAAAGATAAAGATTCTAAAAGGTACTATTATTATAGCAAGACCAAGTACATAAGGTTGCAGGTTAGATTCCCTAGCCTTTATTTTTTTAATGAAATTTTAACATTCTGTTTCTTACATCTATATGCTAGCTAAGAAGTAAACTGAAAGGCAAAGATATATAATCATTAGGAACAGGAGAATTTCAATATGTTTACACAAAAGCTGAACTCCCTATTTTGTGTCAGAGATTGGGAAGATCTTGTGCTGTTATATGACGACTGTCAGCTTCTAGGAAGCAAGGCTGCAGCTTCCTTGTTTGGTCCGTTGAGCACTACAGAGCATGTGAAGTGTACTTGGTTTAAACAGCTAAGGTGGATTATGGGAGCTTGCCAACGTATCCACAGGTTTATTTCATAAATCACCCAGCAGCCACCGCAAAGGGAGAGGCGAGACAGCGTTTGCTGTATGTTTAAATGTGCTCTGTCTTTTGGGACAATGTTGTCTGGGACTTTAGCTCTCCTTTAAATATGGAGTAAATCTGTTCTAAATTTGTGTGTGGGGAGGGTTAGGGGTGAAGGAGCTAATAGTTGAAAATGTTTTCCTTTCAACTATTGACTATTAATAACCAATGGATTTGGGCTCCTTTGGTTGTTGAGGCCCTGTCCAATTGCCCGTCACCTACCCCTTAAACTGTCAACGAGAATAATGCTCCGTGTCACCATCCCACAATTAATAAGACCAAACTTTTAAAGCTTGAACATTTATAGATGGATAATTGCTGCAAATTTCATATACAAATTCAGTAAGATGATGAGATGCTGCAGAAACATTCTATACAACTACCAATGTTGGAAACATGGCAATGATAATAATGAATGAGAAAGATAAACATAAAGCTACCTTACGAGAGGAAAGGAACTCCATTCCTCGGGCAACCTGAAAGCTGTAGCAGATCAGATCTTCCATAGTTAGTGGACTTTGCCATAAATCTTTTACTGTTGAAATAAAAGCCGAAAGTGAAAGTATCGCAACAAGAATCATAATCCTCCCAAATATGTTAATCAGTTGTGTTTATAAACTTAAAGTGTGATGAAAGTGTGAATAAATTCAAACATTAAAGGGATGTCCACCCTTAAACAAAAAATGTTTAACACAACTCTAAATCTGAAATACTGCCTAGCGTCTCTGGGTATATGAACCTGAAGTGTTCGAAATAGTCAACACAACAGCCAAATACAAGATAATTCCCTTTCTGTGTCAATTGTTTCAGTTTTCCAGTCTACAGAAAAACTAAGCCAGAGGTGATTGGGGTACGTTTGTGTTGGGAAGGGGGCACAGGGAATGTTGTGTTAGGGCACCAAAATGGCTAGAACAGGCCCTGTTGAGCAGGCCTGCCCTTTGCACAGTAAATGTGTATAGCAATACGTTGCTTTTACACTCTGGTGTCCTCTGATCTTTGTCATCCGTAGTTTGCTAAAAATATCTCCTTCATTAATTTCCTTCTCTGCTCATCCTGTCGGCTATCACCGCTTCCACCATGGAGCGACACTCGCTGCGTGATCGAGGCGACCCTCGTGAAGTGATAAAGTGAGAGGCAGTTGAACACATAAACATATATATAATATGTATATATAATAATATATACAGTCAATGGTAATTGCTTTATGTTGGTTTGTTTAAAACTATGCACACTAGTTTCAAAACTCACAACATTTTATTTTTCTTCAACAGGAACAATTACATTTCTGCGGTAGCGTATTCCGGTGCACGCATGCGCGTCCCCTCTTTCAGTCGCTGGCAAAACTCTTCATTAATCTGAACTCCAGGGTAAGGAGAAGCTCCTGATAAAACAATCCAGAGAGCAGTTTCACTTATTTGCCAACACCGGGTACAATAGCCAAGTAGTCATATTTCTCTAGAAGCTGTTATTATAAGGTATTCAGCTGAAGATTAGGTACTGCAGAACATAGGATTTCCTAAAATCCAGACCTTTTTTCCAACACATTGTAAATTACGTGATTCTCTTTCCTTTCCACTATACTCTGTCTCCTTGATTATTCCTACTGATTCTGTCCCACTGATTCTCTCCTACTGATTCTCTCCAACTGATTCTCTCCAACTGATTCTCTCCTACTGATTCTCTCCTACTGATTCTCTCCTACTGATTCTCTCCTACTGATTCTCTCCTACTGATTCTCTCCAACTGATTCTCCACTGATTTCTCCAGATCTCTCCAACTGATTCTCTCCAACTGATTCTCTCCAACTGATTCTCTCCAACTGATTCTCTCCTACTGATTCTCTCCTACTGATTCTCTCCTACTGATTCTCTCCTACTGATTCTCTCCTACTGATTCTCTCCTACTGATTTTCTCCAACTGATTCTCTTCTACTGATTCTTCTCCACTGATTCTCTTCTACTGTTCTCTTCCTACTGATTCTCGATTTCCTACTGATTCTCCCTACTGATTTCCACTGATCTCTCCTACTGATTCTCTTCCTACTGATTCTCTTCCTACTGATTCTCTTCCACTTATTCTCTTCCTACTGATTCTCTTCTACTGATTCTATTCTACTGTTTCTCTTCCTACTTATTCTCTTCTACTGTTTCTCTCCTACTGATTCTCTCCCTACTAATTCTCTCCTACTGATTCTCTCCTACTGATTCTCTCCTACAGATTCTCTCCAACTGATTCTCTTCCTACTGATTCTCTTCCTATTGATTCTCTCCTACTAATTCTCTCCCTACTGATTCCCTCCTACTGATTTGCTTCCTAATGATTCTCTCCTACTGATTCTCTTCCTACTGATTCTCTCCTACTGATTGTCTCCTACTGATTCTCTCCCAACTGATTATATCCTACTGATTCTCTTCTACTGATTCTCTCCTACTGATTCTCTCCCTACTGATTTTCTCCTACTGATTTGCTTCCTACTGATTTTTTCTTAGTAATTCTCTCCCACTGATTCTCTCCTACTGATTCTCTCCTACTAATTATCTTCCTACTATTCTCTCCTACTAATCTCTCCTACTGATTCTCTCCTACTGATTCTCTCCTACTGATTCTTGTTCTCCTGATTCTCTTTCAACTGTTTTTCTTTCTACTGATTTGCTTCCTACTGACCTACTGACTCCTCACTGATTTGCTTCCTACCGATTCTCTCCCACTGATTCTTTTTCTACTAATCTCTCCTACTAATTCTCTCTCCTACTGATTCTCTTTCTACTGATTCTCTCCTACTGATCTTGTTCTATTCTGATTCTCTTTCTATTGATTCTCTCCTACTGTTTTTCTTTCTACTGATTCTCTCCTACTGATTTCTTCCTACTGACTCTCTCCTACTGATTTTCTTCCTTTTAATTCTCTTTCTACTGATTCTATCCTACGAATTCTATCCTACTGATTCTTTTCCTACTGATTCTATCCTACTGATTCTTTTCCTACTGATTCCTTTCATGCTGATTATCTCCTACTGATTCTCTCCTACAGATTCTCTCCTACTGATTCTCTCCTACAGATTCTCTCCTACTGATTTGCTTCCTACGGATTCTCTTCCTATTTACACTCTTTCTACTGATTCTCTTCCTACTGATTCTCTTCCTACTGATTCTCTTCCTACTGATTCTCTCCTACTGATTCTTTTCCTCTTTAAAGACGTAAAATGTTTTCAATGGGGTTATCTGGTTTTCATTCTACTAAAGTTGGAGAGCTTTTTAGGCAAATTTACCAATATGGTCTAATGACTAAAGATAATATACTATAGTGTGTGAACTGTGTATATGATTAGGTAGGGGCATACAATGAAAGGCTGCGTAACTTACCCAGAGAAAAGATTCCCATAGCAATACTCCAAAAGACCACACGTCACTCTGAGTTGTGTAAACCTTATCGAAAATGCTTTCCGGTGCCATCCACTTCAGTGGCAGACGAGCCTTTATGGTAATAGAACATTTATTAGAACCTAATTTCTTTCATTTCCTGGTAATTATTGAAAAATGTGCATTTCTAAAACAAATTGAGTTGCAGCTTATCCTTTAGCATGGCAGAGCGTGAAGAGTAAAAAAAAAAGCTGGATAGTTTGTGTCAATAGGCTAATCCTGGTCTGAATAAAGTATATTTGTTTTATTAGATAATGTATCTATTTTAAATGAACATGTACATTTAACAAATTGGGTTGGAAGTTGATCAATTCCTTTCCTCGTCTGGGCTTATTTAAAAGGCAATATGACTCCCCAATAACGTTTAACCTTAAACACCCCAAAGCCCAGACCTGGCTAAGTTATAAAAAATTCTAAATATACTTACCAGGACTCATTCCCTCATCTCTCAGCACAAGAGACATTCAAGAAGATTCAATATGGACAAGTCCAATAATATCATGTGTTTGTTTCACGCGATTTTAGGGCACAGGGCCATTTCCAAATGTTTTTGAAATAGCGCTGTGCTACCGAAATAAAAACACTTTCTGTATGGGACTTAAATCTGGTGCGTCTTACCATTACACGATCCAACAATGCAATACCAGACATAATCTTGTTTACGTCTCATATTGTTCGCAGATCATGCAAAAGTAGTAACGCCACCTGAACACAATCTCCCCAATTGTGTCTTGGCCATTACTGACTTCGCCACCTGTCTGGCCCCTTCTGCTGCTGTGGAAAATGCACAGAGCAGCAGAGAGCGAGGGAAGGAGTCCTGGTAAGTATATTTAGGAGCCACTAAGAAACGACTGAGAAACTTTTTACTATTAAGGGGTGATTGGTTTAAGGTTAAATTTAAGTAAGGGGGTGGGCATGCCCTTCAATAAGAGTTGCAACATTTTGTGTTTTAAATCCACAGCAACCAAATGTAAAATACTTTTTTTTTTCTTGCTTCAGTTGCTAGCAAAGATAAACAAGGCAATGCTATAATGGAGCAAACCAGTCAAATTAGTGTTTAACTCATGCTACTCAATGTATTGCCTTTTTGTAAATACCGTTGTGTGGCATATTCAATTTAAGCTAAGAAATTTTTCTCTACCGTATAGCCCGTGATCCTTTTATTTTTTTAAATCTCGCAAAGGGATTAATGCTGAGGGGATCTCGGACAAGTATGTTATGCGGTTTAAATATAACATCCCCTGCAGTTTCTTAAGGTACCTGTATTCTGTGAGGTAGCTCTGCATAAAAATACTACATGTTTAGCCCATGAGGTTACAGGTTAAAATCCCCAGGTCTACTTGAAAACATACAAAATATCAAGTGATTTACTGTCTTTTTTTTTTGTTGTTTCCATTAAATTCCTATAAAAAGACAACGTTTTTTAATCTACTGCTATTTTACATAGAAGCTCTGTTGGAATAGTGTTCTAAAGCTCTTTTTTTAGAGAACGAGTACATGAGATTGTAGTTTAATTCCCCAGACTTTTTTTTTACTGAACTGTTAATGCAACAATCATTTTTGTATGAAAAGGGGTGTACCATTGTTAGGGACAGAAGCATTTAAATATGTTTTTAAAAAATTACACTGAAATCACTGTTTTGGGTCAGAGAAAGGGAGGATCTAGGAGTTGTAACCTAGTAGCTGCACTTCTGGAAGCAAAGCTGCAGCTTTCTGTAAAGGGAGACACAGCTTGTTGTATCCATTTGTTTGTGCTCTGTCTATGTTGTCTGGAAGGGATAACAAGGAGTGCTCCACAGAGGTGTGTGTTGGGAGGTTGTTGTCTTTTAAAGAATCGGGGGGGTTGGGTTTTAACTATAATGCACAGTTCTTTCCTGTATGTGTCTATTAGAGATGGCCAAACTCACTGAAATCTGTTCCGTTTGCAGATTTGTGGATTTTCAAAAAACTTTTACAATTCTAAATCCCAAGGGGGAGTTAAAAAATCCGAAAGTTCTGTCTAAAATGAAGGTATAAATTGCAATGGAAATACTGTAAATGGCTCAGGGACCTGGGAATGGTCTGGGGAACATGTATCAATGCACACAATCTTTAAAAAAATCATCCAGTACAAGAAACAACCTGTTTTAGCATTGCCACACGTGTCTAGGAATTTTAAACATTTTCAAATTCAATTTGAGATTTGAAAAACAAAATTTCTAGAAATTTTTAATATTTTTGAAAATAATTCAGTGGTTCGGAAAAATCTGGAAAAAGTCAGAAATCCGCAAACTCAGAGTTCGGGCAAATCTGTAAATCTACTTGGGAATCAGGGTCATATTCAGTCCATCTCTATTGTCTATGAGACGTCCACGTTGTGGAACATGGTTCCCTGACTCTGCACCCTTGGAACTATTACAAAGTGTTGGGCGTTTGTTCTTTATTTGACAATGCTTTAAATAAAAATCTGCTTTACTATTCATATTTTTTACTGTATGTACTTTGCCAACATTTACGCTTATCTTGCACACTCTCTCCATAATCTTTAAATATATATCTCTGGATATTTATTGAGAATTATATATATCAATCGAGCACACCAGATCTTATATATCCAATGCAGGGTCATATGAGTTCTCAGCAAAAAAAATTCAATAAGGATTTAACGCCGACCCGGATGTGTGAAAACAAAGAAGACCTTTTAAATTTGATGCAAATGTTCTGTTCCCATAAGATCAATGCTAAAAAGATGAAGTTCAGCATTCTGATTAATGATCTCATACATTGTGCTTTACTCTGTCCAAATCACATATACATCTGTAATTTATTCCTTTATCGCAAACACTCTGCCAGATCCTGCATGAACCCGAGGTTGGACAGCTGCAAAAAGTTCTAAAGGTTATTTTCTGCAATCAATGCAATTAGAATAATCACGCAGAGCGCTGCTTTAATAACGACGTAGATATATTACCCATTACCCCCATCCAGAGACCATCATAATGAACCGACTAAATTGAACTACAAAAGCTTAGGCTTAATGCTTATAACGACAGGAGTTTTGATTTTCTTTGGTTTTCTTGGGTATTAACCATCTAAAGGGGAAGTTCAGCACAAAAAATTGAGTTATTCTTATTTTAATTTATAATTACTGACTTTTAGTCCGTTATGGTCTCCGACTCCTTCACCTATCCTCCCTCACCCCCATTTCCTCTAGACTGTAAGGGCTGGTTCCCACTAGACGTTGTTTTATTGCTTTTGGTGCTTAACGCACTCTGATAGTCTCTGAGGAAGAGGGAAAAAAAGCATAAAAACGTAAGAAACCAATAAAAGTCACGTCCTTTTCCTGTGTTTCTATAGGCTTCTTTGCCATTTAACCAAAAAATCACTAAGTGATAAACATCAAAGAGTAATCCTGCACGCCTAATCAATTATTATGTATATAGTGCTGGTGCCAAATGGCAGACAAGGCAAAACGTCAATAGTATAATAGACAAATTTGAGCATGCACACCAACTTGCGTGATCCTGTGTACTTTATTGCATTATACACAGGCACATCAAAGTGACGTTTCGGTACTATCCTTCTTCAGAGCAATTTTTTTTTTTGTAAAAAAGTTTTTGTCTGAAGAGGTGCATAGTACCGAACGTCACTTTGATGTGCCTGTGTATAATGCAATAAAGTACACAGGATCACGCAATTCTGGTGTGCATGGCTCAAATTTGTCTAAAAAACACTTAAACACACTGCATAAAAATGCATTGAAAAATCCATAAAAACTCAAAACACAAATCAAACGCATACAAATATCGTGGGCAAAATGCTTTAAATTGCAATGCAATTTACTGTGGGTTTTTTTCATGCATTTTTTTGTTGTGTGTGAGAACGAAGCATTAGCTTACTTGGGCAGAGCTCTGTTTCCTCTCTTTACTGTATAGCGTAAATTAAAGGGGAATTCAGTGCAAATACATATGCTTTTCAGAAAAAAAGAGCAGTATTTTTTCATCCCAATGACCTTAATCTGCCCATTCAGCATTTTGTCTGTGTATAAATAAATGCAACGAAATACTGACTTCCTGTTTGCAGGACCCTAATAGAGACCGTTATAGTCTTGCCCTTGACCCAGTGCCTGGGTTATTTCAGTTGCTCAGTAGAGATCTGAGCATGTTTGACCCATCCAACAGCCAATCAGTAGAAATTACTGTTAGGAACCATTCCTAGGATGTGGTGCATCCTGGAGAAGAATGACCGTTGAAACCTGAAATGTCAGCTCACTAATGTCAACAGCAGGGAACAGCAAAGGGTATGAAATCACTGATTTTTCAAAATGGGGAGAAATATGTGAATAACCAAGAAGGCATTACACAAACTAACAATTTAACAAATATGATAGTTTCCATCTGAACTGTCCCTTTAACTCATCCACTCCTGCAGACCTGATTATATGCCCTACCTTGTATGTATGACTGTTTTCCTCATTTTATCAATGTTTTGTAAAACCCCATGGAAGATGGGTTACAAACCCATAATAATAATATCCATAATATTAACATTCTACTTTAAATTGCTCAGTAGAGATCTGAGCAGGGTGACTCATCCAAGAGTCATTCATTACAAATTACTGTTAGGAACTTTCCAAGGAAGTTTGAATCCTGGGAAGAAGAAGAACCTGAATGGTAGCTCACTAACCACAGTAAAGATTGCAAAGTGTATGAAATCAACTGATTTTTCAAAAATGAAGACGTAGAATACATAGGTATTTATATTGATAAATACTTTAAATAGTAATGATTTTATTACTGAACTGTTCTTTCATGGCAAAATTTATCTACTGTAACAACAGATACTTACACTTCCTTTCCGAACATAATCGGGATCTTTGTAGATATCTCTGGCCAAGCCAAAGTCACAGATTTTGACAACGTTATTCTCTGAGAGAAGGATATTAACTGCCAAGTCTCTGTGAATACACTAGAAGCAAAAAAAGTTTTTTACAGCTGAGGAAGACAGAGTTGAAACAAAGCCACAGATACACTGCATTTGTCTTTATAGAAGACAGTTTGTTTTCATACGACAGTACACGTATGTTCCCGTCCAAACCTCAAAGCCTCGAACAAAGATATTAATTAGTCCCTTTTTAAAGTGAGTTTGATCCATATAAATAATGTTTCAACCAATTACTTTGTGTGATATAAAAGCGAAATATAAACCTTGTGGTTTATATCAAATGTGGCCCCAAAGATTCCTGATATATCATGTAATAATTCTTTGTAAATAGATTGTAACCATATATTTAAAGGGATAGTATACTCCTCCCATCTGCCCTTCCCATTAAAGTATGCCAGTGTTAGATATGAAAAAGAAGTCAGACTCTTGCTGGGGGAGGAGCCAGAGAGCAGTAATTTGCGGCATTAGTATATTGGGTCTGAAAATAATTGTGTGTATGGATATACAGGAGATTCAATATAAAAAGATTGCGCCTCTTACCTTTGCGCAATCCCCTATGAGCCCTAAATCACATCTCTATGTAAGATTTGTGAGAACTTATTGCTGGAAGGCTCACAATATTACTTAACCAACTGGAAGCAGGAAATTTGAACATTCATTGCAATATAATTTCTTACAGGTTGCAGCCAGAGATTTAAACCAGGGCTCATTTTAAAGGAAAGATTACAGGCTTTTATTTAACCCCAACTTGTTTGGAGACCACAGTTGCACTTTAAGGGGTTAGATATTATTACTGTAAATATTTTACACTAGAGTTCAGAGAGTCTCTCAAAGTGTTTACAAATTATCAATGCCAGTAGGCTACTTCACCACAGATGTTGCTGTTTATTTGACTGTGAATTTAAAATTGTAATTAAAGGAGAATAAACTTTTTTTTAAAAAAAAACACTAATGTGAAGCTTTTTTACCCTATCTATACATTTCAAGTAAGTTTGCATTTAGTACATGTGAGAATAATTATATAACTAAAAGGCTTCCATGTTGCTGCCAGTACAACAGGCCATGTAGTCTTCAAAGAGCATTTGAGCATGTCACTTGTTGTTTATGCCCTTGAGCCCAGTATTTAATATCTCTATGAAGAGATTTTTTTCTATCAGATATCTCCAAACCAATATGAAGGTATTAATAAGAATTTGAATGCTTCTTGTTACCTTGCAGTTTATTAATTACCAGCCAGCTTGAATTCCTTTGCCTCTTGGGGCAATACAAAATATTCAACTGATTTTACTGAAACTTTTTTTTTTTGCTACTGTTCCTAGTAAAAGATAAAGCTTTCAAATAGTGTCTTTGCATTTGTTGTGGGGGCTCGCCAAAAAAGCACCTTTCACACACCCCCATGAGGTTTTGGGTCCTAATCCCAGACTTCCCTTGTGTTTTTTGTTTGTTTGTTTGAATTATGTTCCTAGCAAAAGATAAAGATTCTAAAAGGTACTATTATTATAGCAAGACCAAGTACAAGGTTGCAGGTTAGATTCCCTAGCCTTTTATTTTTTTAATAAATTTTACATTCTGTTTCTTACATCTATATGCTAGCTAGAAGTAAACTGAAAGGCAAAGAATTATATCATCATTAGGAACAGGAGAATTTCAATATTGTTTACACAAAAGCTGAACTCCCTATTTTGTGTCAGAGATTGGGAAATCTCTGTGCTGTTATATGACTGACTGTCAGCTTCTAGGAAGCAGGCTGCAGCTTCCTTGTTTTGGTCCGTTGAGCACTACAAGCATGTGAAGTGTACTTGGTTTAACACAGCTAAGGTGGATTTGGGAGCTTGCCAACAGTATCCACAGGTTTATTTCATAAATCACCCAGCAGCCACAGCAAAGGGAGAGCGAGACAGCGTTTGCTGTATGTTTATTAATGTGCTCTGTCTTTTGGGACAATGTTGTCTGGAGACTTTAGCTCTCTTTTAAATATGGAGTAAATCTGTTCTAAATTTGTGTGTGGGGAGGGTTAGGGGTGAAGGAGCTAATAGTTGAAAATGTTTTCCTTTTCAACTATTGACTATTAATAACCAATGGATTTGGGCTCCTTTGGTTGTTGAGGCCCTGTCCAATTGCCCTGTCACCTACCCCTTAATGTCACGAGAAATATGCTCCGTGTCACCATCCCACAATTAATAAGACCAAACTTTTAAAGCTTGAACATTATAGATGGATAAATGCTGCAAATTTCATATACAATTCAGTAAGATGATGAGATGCTGCAGAAACATTCTATACAACTACCAATGTTGGAAACATGGCAATGATAATAATGAATGAGAAAGATAAACTAAAGCTACCTTACGAAGGAAAGGAACTCCATTCCTCGGGCAACCTGAAAGCTGTAGCAGATCAGATCTTCCATAGTTAGTGGACTTTGCCATAAATCTTTTACTGTTAAATAAAAGCCGAAGTGAAAGTACGCAACAAGAATCATAATCTCTCCCAAATATGTTAATCAGTTGTGTTTATAAACTAAAAAGTGTGATGAAAGTGTGATAAAATTCAAACATTAAAGGGCATGTCCACCCTTAAAACAAAAATGTTTAACACAACTCTAAATCTGAAATACTGCCTAGCGTCTCGGGTATATGAACCTGAATGTGTTCGAAATAGTCAACACAACAGCCAAATACAAGATAATTCCCTTTCTGTGTCAATTGTTTCAGTTTTCCAGTCTACAGAAAAACTAAGCCAAGGTGATTGGGGTACTTTTGTGTTGGGAAGGGGCACCAGGGAATGTTTGTGTAGGGCACCAAAATGGCTAGAACAGGCCCTGTTGAGCAGGCCTGCCCTTTGCACAGTAAATGTGTATAGCAATACGTTGCTCTTACACTCTGGTGTCCTCTGATTCTTTGTCATCCGTAGTTTGCTAAAAATATCTCCTTCATTAATTCCTTCTCTGCTCATCCTGTCGGCTATCACCGCTTCCACCATGAGCGCACCTCGCGCGTGATCGAGGCGACCTCTCCTGTGAAGTGATTAAAGTGAGAGGCAGTTGAACACATAACATATATATATATGTATATATAATATATATACAGTCAATGGTAATGGCTTTTATGTTGTTTTGTTTAAACTATGCACACTATTTCAAAACTCACAACATTTATTTTTCTTCTCCAACAGTCCTGGCTTTGCAATGGTTTTGCTTTTTGCTTGCTAACGCTATACACCAGTGATGTTGAACCTTGGCACTCCAGATGGTTTGGAAATTACAACTCCCCATGCCTTGCAACCAAGTGCGAAGGTTCAACATCATAGCCACCGACCTATTAAAGAAAAAACACCTAAACATTTGTAGGTGCATTTTCCTTTTTATTATATGTTCTTTAACAATGTCAGCTTAGTGACCCTCAGCCTAGTTTAAACCATAAAAGGACTGGACAACTTACACGGTAAGGAATGAATCCATCTCTTTTGGTCCGTAATAGTTTGAGAGGTTCGGTATTTACAAAATTCCACAATTACCATTAAAGGTCCTAAAAGATGTCAGTAAATGTAAAGTTGAATTTAGTCATCGATGATCAAATAACATCATCTAGAGGAGATTATGGAATGGTACAAACCCATTGCACTACACCCTACTTGTTTTGGAAAGGAAATACACTTGTTCATTAGAGGTTCAATTTCTTATTTAAAATGTCCTAATTGGATATTTATTTGGTAACATTGGAACATTAGTAATATCTCTATCAATCTTCCGTCCGGACTGCAGCCTTAAAGGGTCACTATACCCACTCAAACAACTTTACATTATCTAAAACTACAATTTGGGAGAAATAAAATTGTGGCCCTCACACATTATCTGTGCTTGCTGTTGTCTAAATTATTAATGTTTAGTGAGTGCTCCTAATTCCCCCTACCCTCCCTTACTCACTGCCTTCTTGTAGTGTCTGCGACACTAAAGTTCTGTCACAGCCCTCACCATGGACACTGCTTTGCTTATACATCCCCCTCTCCCCATCTTTCTTTTCTCTACTGATCTCTAATGTTGCAGAAAGTGTGTGGGATTGCTTAATCTAAACGAATAATTTTTAAGAATTCGTTTTTTTTTTTCTTTGAATAGATACCCTTTAACTTCTCCAACCTTCTCCCTTTATTTTTGGGCAAAGTGATGTCTAAAGGTTCCACACTCCTAGCACTAAGCCGAGAGATAAAGGTAAGTGAAGCTGAGAATCAAGGTAATGACTTTAAAAAATTAACTTTGGGGTAGTTTCATCGGCAATCCTAGGTGCTTTCAAAGGTTTGTTGAGGTTTAATTCTCCTTAACATTTTCTGCATCTAAAATAAAGGATAAAGGCCAACTATACCCCTTATACGAAAATCTATACTTACTTCCCCACCACCCATAACCCCAAGGCTGCATCTGTTTCTTACTTTTCCACTATTACTAAAGGAAGATATTCTGTCCTTTATTTACCAGACTCTGTCAAAGCTGTAAGAGCTTTATGAGTTCGAACAGATGCGCAGTAGTCTGTCATTGGACATGATGTCATCTGCAGCTACCCGCAAAAAGACACAAACCGTAGAACCAGAGGAGACTAGTCATAACAATCGCTGGTGGACAGATAAGTAACTGTTGCGATCTTGGTTTTTTGAGGTGGGGAAGGTAAGTTTGCTTATTACATTTATTAAATAGCACATAAAAAACATACAGGGAGACTCAATAAGTTCTAAACAAATGTTTCAAATGTAATAGTTCTGATTGGTTAAGGGAAATTAGCTCCATTTTAAACAAGAACTTTTATTTAATTTCCCTTTAAATATTTTGGCAACTGCCATCTCAGCAAATAAACCAAAGCTTTTTTACACCAAATAACTGAACCAAATCATATAAGATGCAACTGCATATCTGACTGACCTTATTTCACAATAGAGATTGCATCGGTTTATGGAAACTCACCATTGGATTTGGTGCAACTCCCAACAAATTCACCACATTAGGTGGTTCCCAATGTGAATGAGAATTTTCAGCTCTGACATCAGTGCTTTATGCTCACTAGCGGTGGCTCCTCTACAAGATAAACCATTAAAAGATGATTTGATTAATTGGGGTTAACTTCCACTATTACAAGTTATTAGGGTTTAATAACTAAGAACTTAAATCAGAAACTTAAATTTACAGAATATAACGCAGCAATTTATAACCCAGAATAGCTGCCTTGTTCTTTTTAAATTTAACATTTAGCTACGATAAAACCTCAGCAGAAAATATTTATTAATATTATAATACTAAGTGTGATATTTTATATGGGAGCTGCAGTGGTATATATCCTTATAAAAATCACTCAGCTATGTCACTAAGTGACTCATTCCTTATATTTCTTATACCCATTGCCCCCCCTTCCAGTGTTCATGCCTGGACGATGACTCAGCATTTTTTGCAGTGTTTAACTTCACAAGTAAAAACAGGACCTGCAAGTGACAGGAACCTGCTGGAGCTGCTTCCTGTCACTTCATAACCAATGCCTCTTTCCTCCTACACAAAGATTTGTTTAACCACGTAGATGCTGGGCTGTTTCATTCTACTGGGTTCATTACAGAAGTTAGCTTGGGGGATTTAATTAAGGTGGGAATTGGGACAAGGATAGAATTAAAATGTGAATGGGGTGAAGAATCGATACTTATGTTTTATAAGAATAATGCGCCCCTTCACATTATAATATAGTATTATGCCACCTCCTAGCGCCTTGTGCTTTATATGGTCAGGGAATCTTCTTGTGGCGTAATATCCTTATATTACACTTGGAGGCACATTATCCCTTATATAATTTTCTCCATAGTTATGACAACCCACTGTTAGAACCGATGCAATGTAATGCTATTAATCTGAAGCAACCAATCAGATGTTACCTATTGCAATAACCCAGTGAAAAGCTAACATTTAATTGGTAGCTGAAAATGTTAATATGGGCCAACCTTTGAGCCAGTTCTAAGGTATGATGTTTTATAATGCAGGAGTAGTTTACCTTTTAACATTTTCACTGCTACAGTCTCCCAGCTGCTGCTCTTACTGATGGCCGAATGCTGAGGCTTCAACTACTTTACCAAAGGCTCCATGGCCCAAACTTTTCTGTAACATATAAAAAAACTATCAATGGATAATTTAGAAAATGTATACAAAACAACCGTATAACATTCCTACATAGAATACGGAACCCTTTAGTATTTTCTCTGTTGAAAAACACAAGACACACAATCATACAGTATGTTGTTCCCATTGGTAATCAGTATGTGATCAGCCGTATAAATACTGTGTACACCCACATACATATTCTGCCCTTTGAATCTTTTTTTTACCCGTATTATGATGGGACTTAATTATAGCAGAGACGTTTAAAATCCTCGCACATCTGATCAAGATTTAACACATTAGAAAAAAAAGTTGAGACCCCAAAATTGGTAGGTTGTGATGGCTTTGTTGTGGATTTTCCTGTAGATTTCTAGGCCATCAGTCACAATATTGGATCAGGGATCTGAGGTAAGTAAGAATGTGCTTGTGTATACTAGCCCTTACAGTACAAATATCCATATCCACTGAGGCCGATGACACAGTATTACATAAACTGTACCAGCCCTCCAACAATAACACAGACTACTAATATATAAAATTGTTTTATTAAACAAGATGGTATAATTTCTTAATAGGCTATCCTGTATCCGGCATAGTCAAACATGATCCCAGGAGTCTCCAGGAGCAGTGTAAAGGAAGTCTCTCCCCCTTGCTAACTAACTATTTGCCCCTTTCTTGGCTTCTGACAACTCAGGACCCATCTATACTGGCAAATGCTGTGACACCCGAGACAGGAAAATGTAACAAATTAACCAAACAGGAGGACATAGAGTCTGCAAGGAACATTATTTCCGAGACTGTTGCGGCTTGGGTAAACTAGGGTGTTTTCTTGCTACTAAGGTGCCTACAGGTCCTGTTCCCTGCTCCAAATGACAACGATTTCTGTCAGGTTCCCTTGTTTTTAGAGTGCAAAAAACCATAATGATATTCTCTGACAGAATTTCTCCAGTGTGTGTTTGTGTGTTGCTATAAAAAGAGAATAGAGCGGACTCTCTGCTACAAATACACACTCGGCAATATTCGGAATTGTTAAAACGCGTTCATTACATATTATTATGGGCAAATATTATCAAGAAACAAAACTTAGGCAGGTCAGTGTATGTCACAACATTGAACTTATAGCAATGTAGATTTTTGTTGCCTACTATTGTCCCATTGAAGCTACGTTGATGTAGTTTACACTGTCCGGAATATTGCCAAGTTTTGTTATTTGCAGGAGAAAGTTCCTCTTGTTCGTCTCTCTTTTGTGGTTTGCTAATCTGACAACCTCCATTTGTCACGCAAAGATACAAGCTTAAAATTTTATTTAAGCCAATGCGTACACCAAGCCAGTGGTGGTTCTAGACGGCCAGCATTGGTGGAGAAACCAAAAGGCTTAGCAAGAAGTGGGATATATGAAATCCTTCCAATCTGTCCTCGCTATAGCAAACTACTTGGTTTATCAAATACCATGACTAATATGCATGGCAAGCAATCAGTGGTTGGAATACTAAACTCTTTAAACAAGCATCTGATTGGTTCCCGTAGGTTATTGGACTACAACCAAATTTGTCCATTTAATGTAATGTATTGTTCCAAAAACCTGCCACATTTACTCAGATGTATATTCCACTGGAGCCAACATATGATTTGAATAAGTGACTTATTCCTCTTTGGAACTTTTGGGCAAAAGCAATGGGAAAAGAATGTGTTTGCATTGTAACAGCTCTACACAAAACAGCTTACATATTGTAACTTGTTATCTTTTCATCGGATTATCACATTATTTCTGGGCCCCTACAATTTAATCTGAATTATCACATGACTTAAAGGCACTGTCCACCCCAAACTAAAATGTTCCCCACTACTGGCCTCACTGTGTAGTGTTAAAAATCCTTACCTTACATCTGCTCCTTTTATGGTTCTCCTGCAGTGTCCAGCCAAAGTCCCGAACATGAAGACCAGAGTCTATCTGTGGTGTAAAAAGGCTTCTGGCCCTTCCCTGTCTTCTGAGAGGTTTCTGGCATAACAGTGGAGCCCCTCCCCCCCCCTCCCTCTGGATCCCTCTTTGCTACCTGGTGCCCTACCTTATAACCTTTTTCCGTAGTGTAGAGGACCCTGGCCCAACTCCAACCGCCATGTTTGTTTGCTAAAAAAATCATTGGTAATGTACTTACAGAGCTTCGTTCCCCCCGGCGTCTGCAATGCCGGCAGCCATGTCTGTGATTAGCTCCTCTCAGTCAATCACAGATAAAGCTCCTGGTCCAACCCCCTGCTTGCAATAACCTGCAAGCAGAGGCCGGATCAAGATGATTTTTTAACCAAACAACTTTATTTTAACATGGAGATACCCTTTAAAATGATATTTAAACGGCCAAAATAAGAAGTTAAATGGCCAATCACTGCTCATTAGAGATGGCCAAACTTCCTGAAGTTCAGATCGTTTTCGAACTTCTGAACTTGAGTAAAAGTTCGGTAGTTTGAAAACAAACCCATTAAAGTCAATGGGGAAAAATATTTTAAAAGTTTGATTAACTACAGATAAAATCGCATTGGTAATTTACTGTAAATGGTTCAGGGACCTGGGAATGTTCCGGGGAACACGTCACTCACCTAAAATTGTTTAAACACAATCAAGAAAATTCAATAAGGTTCTTATCGTTAAAAATGGTGCTAATTTTGCCCCAGTCAATCAGATATTAGTTAACATTTGAAAGCTAACATCTGATTGGTTGGGGCAAAATTAGCACCATTTTTAACAATAAGAATTTATGAATCTCCTATAACTTTCCCCACGATCAGTAATTGTCAGGTTTCTGAATGCTACAATTCATACATGAACTGACATAAGTGCAGCATGCCTAGACATATTAGAAATGAGAAGTACAGAGGGGAAGTGGGTTGAAAGTGTAATTGCATAGACTGCTGGTGGCGCCATCTGCTGGCTGCTGCTTTCCTGCATTTAGAAGAGGTGATCGCGCCAGAGAGGTGAACTCAATACAGTGCTAGGGGGGAGAGTAACGACTGGGGAGTTGAGTGCAGAGGTGAGCAGCACTTACGGAATGTTATAATCGGCGCACCACTTCTAGTAGCGTGACGATTATAACAATATTTTTGTTACAGTTGGGTAGAACTTTAGCTACTTTGTATACATGTATTTATATATGTTATAAATTGTGATAATAAGAAACTATGTAAAGTTAAAGGAGAACTGCCTCACCAAGCCGCAGGGTCTCGAGGAAATTCCCATTTGGATGAGTCGTAAGGGAGATATTCACATTGCTCTTCTAGTGGAACTTCACCAGGGTCCATGATGATGGAGAGGTAGCCAGTTTTAGGTCACTGTGATGGGGCTACATAAAGAAGGAACAGAAAATAAAGATCACACAACTGCAAAGTTGCAATGTGCAAAAATAACAAAACTGATATCCACAAATCCAATTCTAAAATGTCACCTTTTGTGAACTTAATATTTGCTAAACTTTTCGCCTACAGAAGCAAAATTAGAAAAATGATCTTGAAATGCCTGCATGATACTTAAAACATTATGTTAGGATGTGTTTCACACTTAGCAGTAACGAGTTTACGTGATAAAATGGCAATTGTGGTCTTCCTTTAAAAAGAGCCCTGAATCACATCTCTGGCTGCAGCCTGTGATGTATTATATTGCAATTAAAGTTCAAACTTACTGCTTCCATTAGCTTGAGTAACCTGACCCTCTTCTCCTCCCATCCACCCAAGGCCAGCGCATGCTCACTTAATGCTAGAAACTTTATTTTAAAAATTGATTGTTCAGAGATGGGGTTATTAATACAGGCAATGGCTGATCACATAACTACAACTACAGTGTTCAGGAAGATAAAGTGCTAAACTTTCCAGCAGTATGACGAGGGGCTTTTATAAACCCCAACTTAAAGGGTATGTCCACCCTTAAATCTGTTTTTTAATATAGCCTTCCCCCTGGTCCCCCAGCCCCAACCGCATCATTTTATTTTTAGAAGTGCCCCAAACTTTTACTTACCTCCTTCTTTCTTCCTTGCGCTGCGCTGCCCCCTCTGCTTGCGAGAATGCAAGCAGAGGGTCGGCACCAGTCGCGTCTGTGATTGGCTGAGCGGCACCAATCACGGACGCAGCTGCCGGTCATTCAGTGCAGCGAGGAAAGAGGAGAGGTAAGTAAAAGTTTGGGGCACTTTATAAAAATAAAAATGATGCGGTTGGGGCTGGGGGACCAGGGGAAGACTATATTAAAAGGGTTATACCTAGGGAAGGGAACCGGAGAGGGAGGGAGAGGAGGGGGAGAAGGGCTGCAGTACGCATGGCAAACTTCTCCCAGAGGCCAGGTAGGAGGCAGAGTCCTATATGGACTCTGCTATCCTCCTGGTGGGCAGTTTTTGGGACTTTGGGGGGGGGGCTACAGGAGAACCTTATGGAGCTGGGATGTGAGGTAGGATTAAACTAAACTACACAATGGGCCAGTATTGTTGGGGGATTATAGTTTTGGGGGTGGACATGCCCTTTAAAGGGCATCTATAGTGGAAATGAACTTTTTTTTCTTTCTTTCCATGTTTTCTATAATTTCCCACAACCCCCAGAGTGGCTTTACTTTTTTCAGATTCCTCTCTGTCCTGAGATACACCAGTTAGAAGAATAGTAATTCATTCCTCTACTCCTACTTGGACTGTCAATCAAATCCCTGTGACGTTATCCCCCCTCCCTGCTCTGTAATAAACATAGAGATAAGAGCATTAGCAGGGGGAGAGAGGTAGCTTTGTGGTAGATATAAGGCTGCACTTGACCCCCTTCTTGATAAACTTCACTGATTGATGATGGGTCACAAGAGAGAGATCGTAAACTGTACTGTTTCTCCTTCTTCTGCTTTGTCTCCAGGACAGCTTGCTTTCTATTGGCCACGTGGCGTGGGTGTGTTTTTCAGTGATGTGAACTTTAATCCCTACTGCACATGTAAGCTTGTCGGTTAGCGGAAGTTGAGACATGAGGAGGTAAACAGAGGGAGGGGGAAGGGGGGGGGTCTGCACACAATCTGGCACCGTGGTTAAACAGTCACGACATAGATAGGATTAAGGCAGCACAAGTATATAATTAACTTTGCAAGGGGCAATGTGTTTTTTTTCACTATATAGTTAAAAAAACACATTTCCCCCATTGCAAAGTTAAATTCAGTACTGTCTCACCCCCTATCCTCAAGACTGTAAGCTCTTTGGGCAGGTCCTCTCTCCTACTGTATCATTGTATTGCTGTAAGAAACTCTCTGTTTACTCATATTTTGTATTACCTGTGTATGTAATGTATGACTTGTATACATGTATTACCCTGTAGTAATGTTTGGCTATGTAATTGTAAAGCACCATGGAAGATGCCTGGCGCTATATAATCCATAATAATAATAATCTACTCAGTGCTGCCTTTCTCCTACCTCTGTCAGTGACTTTGTTTTTCCATGGTGTCAGATCTCTGTGCCACTCCCACCCCCTTACTCCCCTCCCCTCTGTTACCTCCTCCATGTCTCAACTTTGGCTAACCGACAAGCTTATCATGTGCATAAGCGCTAGGCCACACTGCCGCATTTTTTCTGCATTTGCGCATGCGTTTGCGATTTTCAGATCATTGGAAACGCGGCAACGCACTGAAAACGCATTTTTCGTGCGCTGGCGATTGCGCATGCGATTTGCATTCCGCATTTTTAATCGCATGTGTTTTGTTATACCTTATGAAGAAACCATGCGATTCTGTGGTTCGATTGCATTTGCAGCGCGTGGCCATGCCCTAAGAGTTAAAAGTTCAACATCCTGAAAAACAACCCCACGAACAATGGCCAATAGAAAGCAACTGTCTTGGAGAGAAGGGAGAACAGTACCTTACTACTACTGCAATACGATCTCTCTCTTTGTAAATCAGTGAAAGCTATTATGAAGGGGGTCAAGTGCAGCCTTATCTCTGCAGTCAAAGCTACCTCTCTCCCCTGCTATGCTCTTATTTGTAACAGAGCAGGAGAGGATCACGTCACAGATTTGATTGACAGTAACAAGTAGAAGTACAGGAATGCAATCACGTATCCTTCTAACTTGTGTATCTCAGTACAAGAGTGAGACACTCTGGGGGTTGGGAGAATTATAGAACACTGGAAAGAAAGGGAAAAAAAGTTAATTTTCTCACTATGATGCCCTTAATATATTTTGGTACTTAGAATTGTGTTGTGATGTAGTTCTATTCTATTAAACAATACTCTGTAAACTAAATGCTATAAATGTCTGAGAATTCATGAGATTCAGTGTGCCACAGTCTAAATAGGAGAACCTCTTTTCTGGAATACCTTTAAAACAGGGGTATTCTATTTCACAAGGGGCCATATGAGAAACTTGTGTGCTGGACCAATAGTTTCAACTCAGTTCTCATTACAGAGATTGCAAATCTGGTTTTTATAATTAATATAATTAATAATCTGGTTCATTAGATTTTTTTTAAAAAAATGTTTGCAATTTTTTTAGAAGGTGTGTGATATTTTAGATCCATTCCTTAAATTCAATTAATCTATTAATCAGGCACCATCATTTTTTTTATAAAATAATCTTAATAAATAAATCAATTATCCAGCCTGCGACAATCATTACCGGTAATATTGAATTTTTTTGGGTACATGGTCTAGTATTGAGGGGCCCAGTCGGGACAGCCAACAGGCAGCGTGTGGCCCTGGTCCTTACATTTAAGGTATTCTAAAAAATTTATATTTATAATGTAACTACAAAAGTATGCTCGTTGGTGCACAATGGAAATTTGTGTGTATTTTTTGCTATATGTGGATATAGTGGATATAGAATCTTTACACAGGTATATTTTAAACTGTTACTCAACAGTCACCTCTTCCAGAGGAACCAAATAGGTTAATCCTGCAGGTCTGAGAGTAGACCCAGGCAATCCTGCCACATTGTGTGGTTGAAACTAACATGCTATTAATACTTATTAATATCCACCACAGCAGTGGTGATGGTACCTCATATATTTAACAGAAGGTCCTCACAGCGTCATGTTTTTATCATAGCATTGCCCTAATAATCTAACATATAAACAACATTTCTCATCCCAGTTTACCTAAGAAATGGATTTATCCTTTATATACTTTTTAACACAGATCTAATTGAATTTTTAATAACTGATAACTGCTTTTTATTTTATACCTGCCTGGCTTTACCCTAGCAAAAGGCTAGAACTTGCAAGCGAGCACCTTCATCCAACCATTAATAGTGCTGCCAATTTAAATTGTTCAATGGCAATTGGGCCTTGTAGAGCTACTCAATCTAATTGGGCATTTCCTCTGCAAGTACAAGGACAGGAGGTTTAAATCAATACTATCAGTAGCAGCCTCCATAGCTTAATACAGAGACAAATATACAGAGAAACAGGAAGAATGGTATTACCAGCACCTGCCACCATTGTACCAGACACTGCTTTGGAAGGATTATGGGTAGCATGGCACAGTGGGCTAGTCTGTGGTCTGGCACACACCATAAACAGCCTAAAATGTTTTCAATGGGGTTATCTGGTTTTCATTCTACTAAAGTTGGAGAGCTTTTTAGGCAAATTTACCAATATGGTCTAATGACTAAAGATAATATACTATAGTGTAGGTGAACTGTGTATATGATTAGGTATAGGGCATACAATGAAATAGGCTGCGTAACTTACCCAGAGAAAAGATTTCCCATAGCAATACTCCAAAAGACCACACGTCACTCTGAGTTGTGTAAACCTTATCGAAAATGCTTTCCGGTGCCATCCACTTCAGTGGCAGACGAGCCTTTATGGTAATAGAACATTTATTAGAACCTAATTTCTTTCATTTCCTGGTAATTATTGAAAAATGTGCATTTCTAAAACAAATTGAGTTGCAGCTTATCCTTTAGCATGGCAGAGCGTGAAGAGTAAAAAAAAAAGCTGGATAGTTTGTGTCAATAGGCTAATCCTGGTCTGAATAAAGTATATTTGTTTTATTAGATAATGTATCTATTTTAAATGAACATGTACATTTAACAAATGTGGTTAGAAGTTGATCAATTTCCTTTCCTCGTCTGGGGCTTATTTAAAAGGCATATTGACTCCCCAAAATAACGTTTAACCTTAAACACCCTCAAAGCCCAGACCTGGCTAAGTTAATAAAAAATTCTAAATATACTTACCAGGACTCATTCCCTCATCTCTCAGCACAAGAGACATTCAAGAAGATTCAATATGGACAAAGTCCAGAAATAATATCATGTGTGTTTCACGCGGATTTTAGGGCACAGGGCCATTTCCAAATGTTTTTGGAAATAGCGCTGTGCTACCGAAATAAAACCACTTTCTGTATGGGACTTAAATCTGGTGCGTCTTACCATTACACGATCCAACAATGCAATACCAGACATAATCTTGTTTACGTCTCATATTGTATCGCAGGATCATGCAAAAGTAAGTAACGCCACCTGAACACAATCTCCCCAATTGTGTCTTGGCCAGTTACTGACTTCGCCACCTGTCTGGCCCCTTCTGCTGCTGTGGAAAATGCACAGAGCAGCAGAGAGGCGAGGGAAGGAGTCCTGGTAAGTATATTTAGGAGCCACTAAGAAACGACTGAGAAACTTTTCTAACTATTAAGGGGTGATTGGTTTAAGGTTAAATTTAAGTAAGGGGGTGGGCATGCCCTTCAATAAGAGTTGCAACATTTTGTGTTTTAAATCCACAGCAACCAAATGTAAAATACTTTTTTTTTTTCTTGCTTCAGTTGCTAGCAAAAGATAAACAAGGCAATGCTATAATGGACGCAAACCAGTCAAATTAGTGTTTAACTCATGCTACTCAATGTATTGCCTTTTTGTAAATACCGTTGTGTGGCATATTCAATATAAGCTAAGTAAATTTTTCTCTACCGTATAGCCCAGTGATCCTTTTATTTTTTGAAATCTCGCAAAGGGATTTAATGCATGAGGGGATCTCGGACAAGTATGTTATGCTGGTTTAAATATAACATCCCCTGCAGTTTCTTAAGGTACCTGTATTCTGTGAGGTAGCTCTGCATAGAAATACTACATGTTTAGCCCATGAGGTTACAGGTTAAAATCCCCAGGTCTACTTATGAAACAATACAAAATATTCAAGTGATTTACTGTCTTGTTTTGTTTGTTGTTTCCATTAAAATTCCTATAAAAAGACAACGTTTTTTTAATCTACTGCTATTTTACATAGAAGCTCTGTTGGAATAGTGTTCTAAAGCTCTTTTTTTAGAGAAACAGAGTACATGAGGTTGTAGGTTTAATTCCCCAGACTTTTTTTTTACTGAACTGTTAATGCAACAATCATTTTTTGTATGAAAAGGGGTGTACCATTGTTAGGGACAGAAGCATTTAAATATGTTTTTAAAAAAATTACACTGAAATCACTGTTTTGGGTCAGAGAAAGGGAGGATCTAGGAGTTGTAACCTGAGTGGCTGCCAGCTTCTAGGAAGCAAAGCTGCAGCTTTATGTAAAGGGAGACACAGCTTGTTGTATCCATTTGTTTGTGCTCTGTCTATGTTGTCTGGAGAGGGATAACAAGGAAGTGCTCCACAGAGGTGTGTGTTGGAGGGGTTGTTGATTCTTTAAAGAATCGGGGGGGTTGGGTTTTAACTATAATGCACAGTTCTTTTCCTGTATGTGTCTATTAGAGATGGCCAAACTCACTGAAATCTGTTCCGTTTGCAGATTTGTGGATTTTCAAAAAACTTTTACAATTCTAAAATCCCCAAGCGGAGTTAAAAAATCCGAAAGTTCTGTCTAAAATGAAGGTATAAATTGCAATGGTAAATTACTGTAAATGGCTCAGGGACCTGGGAAATGGTCTGGGGAACATGTATCAATGCACACAATCTTTTAAAAAAATCATCCAGTACCAGAAACAACCTGTTTTAGCATTGCACACAGTGTTCTAGGAATTTTAAACATTTTCAAATTCAATTTGAAGATTTGAAAAACAAAATTTCTAGAAATTTTTAATATTTTTGAAAATAATTCAGTGGTTCGGAAAAATCTGGAAAAAGTCAGAAATCCGCAAACTCAGAGTTCGGGCAAATCTGTAAAATCTACTTGGGAATCAGGGTCATATTCAGTCCATCTCTAGTGTCTATGAGACGTGCCACGTTGTGGAACATGGTTCCCTGACTCTGCACCCTTGGAACTATTACAAAGTGTTGGGCGTTTGTTCTTTATTTGACAATGCTTTAAATAAAAATCTGCTTTACTATTCAATATTTTTACTGTATGTACTTTGCCAACATTTACGCTTATCTTGCACACTCTCTCCATAATCTTTAAATATATATCTCTGGATATTTATTGAGAAGTATATATATCAATCGAGCCACACCAGATCTTATATATCCAATGCAGGGTCATATGAGATCTCAGCAAAAAAAAATTCAGATAAGGATTTAACGCCGACCCGGATGTGTGAAAACAAAGAAGACCTTTTAAATTTGATGCAAATGTTCTGTTCCCATAAGATCTAATGCTAAAAAGATGAAGTTCAGCATTCTGATTAATGATCTCAGTACATTGTGCTTTACTCTGTCCAAATCACATATACATCTGTAATGTATTCCTTTTATCGCAAACTAACTCTGCCAGATCCTGCATGAACCCTGAGGTTGGACAGCTGCAAAAAGTTCTAAAGGTTATTTTCTGCAATCAATGCAATTAGAAATAATCACGCAGAGCGCTGCTTTAATAACGACGTAGATATATTACCCATTACCCCCATCCAGAGACCATCATAATGAACCGGACTAAATTGAACTACAAAAGCTTAAGGCTTAATGCTTATAAACGAGCAGGAAGTTTGATTTTCTTTGGTTTTCTTGGGTATTAACCATCTAAAGGGGAAGTTCAGCACAAAAAATTGAGTATATTCTTATTTTAATTTATAATTACTGACTTTTAGTCCGTTATGGTCTCCGACTCCTTCACCTTATCCCTCACCCCCATTTCCTCTAGACTGTAAGGGCTGGTTCCCACTAGACGTGTTTTATTGCTTTTTGGTGCATTAACGCACTCTGATAGTCTCTGAGGAAGAGGGAAAAAAAGCATAAAAACGTAAAGAAACCAATGAAAAGTCACGTGCCTTTTCCTGTGTTTCTATAGGCGTTCTTTGCCATTTAACCAAAAAATACACTAAGTGATAAACATCAAAGAGTAATCCTGCACACGCCTAATTCAATTATGTATATAGTGCTGGGTGCCAAATGGCAGACTAAGGCAAAACAGTCAATAGTATAATAGACAAATTTGAGCCATGCACACCAGACTTGCGTGATCCTGTGTACTTTATTGCATTATACACAGGCACATCAAAGTGACGTTTCGGTACTATGTACCTTCTGCAGGCAATTTTTTTTGTAAAAAGTTTGTTATGCAAGAAGGTACATAGTACCGAAACGTCACTTTGATGTGCCTGTGTATAATGCAATAAAGTACACAGGATCACGCAAGTCTGGTGTGTATGGCTCAAATTTGTCTAAAAAACACATTAAAACACACTGCATAAAAATGCATTGAAAAATCCATAAAAACTCAAAACACAACTCAAACGCATACAAATATGCATGGGCAAAATGCTTTAAATTGCAATGCAATTTACTGTGGGTTTTTTTCATGCATTTTTTTGTTGTGTAGTGAGAACGAAGCATTAGCTTACTTGGGCAGAGCTCTGTTTCCTCTCTTTACTGTATAGCGGTAAATTAAAGGGGAAGTTCAGTGCAAATACATATGCTTTTCAGAAAAAAAGAGCAGTATTTTTTCATCCCAATGACCTTAATCTGCCCATTCAGCATTTTGTCTGTGTATAAATAAATGCAACTGAAATACTGACTTCCTGTTTGCAGGACCCCTAATAGAGACCGTTATAGTCTTGCCCTTGACCCAGTGCCTGGGTTGATTCAGTTGCTCAGTAGAGATCTGAGCATGTTTGACCCATCCAACAGCCAATCAGTAGAAATTACTGTTAGGAACATTCCTAGGATGTGGTGCATCCTGGGAAGAAGAATGACCGTTAGAACCTGAAATGTCAGCTCACTAATGTCAACAGCAGGGAACAGCAAAGGGTATGAAATCAACTGATTTTTCAAAATGGGAGAGAATATGTAGAATAACCAAGAAGGCATTACACAAACTAACAATTTAACAAATATTGATAGTTTCCACTGAACTGTCCCTTTAACTCATCACACTCTGCAGGACCTTGAATTATATGCCCTACTCTTGTATGTATGACTGTTTTCCTCATATTTATCAATGTTTTTGTAAAACCCCATGGAAGATGGGTTACAAACCCATAATAATAATAATCCATAATATTAACAGTTCTACTTTAAATTGCTCAGTAGAGATCTGAGCATGTGTGACTCATCCAAGAGTCATTCATTACAAATTACTGTTAGGAACTTTCCAAGGAAGTGTGAATCCTGGGAAGAAGAAGAACCTGAAATGGTAGCTCACTAATTACCACAGTAAAGAATTGCAAAGTGTATGAAATCAACTGATTTTTCAAAAATGAAGACGTAGAATACATAGGTATTTAATATTGATAAATACTTTAAATAGTAATGATTTTATTACTGAACTTGTTCTTTCATGGCAAAATTTATCTACATGTAACAACAGATACTTACACTTCCTTTCCGAACATAATCGGGATCTTTGTAGATATCTCTGGCCAAGCCAAAGTCACAGATTTTGACAACGTTATTCTCTGAGAGAAGGATATTACGAGCTGCCAAGTCTCTGTGAATACACTAGAAGCAAAAAAAGTTTTTTTACAGCTGAGGAAGACAGAGTTGAAACAAAGCCACAGATTACACTGCATTTGTCTTTATAGAAGACAGTTTGTTTTCATAACGTACAGTATACAGTATGTTCCCGTCCAAACCTCAAAGCCTCGAACAAAGATATTAAGTAGTCCCTTGGTTAAAGTGAGTTTGATCCATATAAATAATGTTTCAACCAATTACTTTGTGTGATATAAAAGCAGAAATATAAACCTTGTGAGGTTTATATCAAATGTGGCCCCAAAGATTCCATGATATATCTATGTAATACATTTCTGTAAATAGATGTAACCAGATATATTTATAAAGGGATAGTATACTCCTCCCCATCTGCCCTTCCCATTAAAGTATGCCAGTGTTAGATATGAAAAGAAAGTCAGTGACTCTTGCTGGGGGAGGAGCCAGAGAGCAGTAATTTGCTGCATTAGTATATTGGGTCTGAAAATAATTGTGTGTATGGATATATACAGGGAGATTCAATATAAAAAGATTGCGCCTCTTACCTTTGCGCAATCCCCTATGAGCCCTAAATCACATCTCTATGTAAGATTTGTGAGAACTTATTGCTGGAAAGGCTCAGCAATATTACTTAACCAACTGGAAGCAGGAAATTTGAACATTCATTGCAATATAATTTCTTACAGGTTGCAGCCAGAGATTTAAACCAGGGCTCATTTTAAAGGAAAGATTACAGGCTTTTATTTAACCCCAACTTGTTTGGAGACCACAGTTGCACTTTAAGGGGTTAGAATTATTATTACTGTATAATATTTTACACTAGAGTTCAGAGAGTCTTCTCAAAGTGTTTACAAATTATCAATGCCAGTAGGCTACTTCACCACAAGATGTTGCTGTTTATTTTGACTGTGAAATTTAAAATTGTAATTAAAGGAGAATAAACTTTTTTTTAAAAAAAACACTAATGTGAAAGCTTTTTTACCCTATCTATACATTTCAAGTAAGTTTGCATTTAGTACATGTGAGAAATAGATTATATAACTAAGAAGGCTTCCATGTTGCTGCCAGTACAACAGGCCATGTAGTCTTCAAAGAGCATTTTGAGCATGTGCACTTGTTGTTTATGCCCCTTGAGCCCAGTATTTAATATCTCTATGAAGAGATTTTTTTCTATACAGATATCTCCAAACCAATATGAAGGTATTAATAAGAATTTGAATGCTTCTTGTTACCTTGCAGTTTATTAATTACCAGCCAGCTTGAATTCCTTTTAGCCTTCTTGGGGCAATACAAAATATTCAACTGATTTTACTGAAACTTTTTTTTTTTTGCTACTGTTCCTAGTAAAAGATAAAGCTTTCAAATATGTTCTTTGCATTTGTTGTGGTGGCTCGCCAAAAAAGCACCTTTCACACACCCCATGAGGTTTTGGGTCCTAATTCCCAGACTTCCCTTGTGTTTTTTGTTTGTTTGTTTGAATTATGTTCCTAGCAAAAGATAAAGATTCTAAAAGGTACTATTATTATAGCAAGACCAAGTACATAAGGTTGCAGGTTAGATTCCCTAGCCTTTTATTTTTTTAATGAAATTTTAACATTCTGTTTCTTACATCTATATGCTAGCTAAGAAGTAAACTGAAAGGCAAAGAATTATATCATCATTAGGAACAGGAGAATTTCAATATGTTTACACAAAAGCTGAACTCCCTATTTTGTGTCAGAGATTGGGAAGATCTCTGTGCTGTTATATGACTGACTGTCAGCTTCTAGGAAGCAAGGCTGCAGCTTCCTTGTTTTGGTCCGTTGAGCACTACAGAGCATGTGAAGTGTACTTGGTTTAACACAGCTAAGGTGGATTATGGGAGCTTGCCAACAGTATCCACAGGTTTATTTCATAAATCACCCAGCAGCCACAGCAAAGGGAGAGGCGAGACAGCGTTTGCTGTATGTTTATTAATGTGCTCTGTCTTTTGGGACAATGTTGTCTGGAGACTTTAGCTCTCCTTTAAATATGGAGTAAATCTGTTCTAAATTTGTGTGTGGGGAGGGTTAGGGGTGAAGGAGCTAATAGTTGAAAATGTTTTCCTTTTCAACTATTGACTATTAATAACCAATGGATTTGGGCTCCTTTGGTTGTTGAGGCCCTGTCCAATTGCCCTGTCACCTACCCCTTAAACTGTCAACGAGAATAATGCTCCGTGTCACCATCCCACAATTAATAAAGACCAAACTTTTAAAGCTTGAACATTTATAGATGGATAAATTGCTGCAAATTTCATATACAAATTCAGTAAGATGATGAGATGCTGCAGGAAACATTCTATACAACTACCAATGTTGGAAACATGGCAATGATAATAATGAATGAGAAAGATAAACATAAAGCTACCTTACGAGAGGAAAGGAACTCCATTCCTCGGGCAACCTGAAAGCTGTAGCAGATCAGATCTTCCATAGTTAGTGGACTTTGCCATAAATCTTTTACTGTTGAAATAAAAGCCGAAAGTGAAAGTATCGCAACAAGAATCATAATCTCTCCCAAATATGTTAATCAGTTGTGTTTATAAACTTAAAGTGTGATGAAAGTGTGATAAAATTCAAACATTAAAGGGCATGTCCACCCTTAAAACAAAAAATGTTTAACACAACTCTAAATCTGAAATACTGCCTAGCGTCTCTGGGTATATGAACCTGAATGTGTTCGAAATAGTCAACACAACAGCCAAATACAAGATAATTCCCTTTCTGTGTCAATTGTTTTCAGTTTTCCAGTCTACAGAAAAACTAAAGCCAGAGGTGATTGGGGTACGTTTGTGTTGGGAAGGGGGCACCAGGGAATGTTTGTGTAGGGCACCAAAATGGCTAGAACAGGCCCTGTTGAGCAGGCCTGCCCTTTGCACAGTAAATGTGTATAGCAATACGTTGCTCTTACACTCTGGTGTCCTCTGATTCTTTGTCATCCGTAGTTTGCTAAAAATATCTCCTTCATTAATTCCTTCTCTGCTCATCCTGTCGGCTATCACCGCTTCCACCATGGAGCGCACCTCGCTGCGTGATCGAGGCGACCTCTCCTGTGAAGTGATTAAAGTGAGAGGCAGTTGAACACATAACATATATATAATATGTATATATAATAATATATACAGTCAATGGTAATTGCTTTTATGTTGGTTTGTTTAAACTATGCACACTATTTTCAAAACTCACAACATTTTATTTTTCTTCCAACAGTCCATGGCTTTGCAATGGTTTTGCTTTTTGCTTGCTAACGCTATATACCAGTGATGTTGAACCTTGGCACTCCAGATGGTTTGGAAAGTACAACTCCCAGCATGCCTTGCAACCAAGTGCGAAGGTTCAACATCATAGCCACAGACGCTATTAGAAGAATAAACACCTAAGACATTTGTAGGTGCATTTTCCTTTTTATTATATGTTCTTTAACCAATGTCAGCTTAGTGACCCCTCAGCCAATAGTTTAAACCATAAAAGGACTGGACAACTTACACGGTAAGGAATGAATCCATCTCTTTTGGTCCGTAAATAGTTTGAGAGGTTCCCGTATTTACAAAATTCCACAATTACCATTAAAGGTCCTAAAAGATGTCAGTAAATGTAAAGTTAGAATTTAGTCATCGATGATCAGAATAACATCATCTAGAGGAGATTATGGAATGGTACAACCCATTGCACTACACCCTACTTGTTTTGAGAAAGGAAATACACTTGTTCATTAGAGGTTCAATTTCTTATTTAAAATGTCCTAATTGGATATTATATTGGTAACATTGGAACATTAGGTAATATCTATCAATCTTCCGTCCAGGACTGCAGCCTTAAAGGGTCACTATACCCACTCAAACAACTTTACATTATCTAAAACTACAATTTGGGAGAAATAAAATTGTGGCACTCACACATTTATCTGTGCTTGCTGTGTCATTAAATTATTAATGTTTAGTGAGTGCTCCTAATTCCCCCTACCCTCCCTTACTCACTGCCTTCTTGTAGTGTCTGCGACACTTATAAGTTCTGTACAGCCTCACCATGGACACTGCTTTGCTTATACATCTCCCTCTCCCTCATCTTTCTTTTCTCTACTGATTCTCTTAATTGTTGCAGAAAGTGTGGGATTGCTTAATCTAAACGAATAATTTTTAAGAATTCGTTGTTTTTTTTTCTTTGAATAGATACCCTTTAAACTTCTCCAAACTTCTCCCTTTATTTTTGGGCAGAAGTGATGTCTAAAGGTTCCACACTCCTAGCACAATAAGCCGAGAGATAAAGGTAAGTGAAGCTGAGAATCAAGGTAAGTAACTTTAAAAATATTAACTTTGGGGGTAGTTTCATGCGGCAATCCTAGGTGCTTTACAAAAAGGTTATGTTGAGGTTTAATTCTCCTTTAACATTTTCTGCATCTAAAATAAAGGATTAAAGGCCAACTATACCCCTTATACGAAAATCTATACTTACCTTCCCCACCACCAATAACCCCAAGGCTGCATCTGTTTCTTACTTTTCCACTATTACTAAAGGAAGATATTCTGTCCTTTATTTACCAGACTCTGTCAAAGCTGTAAGAGCTCATTATGAGTTCGAACAGATGCAGCAGTAGTCTGTCATTGGACATGATGTCATCTGCAGCTACCCGCAAAAAGACACAAACCGTAGAACCAGAGGAGGACGTAGCTAATAACAATCGCTGGTGGACAGATAAGTAACTGTTGCGATCTTGGGTTTTTTGAGGGTGGGGAAGGTAAGTATTGCTTATTACATTTATTAAATAGCACATAAAGAACATACAGGGAGACTCAATAAAAGTTCTTAAACAAATGTTTCAAATGTTAAATAAGTTCTGATTGGTTAAGGGAAATTAGCTCCATTTTAAACAAGAACTTTTATTTAATTTCCCTTTAAATATTTTGGCAACTGCCATCTCAGCAAATAAACCAAAGCTTTTTTACACCAAATAACTGAACCAAATCATATAAAGAATGCAACTGCATATCTGACTGACCTTATTTCACAATAGAGATTGCATCGGTTATGGAAACTCACCATTGGATTTGGTGCAAGCTCCCAACAAATTCACCACATTGAGGTGGTTCCCAATGTGAATGAGAATTTTCAGCTCTGACATCAGTGCTTTATGCTCACTAGCGGTGGCTCCCTCTACAAGATAAACCATTAAAAGATGATTTGATTTAATTGGGGTTAAACTTCCACTATTACAAGTTATTAGGGTTTAATAACTAAGAACTTAAATCAGAAACTTAAATTTACAGAATATAACGCAGCAATTTATAACCCAGAATAGCTGCCTTGTTCTTTTTAAATTTTAACATTTAGCTACTGAATAAAACCTCAGCAGAAAATATTTTATAATATTATAATACATAAGTGTGATATTTTATAATGGGAGCTGCAGTGGTATATATCCTTATAAAAATCACTCAGCTATGTCACTAAGTGACTCATTCCTTATATTTCTTATATCCCATTGCCCCTCCCATTCCAGTGTTCATGCCTGGACGATGACTCAGCATTTTTGCAGTGTTTAACTTCACAAAGTAAAAACAGGAACCTGCAAGTGACAGGAACCTGCTGGAGCTGCTTCCTGTCACTTCATAACCAATGTCTCTTTCCTCCTACACAAAGATTTGTTTAACCACGTAGATGCTGGGCTGTTTCATTCTACTGGGTTTCAGTTACAGAAGTTAGCTTGGGGGATTTAAATTAAGGTGGGAATTGGGACAAGGATAGAATTTAAAATGTGAATGGGGTGAAGGAATCCGATACTTATGTGTTATAAGAAATAATGCGCCCCTTCACATTATAATATAAGGTATTATGCCACCTCCTACGGCCTTGTGCTTCTATATGGTCAGGGAACTTCTTGTGGCGTAATATCCTTATATTACACTGTGAGAGGCACATTATCCCTTATATAATTTTCTCCATAGTTATGTGACAACCCACTGTTAAGGACCGATGCAATGTAATGCTATTAATCTGAAGCAACCAATCAGATGTTACCTAATTGCAATAACCCAGTGAAAAAGCTAACATTTAATTGGTAGCTGAAAATAGTTAATATGGGCCAACCTTTGAGCCAGTTCTAGGTAATAGTGATGTTATAATGCAGGAGTAGTTTACCTTTTAACATTTTCACTGCTACAGTCTCACAGCTGCTGCTCTTACTGATGCCGAATGCTGAGGCTTCAACTACTTTACCAAAGGCTCCATGGCCCAAAACTTTTCCTGTAACATATAAAAAACTATCAATGGATAATTTAGAAAATGTATACAAAACAACCGTATAACATTCCTACATAGAATACGGAACCCTTTAGTATTTTCCTGTTGAAAACACAAGACACACAATCATACAGTATGTTGTTCCCATTGGTAATACAGTATGTGGATCAGCCGTATAAATACTGTGTACACCCACATACAATATTCTGCCCTTTGAATCTTTTTTTTACCCAGTATTATGATGGGACTTAATTAGTAGCAGAGACGTTAAAATCCTCGCACATCTGATCAAGATTTAACACATTAGAAAAAAAAGTTGAGACCCCAAAAATTGGTAGGTTGTGATGGCTTTGTTGTGGATTTTCCTGTAGATTTCTAGGCCATTCAGTCACAATATTGGATCAGGGATCTGAAGGTAAGTAAGAATGTGCTTGTGTATACTAGCCCTTACAGTACAAATATCCATATAGCCACTGAGGCCGATGACACAGTATTACATAAACTGTACCAGCCCTCCAACAATAACACAGACTACTTATATAGATAAAAATTGTTTTATTAAACAAGATGGTATAATTTCTTAATAGGCTATCCTGTATCCGGCATGAGTCAAACATGATCCCAGGAGTCTCCAGGAGCAGTGTAAAGGAAGTCTCTCCCCCCTGCTTAACTAACTATTTGCCCCTTTCTTTGGCAGTTCTGACAACTCAAGGACCCATCTATACTGGCAAATGCTGTGACACCAAGAACAGGAGAAATGTAACAAATTAACCTAAACAGGAGGACATAGAGTCTGCAAGGAAACATTATTCCGAGACTTGTTGCGGCTTGGTAAACTAGGGTGTTTTCTTGCTACTAAGGTGCCTACAGGTCCTGTTTCCCTGCTCCAAATGACACGATTTCTGTCAGGTTCCCTTGTTTTTAGAGTGCAAAAAACCATGAATGATATTCTCTGACAGAATTTCTCCAGTGTGTGTGTGTGTGTGCTATAAAAAGAGAATAGAGCAGGGGACTCTCTGCTACAAATACACACTCGGCAATATTCGGAATTGTTAAAAACGCGTTCATTACATATTATTATGGGCAAATATTATCAAGAAACAAAAAACTTAAGTGCAGGTCTAGTGTATGTCACAAACATTGAACTTATAGCAATGTAGATTTTTGTTGCCTACTATTGTCCATTGAAGCTACGTTGATGTAGTTTACACTGTCCGGAATATTGCCAATGTTTGTATATTTGCAGGAGAAAGTTCCTCTTGTTCGTCTCTCTTTTTGTGGTTTGCTAATCTGACAACCTCCATTTGTCACGTCAAAGATACAAGCTTAAAATTTTATTTAAGCCAATGCGTACACCAAAGCCAGTGTGTGGTTCTAGACGGCCAGCATTGGTGAGAGAACCAAAAGGCTTAGCAAGAAGTTGGGATATATGAATCCTTCCAATCTGTCCTCGCTATAGCAAACTACTTGGTTATCAAATACCATGACTAATATGCATGGCAAGCAATCAGTGGTTGGAATACTAAACTCTTTAACAAGCATCTGATTGGTTCCCGTAGGTTATTGGACTACAACCAAATTTTGTCCATTTAATGTAATGTATTGTTTCCAAAAACCTGCCACATTTACTCAGATGTATATTCACTGGAGCCAACATATGATTTGAATAAGTGACTTATTCCTCTTTGGAACTTTTGGGCAAAAGCAATGGGAAAAGAATGTGTTGCATTGTACAGCTCTACACAAAACAGCTTACATATTGTAACTTGTTATCTTTTCATCGGATTATCACATTATTTCTGGGCCCCTACAAATTTAATCTGAATTATCACATGACTTAAAGGGCATGTCCACCCCAAAACTAAAATGTTCCCCACTACTGGCCTCACTGTGTAGTGTTAAAAAATCCTTACCTTACATCTCTGCTCCTTATGGTTCTCCTGCAGTGTCCAGCCAAAGTCCCAGAACATGAAGAGCAGGAGTCTATCTGTGTGTAAAAAGGCTTCTGGCCCTTCCCTGTCTTCTGAGAGGTTTCTGGCATAAGCAGTGGAGCCCTCCCCCCCCTCCCTCTGGATCCCTCTTTGCTACCTGGTGCCCTACCTTATAACCCTTTTTCCGTAGTGTAGAGGACCCTGGCCCAACTCCAACCGCCATGTTTGTTTGCTAAAAAAATCATTGGTAATGTACTTACAGAGCTTCGTTCCCCCGGCGGTCTGCAATGCCGGCAGCCATGTCTGTGATTAGCTGCCTCTCAGTCAATCACAGATAAAGCTCCTGGTCCAACCCCCTGCTTGCAATAACCTGCAAGCAGAGGGCCGGATCAGAATGATTTTTTAACCAAACAAACTTTATTTTATACATGGAGATACCCTTTAAAATGATATTTAAACGGCCAAAATAAGAAGTTAAATGGCCAATCACTGCATCATTAGAGATGGCCAAACTTCCTGAAGTTCAGATCGTTTTCGAACTTCTGAACTTGAGTAAAAGTTCGGTAGTTTGAAAACAAACCCATTAAAGTCAATGGGGAAAAATAATTTTAAAAGTTTGGATTAACTACAGATAAAATCGCATTGGTAATTTACTGTAAATGGTTCAGGGACCTGGGAAATGTTCCGGGGAACACGTCACTATCACCTAAAATTGTTTAAACACAATCAAGAAAATTCAATAAAGGTTCTTATCGTTAAAAATGGTGCTAATTTTGCCCCAGTCAATCAGATATTAGTTAACATTTGAAAGCTAACATCTGATTGGTTGGGGCAAAATTAGCACCATTTTTAACAATAAGAACTTTTATTGAATCTCCCTATAACTTTCCCCACGATCAGGTAATTGTCAGGTTTCTGAATGCTACAATTCATACATGAACTGACATAAGTGCAGCATGCCTAGACATATTAGAAATGAGAAGTACAGAGGGGAAGTGGGTTTGAAAGTGTAATTGCATAGACTGCTGGTGGCGCCATCTGCTGGCTGCTGCTTTCCTGCATTTAGAAGAGGTGATCGCGCCAGAGAGGTGAACTCAATTACAGTGCTAGGGGGGAGAGTAACGACTGGGGAGTTGAGTGCAGAGGTGAGCAGCACTTACGGAATGTTATAATCGGCGCACCACTTCATAGTAGCGTGACGATTATAACAATATTTTGTTACAGTTGGGTAGAACTTTAGCTACTTTGTATACATGTATTTATATATGTTATAAATTGTGATAATAAAGAAGACTATGTAAGAGTTAAAGGAGAACTGCCTCACCAAGCTGCAGTCGGTCTCGAGGAAATTCCCATTTGGATGAGTCGTAAGGGAGATATTCACATTGCTCTTCTAGTGGAACTTCACCAGGGTCCATGATGATGGAGAGGTAGCCAGTTTTTAGGTCACTGTGATTGGGCTACATAAAGAAGGAACAGAAAATAAAGATCACACAACTGCAAAGTTGCAATGTTGCAAAAATAACAAAACTGATATCCACAAAATCCAAATTCTAAAATGTCACCTTTTGTGAACTTAAGTATTTGCTAAACTTTTCGCCTACAGAAGCAAAATTAGAAAAATGATCTTGAAATGCCTGCATGATACTTAAAACATTATGTTAGGATGTGTTTCACACCTTAGCAGTAACGAGTTTACGTGATAAAATGGCAATTGTGGTCTTCCTTTAAAAAGAGCCCTGAATCACATCTCTGGCTGCAGCCTGTGATGTATTATATTGCAATTAAAGTTCAAACTTACTGCTTCCATTAGCTTGAGTAACCTGACCCTCTTCTCCTCCCATCCACCCAAGGGGCAGCGCATGCTCACTTAATGCTGAGAAACTTTATTTTAAAAATTGATTGTTCAGAGATGGGGTTATTAATACAGGCAATGGCTGATCACATAACTACATAACTACAGTGTTCAGGAAGATAAAGTGCTAAACTTTCCAGCAGTATGACAGAGGGGCTTTTATTAAACCCCAACTTAAAGGGTATGTCCACCCTTAAATCTGTTTTTTAATATAGCCTTCCCCCTGGTCCCCCAGCCCCAACCGCATCATTTTTATTTTTAGAAAGTGCCCCAAACTTTTACTGACCTCCCTTCTTTCCTTCGCTGCGCTGCCGGCCCTCTGCTTGCGAGAATGCAAGCAGAGGGTCGGCACCGGCAGTCGCGTCTGTGATTGGCTGAGCGGCAGCCAATCACGGACGCAGCTGCCGGTCATTCAGTGCAGCGGAGGAAAGAGGAGAGGTAAGTAAAAGTTTGGGGCACTTTATAAAAATAAAAATGATGCGGTTGGGGCTGGGGGACCAGGGGGAAGACTATATTAAAAGGGTTATACGCTAGGGGAAGGGAATCCGGGAGAGGGAGGGAGAGGGAGGGGGAGAAGGGCTGCAGTACGCATGGCAAACTTCTCCCAGAGGCCAGGTAGGAGGCAGAGTCCTATATGGACTTGCTATCCTCCTGGTGGGCAGTTTTTGGGACTTTGGGGGGGGGGACTACAGGAGAACCTTATGGAGCTGGGATGTGAGGTAAGGATTAAACTAAACTACACAATGGGGCCAGTAGTTGTTGGGGGGATTATAGTTTTGGGGGTGGACATGCCCTTTAAAGGGCATCTATAGTGGGAAAATGAACTTTTTTTCTTTCTTTCCATGTGTTCTATAATTTCCCACAACCCCCAGAGTGGCTTTACTTTTTTCAGATTCCTCTCTTGTCCTGAGATACACCAGTTAGAAGAATAGTAATTGCATTCCTCTACTCCTACTTGGACTGTCAATCAAATCCCTGTGACGTTATCCCCCCTCCCTGCTCTGTAATAAACATAGAGATAAGAGCATTAGAGGGGGAGAGAGGTAGCTTTGATGGTAGATAAAGGCTGACCTGACCCCCTTTGATAAACTTCACTGATTGATGATGGGTCACAAGAGAGAGATCGTAAACTGTACTGTTCTCCTTCTTCTTCCGTGTCTCCAGGACAGCTTGCTTTCTATTGGCCACTGTGCGTGGGTGTGTTTTTTCAGGATGTGAACTTTTAACTCCTACTGCACATGATAAGCTTGTCGGTTAGCGGAAGTTGAGACATGGAGGAGGTAACAGAGGGGAGGGGGAAGGGGGGGAGGTCTGCACACAGATCTGGCACCGTGGTTAAACAGAGTCACTGACATAGATAGGATTAAGGCAGCACAGAGTATATGAATTTAACTTTGCAAAGGGGCAATGTGTTTTTTTCACTATATAGTTAAAAAACACATTTCCCCATTGCAAAGTTAAATTCATGTACTGTCTCACCCCCTATCCTCAAGACTGTAAGCTCTTTGGGCAGGGTCCTCTCTCCTACTGTATCATTGTATTGCTGTAAGAAACTCTCTGTTTACTCATATTTTGTATTACCTGTGTATGTAATATGTATGACTTTGTATAACATGTATTACCCTGTATGTAATGTTTGGCTATGTAATTGTAAAGCACCATGGAAGATGCTGGCGCTATATAAATCCATAATAATAATAATCTACTCAGTGCTGCCTTTCTCCTACCTCTGTCAGTGACTTTGTTTTTCCATGGTGTCAGATCTCTGTGCAGCACTCCCCTCTTCCCCCTCCCCTCTGTTACCTCCTCCATGTCTCAACTTTGGCTAACCGACAAGCTTATCATGTGCAGTAAGCGCTAGGCCACACTGCCGCATTTTTTCTGCATTTGCGCATGCGTTTGCAGATTTTCAGATCATTGGAAACGCGGCAACGCACTGAAAACGCATGTTTTCGGGTGCGCTGCGATTGCGCATGCGATTTGCATTCCGCATTTTTAATCGCATGTGTTTTGTTATACCTTATGAAGGAAACGCATGCGATTCTGTGTGCGATTGCATTTGCAGCGCAGTGTGGCCATGCCCTAAGAGTTAAAAGTTCAACATCCTGAAAAACACACCCACGAACAATGGCCAATAGAAAGCAAACTGTCTTGGAGAGAAGGGAGAACAGTACAGTTACTACTGCAATACGATCTCTCTCTTTGTAAATCAGTGAAAGCTATTATGAAGGGGGGTCAAGTGCAGCCTTATCTCTGCAGTCAAAGCTACCTCTCTCCCCCTGCTAATGCTCTTATTTGTAACAGAGCAGGGAGGAGGATCACGTCACAGATTTGATTGACAGTACAAGTAGAAGTACAGGAATGCAATCACGTATCCTTCTAACTTGTGTATCTCAGTACAGAGAGTGAAGACACTCTGGGGGTTGGGGAGAATTATAGAACACGTGGAAAGAAAGGGAAAAAAAGTTAATTTTCTCACTATAGATGCCCTTTAATATATTTTGGTACTTAGAATTGTGTTGTGATGTAGTTCTATTCTATTAAACAATACTCTGTAAACTAAATGCTATAAATGTCATGAGAATTCATGAGAATTCAGTGTGCCACAGTCTAAATAAGGAGAACCTCTGTTCTGGAATACCTTTAAAACAGGGGTATTCTATTTCACAAGGGGCCATATGAGAAACTTGTAGTGCTGGACCAATAGGTTCAACTCAGTTCTCATTACAGAGATTGCAAATCTGGTTTTATTAATTAATATTAATTAATATATCTGGTTCATTAGATTTTTTTTTAAAAAAATGTTTGCAATTTTTTAATAGAAGGTGTGTGATATTTTAGATCCATTCCATTAAATTCAATTAATCTATTAATCAGGCCATCATTTTTTTAATAAAATAATCTTAATAAAAATAAATCAATTATCCAGCCTGCGACAATCAATTACCGGTAATATTGAGATTTTTTTGGGTACAGGTCTAGTATTGAGGGGCCAGTCAGGGACAGCCAACAGGCAGCGTGTGGCCCCTGGTCCTTACATTTAGAGGTATTCTAAAAAATTATATTTATAATGTAACTAGCAAAAGTATGCTCGTTGGTGCACAATGGAAATTATGTGTGTGTATTTTTTGCTATATGTGGATATAGTGGATATAGAATCTTTACACAGGTATATTTTAAACTGTTACTCAGACAGTCACCAGCTTCCAGAGGAACCAAATAGGTTAATCCTGCAGGTCTGAGAGTAGACCCAGGCAATCCTGCCACATTGTGTGGTTGAAACTAAACATGCTAGATTAATACTTATTAATATCCACCACAGCAAGTGGTGATGGTACCTCATATATTATAACAGAAGGTACCTCACAGCGTCATGTTATTATCATAGCATTGCCCTAATAATCTAACATATAAACAAACATTTCTCATTCCCAGTTTACCTAAAGAAATGGATTTATCCTTTATATACTTTTTAACACAGATCTAATTGAATTTTTTAATAACTGATAACTGCTTTTTATTTTATACCTGCCTGGCTTTACCACTAAGCAAAAGGCTAAGAACTTGCAAGCGAGCACCTTCATCCCAACCATTAATAGTGGCTGCCAATTTAAATTGTTCAATGGCAATTGGGCCTTGTAGAGCTACTCAATCTAATTGGGGCATTTCCTCTGCAAGTACAAGGACAGGAGGGTTTAAATCAATACTATCAGTAGCAGCCTCCATAGCTTAATACAGAGAACAAATATACAGAGAAAACAGGAAGAATGGTATTACCAGCAACACTGCCACCAATTTGTACCAGATCACTGCTTTATGGAAGGATTATGGGTAGCATGGCACAGTGGGCTAGTCTGGTGGTCTGGCACAAACCAGACAGTGCACATAAACAGGTTCCCCACATAACATATGCAGTAATCAGGGTTGTCCCTGTCTATGGTGCACCGATTTGAATATTGACCAGGCCTGTATATTGTGTGTCCTTGTAAGTTGGTGTACACTTATCTGCTGCCTCAGAGTTTGTATCCAATAAGGTAAATTGTCTGTCCAATAATCTGTCCTTCCAACAGGTGGTAACAGGATCTTATACACAGGGTCTTATATGCAGGGTCTTATACATGGGATCTTATACATGGAATCTTATAAACAGAGTCTTGTGTTGTAGTCAATATCAATCCAAAGCACACACCACAATCTACTTTCACTTTCTCTCCTCCTAGCCATAGGGAGCAGGGATGTCTAGTCTTTTATTACTCACTGACACCACCTGCAGGCTGGAAGTGGCATAAGAGGTGCCTTGGTGTATATGTCCATTACAATACACATCATATTCTGTGTAGCAGACAAACTTTTTTTTGGATTACACTTCCTTTCACATGGAGCAGACACAGGGGTGTGGTTTAAGCTGCCATTTGACCATACTATTTTGAAATAAGGATCTCAGCTCTGTAAGTTTATGTATTTTGCGTTGTACCTAATATAAGTCAGTGCTATACTTACTATATACATTTACTGATGGTCATTCAAATGGTAATAGTGAGATAGTAGACACATACATATACAACTTTCCTATATGTAATATCCTATACCCCCCACCACATTGGTAGCTCCTAAAAACACAATGCAATCTCCTATGGAGCTATAAATATATTTATATATTATAAGGGATTTCGTGTAAGGGCTAGAATATATCGGGTTATAGTAACGTGACATACCCTTTTGATGTTGCAGAAAATGAGTATTAGGAGAATCCAGAAGAAAACAGCGATGACACCAGTACCAATGAGAATAACGATTTCAACATTAGTCCTGTCGTCTGAACCTAAAAAATGAGCAAAAACCACAATATAAAATCCTAAAGAAAATGATGTAATTCCATCTCCTTTGCTTGAGTTCTATGGAACGTGACTCCATTTTATTTGAAACTCTTGTTCAGTTTGCAATGAATAAATTAGGAGAAAAAAAATATACAGTAGCTATGTTAGGCTGCGTACACACGTCCGTCGGTCGCGGCAAATTCGGCTGTGGATGAATTTGCGAACGACCGATTGTGCGTTCCCATATTTTCCGTCATGCCCGATCGTTCGTTTGTCCGGTCCGGATGAACAAACAATCGATGTTGGTCGCGGCTGCCCGCCCCACACCAGCCAATATTTTCGGCTGATTGACCGAAAGTGCCGTGCGTCGGTTGGTCGGCCAAAAATATTGGCTGGTGTGTACCCAGCCTTAGTAATGACAGAATCCTAGGGCAGGGGTGTAACTGCTAGTGGAGCAGACCCTGCAACAGGGGGGCCCAGGACCCAGGGGGGCCCCATCTTCTTATTTAACCTAAGACCCCCGGAACACTGGTGTAAATGAAGCACAGATAGGGGTCCCATCATAGTTTATCTGGGGGGCCCTAGTATTTCCTAGTTACACCACTGTCCTAGGGGCATATTAATGAATCTGTAGTACTGAATACAATGCGGGGTATTGTTAAATACATTATTGCAGTTATGTTACACTACCGGATGATATTTTACATAACTGCTATTGTTTTATACTAACTGGTGTTACTTAATGATTGGTTAATATTTTATGGATGTTATTATACATCGGCATCATAAAATAACAAAAATGTCAGTATTTTACCTTTGCATCGTATAATAACAAAAACGCTCACTAAGGCGCATGGTATTGTTTTACAGTATCCCTGCTTTATGAAGATGGCTGAAATAATTAAAAAATATTTCAGAACAACAGTATGAATGGAGCAGAACACAACCCCATTCTGGCTAATAAGCTGGTTCCTCCCTCCATGCAGTCAATCAAGGATATGACTGCTGACATCACAACCAATGATTAACTGCTGATTCCACAGTTGTCTTCTCTGCACATGCTCAAGCTTATACAAAGCTCATTAAGCAAAGGGAGGAGGAAGATACCTTTTCCAAAAGGAAAATAACTTGTGAAATATTTGGTTACAAATTCATGTAATAAACTAGTAAAAATAGCAGTTGGAGTTGAGAGCAGATAACTGACAAGTCAATTGTTCTAAGAGTGGAAATGTCCATTTGATAGAATTGATGATCAAACATTGAATCTATCAAATATTTACTTAGCGTATAGCCAGCATTAGTCAACATTCCACCCGATAGCCCATAGCAGCCCCAGTCTCAATGCGCTAGCTAAATCAGATAGGATCTCCTTTCTAAGATGGTCTGGCAGTGGAGCAAGTATGCACAATGGTCAGAATCAGAAATCCCCAAAGATTCTTGCTGTGGGAAACAAGAGCTCTGTTTATAAAGTAGTCAATACGAAATTGTCCATATTTCAACACCAACGATTGTGGTTAATATGGAATGTGGCTACTTACAAACATAAACATGAAAGTGTTCCCTAACCCTGTGTTAAAATGCTGTTTTTGCAATGTATTCAAATAATTAAATTATTTTCATTTGAAATAATTCACAATAGTTAAACCACGCCCTGGTACCTTCCACAGAAACGCTGGCTGATGAGTTGACACAACCCTTTCCATTGCAGGCTTTGCAAAGGTACATCCCAGCATCCTCTTCTCTGACTCTCTGAATGCTCAGAGTCTGGTTCATTTCACCCAAAACTATACCTGGTGAAATAAACAGAACATTTTACTTTTCTAAGTATAACACTTGTATACCTATGCTGTTTTGTTGATAGGTAATTAGCCTACTATTAAAAGAAGAATTATACTCATGCAGTACCTGACTTCATTCTGACTCCTCCCACAGTCATTGTCACTGACGATTCTCCAACCTCTAACATTGAAAAACATATGTTATTGAAGGATGGGGAGGAGCTTGAAATGGTCAGTTACTGTACGAGTATAAAGTCACCTTTAACCACTCCAGGTTTCATAGGCACAATAATGGAAATAATTAACAGGCCTTGTAAGAATTGGTTTGGCTTTTAAGTACAAGAATAAGAAAGCTGTAATATTTATTATTCACTCAAGACTAAAACATACCGGAGACCTCTTCAATCAGTTTACTGTTCTTGTACCAAAGAATGCTGGGACTAGGGGTTCCATCAGCCCGACAGCGCATTACCATGGAGTCACTAACGTTCACCATCTTATCACTCAAGTCTTGCACCAGATGTGGGGCTTCCTGTGCTAGAAAGGGAAGGGGGAAAGGATTTAGCAGCAGATAATCAGCCCATGAAGTCACGTAGAGTCCCCACAGCCAAGACATTTAGATGACGTGATCACCATTTGACTTTAAATGTAACAGCCCGGAGGGATACAAACAATCTGCAAATGCCAGGGTTATTCAATATAAGTTAAAAATTGTGCTAATTTTGCCCCAACCAATCAGATTTTATCTTTCAAATGTTAAATAATATATGATTGGTTGGGGCAAAATTAGCACCATTTTTAAGTTTAAGAACTTTTATTTAATCTCCCATGGTTTATTGCTAATCACTAGGTCTGCTGCAGCTTTAGAATGACAGTATCTCTCATGTTTACTACTATCTCATAATATATATGAATGGTCCATAAAGCAAATAACTGGACACCCATTTACTACCTTAAAACGTGTAGCATTTAAATATTGGTATTTTTTAAACATGCAAGGATTTAAGTCAAAAAGCGGTAAAAAAGGTAAAACCAGATGCAAAGCTGAATTCAGATGTAACTGTAGCATACACAGGATATCTGTACAGTATACTACATAACTGTACAGTACACATCATGCCTTCAGGAGTGAGTCTTTGATAACAATGGAATGAGAAGTTCACCTCTGAATGAAAAGATTATCAGTATTAATGAGTAATTTGAAAAGCCTGCGCATTAATTAAGATGTGCTTTGTCAATGTTAGAAAATGGAAGGAGAGTCACTGACTTTAGTCTTGGGGAGGAGTCAGAGATCAGTCACTATAGTGTTTCGTTTCAGGCATCTTAATGTTTAGAGCCTAATTGTATAACAGTAATACGCTTCCCTACATAAACCAGTAAAAAATTGATTCTCACCCAGTACAGATATATATTTCTTCTGACAATGTTTCTCCCGAGTCTTGCGATTCTGTACTTCACACACATAATCACCCTCTTCCTCCAATGAAATATTAGGTATGTTTAGCACCAGGGCAGCGCTGTTTGATCCAGATTGATGAAGTAGCTGACCTTGCATGGGAGCTGCATACTGATGTACGTTTTTACAGTCTAGAACAAGTGGATTCCCCTCGGCATCATGCAAGGTTAAGAGGTTCAGGCGATACCATTGCAGGTTTTCATAGGTGTAGTTATCAGCATGGCAAGTTAGGTTGACATTTTGCCCTTCAATCGGTTCCTCTGAAGGATAGGACCCAATGCGAAAGCCATTGGGGATTGCTATGAAGGAAAAGGCATAATGCATTTGACATTAAATGAGCTTATTTATTTTTGAACTAAATAAATTCAGTTTAGAATTCAGTCTTATATATATATATACCGGTAAATATTTAATATCGCGTTAGCACTCACTTCGAACTTAGAACTCACTTAGAACTCACTTCGTGATTTTAACGCCAATTATTTGTGTTAAATGTCGCAAAACTGCAATACTAAAACATGAGAGCCGGCTAAGTGCCCAGCACTCCTCCATAAATGAGGCCTAGAGTGTCTTTCTCTCTATGTTTAAAGGGTATGTCCACCCCCAAAAAATGTTTTAATATATGGCAGGAAATGGGCACAAACCTCGACCTTGCAAGGTTTATATATCTGGAATCTGTCCCCAAATGTACTTACCAGCCATTGCTCCATCACTTCCTTCTGCCTGTCTTCCATGCCTTTTTCGTGCATGGAAGACAAGCAGGAGGGGCTCGACCGGCATCCATTGTTATAGCCAGGAGCGGATGCCCGCCAAGGGTTATCGAACAGTACACAAATTTGTTTATTATTGAATTAACGATAATTAGTTAAAATATGTCCATGAGTTTGGAAAACTGAACTAGTTAGGAGTTTGGAATGTGTGTGAAAAGTTCAGGTTCGGTTCTAAGTCCATCTCTAATTCTGACACTTACTCGTCACATAAAAATAGATCAGCCGCTCATCTCTCCCAGCTTTATTGGATGCAGAACATTTGTACATGATGGAAATATTGGCTTGTTGTATCACCAACTTGCTAACTGTCTGCAAGAAAAGAAAAGGTGAGATCCAAGCATAAGAAGATAGTTTTGTAATTCATTTAATTACTTGGTGGTGGCACCTTGTGTCAGCATCTGCATAGAACAGGTTTTTATATACAGTATTACAGACAAAAGGTTTATGACCCACTGGAAGACTAAACTTGGGAGTTTATCCATTGTCAGGATAGGGTGTTGGGGGACACCAGGAAATAAAGGATCAGGGGCCCATCAGGAAGCATTAAGGGGCCCACTCAACATTTTATCTCACCTTTTCTTATGTCTGTCTCAATTATTATGACTTTAATTTTATTAACTTTCCATTTCTTACTTCTTACCCTGAGTTCATCCATCGCTTAATATACAATTACCTTATTCTACTTAAATTAACTTTGTGCGGTTTGTTGATATGTAACTATATTACGATGATAGACCTATGCAAAATGATATCGCATGCAGATTGCGGTTGATTTACGTTTATTATTCCTGTTGTGTGTTGTTTTAATGAATTTAGAGAAAGATAGAGCGCACATTTCTGCTGGAACAGATATCCATGTAAGAAAACAGGAAACCTGGAATTCCATCAATTATTAGGAAGTGACACAAGGAAACAGGAAGTTGATGGGATCTAACTGAGTCACTTGTTTTGTATCTTGATAAACACTCGACTAGCAGGTGCTTAGTCATGGGGAGCCCATTCCACACCCCAAACCCCAAGGGAAGAAAGGAAAGGTCATTAAAAGTTACAAATGTTTACATGTGTCATTGGGTGTAGACACAAGAAAAATATAGCTCAGCTCAGCGTGGCTTCGTTTGAAAAAAGAATTGTCCTCAAAGAAGGAACATTTCCAGTCACACAACAGCAGCAACAACAGCACAAATAATAATACCTATATGTACACTTCCCTCTAGAGAAAGTATATTAACTGGATAAAGGAGCCTGATAGTGTATAGATGTAAAAAATAAGAGTACTCTGATACTTTTTCTATAGACTAACAGTTGGATTGGACTAATACGGCACTACAATATTTTTCTATACTATGATAGTGTATAGACTGCATAATAATGAAATGAATTAAACTTTGAACTAAAAGGACCAATCATATCAAAGATGCACTATTTTAGATGAATATGGGGCAAAAACCCATTGCAACCTGTATAGCCCAATCAGGTGAATGTTTAGTTTTTTTTTTACTGTGCTGTTCTAGTAAAAGCTAATTTTTAATTGGTTATTATTGAATATCAGACTGGGAATGGTGCTCAGTCATTGGCTGTTATGTAAGCGTCACTGCTAAGACTGACCCAGAAACCCAGAAATTGCAGAGTAGATAACAGAGCCACTCCATATCCGGTCAGCCATTACTGATCTATAAATAGATTTGTCATATACAACAACTTTTTTATACTAAAATGTATAATGTTTTTTCACATTAAGTTAAATTTTTCAATCATTTTAAACTTTATTTCTTTAGCAGTCACACAAATACATAAGTTTGCTTTTTTTAAATGAGCAAAATACTAAAGGAGACTGATGATGGATTTCTGTAATTATTGATACATATTATATTCATATAATTATTATATTCATATAACGATGCCTCGTTATAACTGCCCTTTTTATTCCGGATAATTAGCTAATAGTCATTTCTTCCTGGTATCATTTTTGGACACTTCCTCAATTGAAAAATAGATTTCACTCAGACTTTTCGGTTGAACTGTAGATAATTGACTTCCCCAATAATTCACGATTGTTCCTGGCAGGAAGTGCAATGTAAGAAGGAAATATCACCCATTTGTTTGTATACCTTATTCCTGCCTTCCACAAATTCGCTCCACGTCTCAATGCTCTCAATGCTGTTAGCAGCCCCCTCGAGAGTCACCTCTTTCCAGTCCTTGCATTCTGGCATTCTATCACGCTGATGCCTCCGGTTTGACCTTTGCCTGGTGCTGCAGAGAGATACAGATGTTTAAAGACTTAAATGGAAAATATAAAAACAAAATGGAGGAAAGAATGAGCAAATACAAGGCTTGCAGACTTAAAGATAAAATAGCTTTTTAAAATACATGAACATACAAGGATTAGGATTACCAGTGTGGGTTGGTTTTTATTGTGTTTGGATTTGATTAAAAATGTAATTTAGATTTTGTTTTGATTGATATGATTGATATGATTCTGGAATGGCTTTCCTTTGCATTTCTTAGAATCCTACCATTTTTGTATCATGTACTGTGGAGGTCTGTGCTGGAAAAAATATCTCCCACCCCAAAAATGAATCTTTCCTGCCAATGCTAATATTGTATTGAACTTTTTTTACCCCTCTTCCAAGCCCTTTTCCCACAACAATTCCTTCCACTGCCTTTTGCATTGCAAAGGCCACATGGTTAAAGAACTAAATACTATAATTTTCCAAGAATTTCTTGCCTGCAATACTGATAAAGCTTGATGGCAGACTGGCATGTGTGAAAGCAATGCCCTACTGTCCATCACTGAAGGGTAACTTCCAGACCCTTTTCCATCGTGCATTGAGGAAACATTTCTGATGTTTAGGACTTCCTTGTGAGGTTGAGGTGGCATCGAGGCATGCCCATGAGCGAATCAGATTACTTAAGAAGCATCCTGAAATCACCAATCACCACCCCGATCCCACATCCAAGACATGCCTAATCTCACAACATCTCACAAACGAACAAGTAAAATTTGCAATAAACCCAGCTTGGTGGTGAACTTTTGTCCATGTCTATTCACTGTGTAACCAAAGTGCTACCAGTGTGGTGGTTAGACATTACTGTAACGTGCCCCACACCAAAACTGGCTCCTGCTTTGCAAGAGATAGGGAGCTGTGGATTCTCTGGATTAAATGTAAGGTAGGCATCATAGGAAGGGTAAAAATGAACATAGGGCTTTATTCTGCCTTAGCTACTATGTAACTGTGTCAATTCCAAAATACAGTACAATGTAATTTGTTTCGTGCTACATACACACTTCGACGAGTATACATCTTGCATGGGGTCCAAGGCCTCCAAAGCCACTGAACTGATGCTGGAGCTGGAACTCCAAATACTGTGCATGTAAGGGTGTGTCGACTCCCTTGGGCATAAATATTTGGCGATGAGGCCTCCTTCTCATGGATCTGTGGTGGAACTGAAGAGACATGAAAATTAGATATCTGCCATATTCATTTTCACCAGCGGTTGCAGCAACCAATCAAATCACTAATATAATGTCTAAATGGTTGTTGCAGATTAAAAGCACAGGAAAGCTTTTGCACCTTTCTATTGCATCAGCCCCAGAGACCTTAAATCTAGAAAATCCAAGCCAAGCAGCAATTTAAAAGGAATCTTTACAATGAACCCAATATCCACTTACCATTTACTACCAATCTCAGGCTAATTTGTTCTTCCAGTCCAGCTTGTTGATTCCTCAACACCAGTCTGTAAATCCCAGCATCTTGTTCGCTTACATCTCTAATCTGCAGGATGTGCTGGGACTGTCTGTATTTGCTGTAAATGGTACCAACAGGTATCAACCTCCCGTCTTTAAACCTAGGAATGAACCAGAAGTAGATTCATGTTACTATTTTATGTTTCTCTATTTATATTTGTATATTTAACAGTTTTAAGCAGCAAGATATTTTTGAACCATGGTGAAAAGAGGGCAATGGGTCAAAAAGCTCCATAAAACTGCAGATTCTAATAACAATAATTTATGGGACCAGGTATGGAAGGAACATTGGTTCTTTGGTTACAAAGTATTTTGCCAGGTAACTTCATAGCCATAGCTGATATCAGAATATCATAGTTACCCAAGTGCAGCATGTTTTGTTTTTTAATGTCTTTAATTTAAGATTTTTTCTCATCTAGAGAAGAGGAAGCCATCTTGTTTTCACTAAGTATGGCTCCATCTGTTCTAGGAGATTTAATAGCCTGTCCAAACTAATAAACAACTAATGCCAGACTGGCACCAGTTCCCCAGACAGAAAAGTTAAAGTTTTACCACTCTCTGATTAAGGAAAAACAATATAAATAATGCTGGTAAAACAGGCAAATAGGTAATTGACACATCCTAAAGGATTGTACCCACGTGCAATCGCGACGCACAATGTGTACGAACAGGTGTTTCGGGCAATAATCAGCACGTGTATGGGCACTTTATCGGTCAAAACGGATGCTCGTTCGGAGATCCGCCCGGCAGATCAGGCATCGATCTCCGAACGAATGGCCGTTTCGGCCGATAAAGTGCCCATACGCAGGTGCGCTGCGGGTCGGCACCCAAGATCGCACGTGTGTACGAAACTTAAGATAGAAGATACCCCTTTTTTTATGCTCTAGTACTGATTGGTGAACACAAGTAATCTCTATAGCACATTGCCAATATACAAACAGTAATGATATAACCTTCATGTGTGAAATAAGCAAGATCATAATTTGCTCTCATACCAGTGGAAGGAAGGTTGGGGGTAAGCAGAAATTTTAGTTGCCAATTTTACAAATTTGTCTCCGGCTGTGGCTTCAATGATTGAATACTCTTTTGTCTCCACGGTAATGAATGGTTTTTCTAAACAACACAGTAAATTCAGGGTGAGAAATTCTACAGGGGTATTTTTTATTTTTTTATGCAAAAGCTTTAATTCCATTCAAGAAACAGACAAACCAAATTAAATTCATTTCCTTACACTTCAGACTGTATTGTTTATTTTTTCTCAAAAAAGACTAAAAATGCCAACATGGCACCCAGAACTATAACATACATTAAACCTGGTATTTATCTTATATTAAACTTGCACAACCATGGATGGAATGATGTCTATGATATATGTGATACATTTTATGTGATATTTCAAATGCAATTCAATGTGTCACTTAATCCAAATTAATCTCAATGTTATTTTCTGTACAGACTTATGATGCTCTGCTCTCAAGTCTGCCATCATTCTGCCTTAAGACCCTTGTTTTGTACCCAATGCCAACGTTGAGTGTTGAACATCATACACAAAGATAACATAATACAAAATATATTTTTCCTTATAACTTCCTGTAATAAAAAGCCAATCATCTGAGCTTAATAACATTTAATATTTCAAATGTTATATAGTTTATATTTACCCCCTTTATAAATTGTAAGGATCAGTGAGACATGTGACATTGGTGACATAGCTAAGCCCCAATAATAACTCATGGCATACCTTAACATTATGTATAAGGACATATTATTTACAGCATATTCGTGGTTCTTTGTAGTATAAACCAGGGATTTGCAAACGGTGCATACTGATGTTTAAAAACTACAACTCCCAGCATTCTATGTTTTCCCTCTGTAGTTGAGGAATGCTGGGAGTTGTATTTTTTTAAACATCTGGAGGCACACCATTTAAGAATCCCTGGTATAAACCTTGCATAGTAGGTCTTCTTTAATTAATTATGAGGATACAAACTATACATATGGTGGGTACACACTATACAATATTTATGGCCGACCGTCCTCCTGATATTAATGTGTATCGGTTGGCTGTCCAAAAATATTGTATGGTGTGGATGTCAACGTCTGTGGCCGTTCTTGGTTAACCATTCATCTGGATCAGACGAATGGGTGATCAGGTAGGCTGGTAAATCATGGGCGATTGTGTGATTCCGTATGGGACCACATGATCAGTCACAGTTCACTTCTCGCTAGTGGCAAATGTCATCCGATGTACCCACTGTTTCAATGAGGTCTATGGACAATGCTTTACTGATATTAAGGACAACTAAAATGTCAGAAGCCATAGCACCTTGACAAAAATGCAGTAAACTGTGTCTTGCTTTTTATTTTGCTATTGGTGTGTTAATTTACTTTACAACATGGAATTCAAATGTCTTATTTCCCAGCATTGCAGCCTCACAATGTTAAGATATTCACTGTAATGTTTCTTGCACATGCTCACTCGGTAACAGCAGCTTACCACCCACTAGCCAATCCTGTTACAGAACAGCGCAGGCAAATTAAAAAATGGTGGCATGACTGTTACCTAACCTAGTCCTTCAGAGGGTTACATATACTGAAAGTGCACGCTCTTTACTGATGTAGATCTCATACACTACTGGTGTTGTTGGGATGTATATTGCATATTTGGGATTAATTCTCCTTTAAGTTGAACATGTAGTTCTTTCCAATTATCACATTCTAGTAAACTGTATCATTGCAGGTCATTAAGCAACACGTTTTTTTACTTCTCTAACCTGGCCCTGTTTGATGGGCCATCATAGCCTATAATTCCATACTATCCCGCACCATTTCCCTTTCATTCTGTACCGTGAACAATGACCTCGCTGCTCTCCTTGTACTGCCAGGTGTCACTGATGGCATGGCATTCGTACTTTCCTAGGTCCATCAGGCTTACGCTAGGCACAGTGAGGGTACTGTATATCTCCGTATGGTCTTGCAGTGGCTGACGATCAAAGTGTTCGACCACAAATCGATTGACCTAAGTGGTGTTTAAAACAAAGGAATACAACTTAATATTAACTATTTAATCATCATTTATCCTTTAGCTTAGTACACGAGCGATGGCGCAACCTGCCGAACGAGCGTCCAACAAATAGCATACAGACCGACAATCGCGTACATGTGGCTGCTCAGTCATCCCGGATAGTGAACAGCGCCCCACCAAGTGGCCAAACCCGTGCAATTATATCTATGTTGGGGTTAAAGTCCTAAATGTTCCTTATTACATGCAACACTCTTTTTAATTAGAACAAATTATAATCATTTTAAAGGAGAACTAAAGTCTAAAAATGAAGCTACAATTACAATTGAATAACTTTGCTGCCTTTAGTTTTGTTTCCCATAGTCCTCTGTGGCTGTTATCAGCCTGTTTGAGTCGATGAGGCATCAACATTACATTATAATCTATTGAAGAATTCTTGGTGATATAAAGAAATATTAATTATGGTATTATAATAATTATGGGTGTGATTTTACTTACCCGACCGAGCGCTCCCGCCAGAACCGACTCTCCCGTTCCCGTTCTTTTATGCAACCGACATGCGATCACAAAATGAATGGGATTTTGCCATCGCATGCCGTTCGTATAGAAGAACGGGAGAGGCAGTTCCGGCAGGATCGATCGAATGTCGATATGTATGGCCACCATAACAGGGTGTCTGAAACACCCTTACTTGGTGAGAAACCAATCACATTTCAGTTCTATTTTCAATGATGTCATAAAGCTCCAACAATCCCCCCAGATAGACTCAATGTAAAATACCGTATACAATATTCAAAATGATGAACTAATTTGTGGAATAGCAGACAAGACATTAAAAGCATCGATCACCTCTTTACCAGGATAATCCCACTGAAAGTTGACTGGGGTGTTGAATTCAGCTGTCACAGTGCAATTCAGTACTAGCTGATCTCCCATCAACAGTTCAACGGTGTTCTTAGGGTACAGGTGCATGTCGTAAAACAAACTACCTAGATAGAAATAAAATAAATAAGCAGTAAGAAATATTCATTTATTAACATAGAATCAAAACATGATATTCTTTATGGGTATCCTGCCTTGTGGATATTGCTTTATTTCATTCTATTTACAAGATATGTGCACTTTATTATTCATTGTTTAGTAGAGATGGACGAACTTAATGAAATTCATTTTGTTTGCAGATTCGTGGGCTTTCGAAAAAATCCGAAAATTTTAGTTAAAAAAATGTTTAAAATTAAGGAATAAATTGCATGGTTACATACTGTAAATGGCTCAGGGACCTGGGAAATGGTCTGGGGAACACGTATTAATGTCCAAAATCTTTTAAAAAACGCCGGAGACTTCATGCGCATAGTTATTTCAAGATTTCTGGAAATGTTATATTTATTTTATTTTTAATCATATTTTTTGATAGTTATTGAAAACTGTTCTGTGGTTCAGAAAAATCCGAAGAAATTTTAAATCTTAAGTCTGAGTTCTGGTGGATCCATGAAATCTGCTTCAGAACCAGGTTCAGGTTTGGGTCCATCTCTATTGTTTAGTAAGAGTTCAAACCATTGTACTGTACACTGAACAGACATTGGATTTCTCCTGAGACATCTTTACCCATTAAACCAAATGCAGTGGAAGGGCTGGTACACACAGGTCAATATTGTAAACCTGATTGACAAACCAATATGATATCAGAAAAAAAATGGATCAGACATGTTGGTATATTTCACCCAATCACGCGCCTATGCTGCTTTTCTGCCCACTCGGCAGACTACTCAATTGGTTGACTACTCGCTCTGGATTAAATTTAATATGTCAGTAAGCTCAATTGTCTGTTGTTTCTGACCTACGGCAACAATACAACAAACACTCATAAATACAGATATTAAAGGCACTCTGTCTATCAAGTAGAACGTAACCAGATGTAGAGAATAGTTGTTAAATAGTGTGTAGGTACATATATTTATATGTATAAACAATGTGTATATTTCTTTTTAGCTTTTTATTTCAACAGTAATTATATTAACAGCTCTTGTTGTTTTAGTTTATACCTGTTAAATGGACAATAAAATAATTTGATTTAAAGACTTTTCCTTCGATAACAGTCTGGCATTGCAAAAAAATGGAGTCCCTTATCCAATCGCTGGGAACCAAAATTCCTTCTTTGTTGTCCCAGGTAACACTCTTCCCATCTGGAGTGATAATGTCTGAGGTTTGCTGTAGAATAAAATATATATTACAGTTTATTATCTTCTGAATGTCACCACATGCCCCTACTTCCCATCAACAATGCCAGAGGTTCTACTGTTCCTGTGAAATTATTGGGAGAGTCCCTACGTCCTCAATAGTATTATTAACGTTCTGAGGCCCGTGAGCCATTAAGCAGCCATTTCTTTGGGTGTCCTCTATAACTTTGGGCTCCTGGTGGCTTCTTCATGAGACCCTGTTTTCGTATGTCACTGACATATAATGGGTTAATGCACAATTCTATTTGTTTTCCAGCTGATCGTGATCAGGAGGGAAGAAAAATATCACACCAAAATGAAAAAGATATTTCAATATATTTTAGAAGGGATCTTACTGATTCCAACAGACCTGCCCAATGGAAATAGATAAAATCAAGTCACATTTACCGTATGTAGAGTAACATTAATGTCTGGAATGGACACTAGACACGGAACTCTAGTTTTCTCCTTGTTAACCAGCAATGTCCCAGGGGTGCTTATAAATGGCTGCTCCCAGTCTACAGATCAAAAAAAATCATGTCAAGGATACATTGAAATTTCAGGGTTTACATGTTTTACATATTCCCAGTGATTAGTAAGATTGTAAGCTCTTCAAGCAGGGCCAGATGTGAATGTATTAATTGAATTGGAAAGCGCTACGGAGGATGTTGGCGCTATATAAATCCACAATAATAATAATAAGAAATGTAGATTTCGAAACTGTTGAGTTACGTTCAGAAATTGGGTTTTCAGATTTTAGAAAAAAATCCAAAAATGGACGGAGATAAAAAAAAATCTTAAAATTCCGATGAAATTTAAGGTATAAATAGCAATAGTACGTTAGTGTAAATGTCTCGGGGACCTAAGAAATGGTGTGGGGACCACGTACATATAACATATAACAAAATCTTAGGGAAAAAATTCAAGTTCTCGTGTTTTTAATATTTATACCATATTCGTAATCAACGGTTTACATATTCGGACTCAAGGGTTCACGTATTCGACATTTCTCAGGATAACTGTATGGTACACGGGATAACTGTACAGTATACAGGATAATTGTATTTCTAAAGTTCACAGGATAACTGTATATTACACAAAATAACTGTACAGTACATGGGATAACTGTAGCATACACAGGATATCTGTACAGTATACTACATAACTGTACAGTACACATCATGCCTTCAGGAGTGAGTCTTTGATAACAATGGAATGAGAAGTTCACCTCTGAATGAAAAGATTATCAGTATTAATGAGTAATTTGAAAAGCCTGCGCATTAATTAAGATGTGCTTTGTCAATGTTAGAAAATGGAAGAAGAGTCACTGACTTTGGTCTTGGGGAGGAGTCAGAGATCAGTCACTATAGTGTTTCTTTTCAGGCATCTTAATGTTTAGAGCCTAATTGTATAACAGTAATACACTTCCCTACATAAACCAGTAAAAAATTGATTCTCACCCAGTACAGATATATATTTCTTCTGACAATGTTTCTCCCGAGTCTTGCGATTCTGTACTTCACACACATAATCACCCTCTTCCTCCAATGAAATATTAGGTATGTTTAGCACCAGGGCAGCGCTGTTTGATCCAGATTGATGAAGTAGCTGACCTTGCATGGGAGCTGCATACTGATGTACGTTTTTACAGTCTAGAACAAGTGGATTCCCCTCGGCATCATGCAAGGTTAAGAGGTTCAGGCGATACCATTGCAGGTTTTCATAGGTGTAGTTATCAGCATGGCAAGTTAGGTTGACATTTTGCCCTTCAATTGGTTCCTCTGAAGGATAGGACTCAATGCGAAAGCCATTGGGGATTGCTATGAAGGAAAAGGCATAATGCATTTGACATTAAATGAGCTTATTTATTTTTGAACTAAATAAATTCAGTTTAGAATTCAGTCTTATATATATATATACCGGTAAATATTTAATATCGCGTTAGCACTCATGAACTCACTTCGTGATTTTAACGCCAATTATTTGTGTTAAATGTCGCAAAACTGCAATACTAAAGCATGAGAGCCGGCTAAGTGCCCAGCACTCCTCCATAAATGAGGCCTAGAGTGTCTTTCTCTCTATGTTTAAAGGGTATGTCCACCCCCAAAAAATGTTTTAATATATGGCAGGAAATGGGCACAAACCTCGACCATGCAAGGTTTATATATCTGGAATCTGTCCCCAAATGTACTTACCAGCCATTGCTCCATCACTTCCTTCTGCCTGTCTTCCATGCCTTTTTCGTGCATGGAAGACAAGCAGGAGGGGCTCGACCGGCATCCATTGTTATAGCCAGGAGCGGATGCCCGCCAAGGGTTATCGAACAGTACATACATTTGTTTATTATTGAATTAACGATAATTAGTTAAAATATGTCCATGAGTTTGGAAAACTGAACTAGTTAGGAGTTTGGAATGTGTGTGAAAAGTTCAGGTTCGGTTCTAAGTCCATCTCTAATTCTGACACTTACTCGTCACATAAAAATAGATCAGCCGCTCATCTCTCCCAGCTTTATTGGATGCAGAACATTTGTACATGATGGAAATATTGGCTTGTTGTATCACCAACTTGCTAACTGTCTGCAAGAAAAGAAAAGGTGAGATCCAAGCATAAGAAGATAGTTTTGTAATTCATTTAATTACTTGGTGGTGGCACCTTGTGTCAGCATCTGCATAGAACAGGTTTTTATATACAGTATTACAGACAAAAGGTTTATGACCCACTGGAAGACTAAACTTGGGAGTTTATCCATTGTCAGGATAGGGTGTTGGGGGACACCAGGAAATAAAGGATCAGGGGCCCATCAGGAAGCTTTAAGGGGCCCACTCAACATTTTATCTCACCTTTTCTTATGTCTGTCTCAATTATTATGACTTTAATTTTATTAACTTTCCATTTCTTACTTCTTACCCTGAGTTCATCCATCGCTTAATATACAATTACCTTATTCTACTTAAATTAACTTTGTGCGGTTTGTTGATATGTAACTATATTACGATGATAGACCTATGCAAAATGATATCGCATGCAGATTGCGGTTGATTTACGTTTATTATTCCTGTTGTGTGTTGTTTTAATGAATTTAGAGAAAGATAGAGCGCACATTTCTGCTGGAACAGATATCCATGTAAGAAAACAGGAAACCTGGAATTCCATCAATTATTAGGAAGTGACACAAGGAAACAGGAAGTTGATGGGATCTAACTGAGTCACTTGTTTTGTATCTTGATAAACACTCGACTAGCAGGTGCTTAGTCATGGGGAGCCCATTCCACACCCCAAACCCCAAGGGAAGAAAGGAAAGGTCATTAAAAGTTACAAATGTTTACATGTGTCATTGGGTGTAGACACAAGAAAAATATAGCTCAGCTCAGCGTGGCTTCGTTTGAAAAAAGAATTGTCCTCAAAGAAGGAACATTTCCAGTCACACAACAGCAGCAACAACAGCACAAATAATAATACCTATATGTACACTTCCCTCTAGAGAAAGTATATTAACTGGATAAAGGAGCCTGATAGTGTATAGATGTAAAAAATAAGAGTACTCTGATACTTTTTCTATAGACTAACAGTTGGATTGGACTAATACGGCACTACAATATTTTTCTATACTATGATAGTGTATAGACTGCATAATACTGAAATGAATTAAACTTTGAACTAAAAGGACCAATCATATCAAAGATGCACTATTTTAGATGAATATGGGGCAAAAACCCATTGCAACCTGTATAGCCCAATCAGGTGAATGTTTAGTTTTTTTTTTAATGTGCTGTTCTAGTAAAAGCTAATTTTTAATTGGTTATTATTGAATATCAGACTGGGAATGGTGCTCAGTCATTGGCTGTTATGTAAGCGTCACTGCTAAGACTGACCCAGAAACCCAGAAGTTGCAGAGTAGACAACAGAGCCACTCCATATCCGGTCAGCCATTACTGATCTATAAATAGATTTGTCATATACAACAACTTTTTTATACTAAAATGTATAATGTTTTTTCACATTAAGTTAAAATTTTCAATCATTTTAAACTTTATTTCTTTAGAAGTCACACAAATACATAAGTTTGCTTTTTTTAAATGAGCAAAATACTAAAGGAGACTGATGATGGATTTCTGTAATTATTGATACATATTATATTCATATAATTATTATATTCATATAACGATGCCTCGTTATAACTGCCCTTTTTATTCCGGATAATTAGCTAATAGTCATTTCTTCCTGGTATCATTTTTGGACACTTCCTCAATTGAAAAATAGATTTCACTCAGACTTTTCGGTTGAACTGTAGATAATTGACTTCCCCAATAATTCACGATTGTTCCTGGCAGGAAGTGCAATGTAAGAAGGAAATATCACCCATTTGTTTGTATACCTTATTCCTGCCTTCCACAAATTCGCTCCACGTCTCAATGCTCTCAATGCTGTTAGCAGCCCCCTCGAGAGTCACCTCTTTCCAGTCCTTGCATTCTGGCATTCTATCACGCTGATGCCTCCGGTTTGACCTTTGCCTGGTGCTGCAGAGAGATACAGATGTTTAAAGACTTAAATGGAAAATATAAAAACAAAATGGAGGAAAGAATGAGCAAATACAAGGCTTGCAGACTTAAAGATAAAATAGCTTTTTAAAATACATGAACATACAAGGATTAGGATTACCAGTGTGGGTTGGTTTTTATTGTGTTTGGATTTGATTAAAAATGTAATTTAGATTTTGTTTTGATTGATATGATTGATATGATTCTGGAATGGCTTTCCTTTGCATTTCTTAGAATCCTACCATTTTTGTATCATGTACTGTGGAGGTCTGTGCTGGAAAAAATATCTCCCACCCCAAAAATGAATCTTTCCTGCCAATGCTAATATTGTATTGAACTTTTTTTACCCCTCTTCCAAGCCCTTTTCCCACAACAATTCCTTCCACTGCCTTTTGCATTGCAAAGGCCACATGGTTAAAGAACTAAATACTATAATTTTCCAAGAATTTCTTGCCTGCAATACTGATAAAGCTTGATGGCAGACTGGCATGTGTGAAAGCAATGCCCTACTGTCCATCACTGAAGGGTAACTTCCAGACCCTTTTCCATCGTGCATCGAGGAAACATTTCTAAAGTTGAGGCCTTCCTTGTGAGGTTGAGGTGGCATCGAGGCATGCCCATGAGCGAATCAGATTACTTAAGAAGAATCCTGAAATCACCAATCACCACCCCGATCCCACATCCAAGACATGCCTAATCTCACAACATCTCACAAACGAACAAGTAAAATTTGCAATAAACCCAGCTTGGTGGTGAACTTTTGTCCATGTCTATTCACTGTGTAACCAAAGTGCTACCAGTGTGGTGGTTAGACATTACTGTAACGTGCCCCACACCAAAACTGGCTCCTGCTTTGCAAGAGATAGGGAGCTGTGGATTCTCTGGATTAAATGTAAGGTAGGCATCATAGGAAGGGTAAAAATGAACATAGGGCTTTATTCTGCCTTAGCTACTATGTAACTGTGTCAATTCCAAAATACAGTACAATGTAATTTGTTTCGTGCTACATACACACTTCGACGAGTATACATCTTGCATGGGGTCCAAGGCCTCCAAAGCCACTGAACTGATGCTGGAGCTGGAACTCCAAATACTGTGCATGTAAGGGTGTGTCGACTCCCTTGGGCATAAATATTTGGCGATGAGGCCTCCTTCTCATGGATCTGTGGTGGAACTGAAGAGACATGAAAATTAGATATCTGCCATATTCATTTTCACCAGCGGTTGCAGCAACCAATCAAATCACTAATATAATGTCTAAATGGTTGTTGCAGATTAAAAGCACAGGAAAGCTTTTGCACCTTTCTATTGCATCAGCCCCAGAGACCTTAAATCTAGAAAATCCAAGCCAAGCAGCAATTTAAAAGGAATCTTTACAATGAACCCAATATCCACTTACCATTTACTACCAATCTCAGGCTAATTTGTTCTTCCAGTCCAGCTTGTTGATTCCTCAACAACAGTCTGTAAATCCCAGCATCTTGTTCGCTTACATCTCTAATCTGCAGGATGTGCTGGGACTGTCTGTATTTGCTGTAAATGGTACCAACAGGTATCAACCTCCCGTCTTTAAACCTAGGAATGAACCAGAAGTAGATTCATGTTACTATTTTATGTTTCTCTATTTATATTTGTATATTTAACAGTTTTAAGCAGCAAGATATTTTTGAACCATGGTGAAAAGAGGGCAATGGGTCAAAAAGCTCCATAAAACTGCAGATTCTAATAACAATAATTTATGGGACCAGGTATGGAAGGAACATTGGTTCTTTGGTTACAAAGTATTTTGCCAGGTAACTTCATACCCATAGCTGATATCAGAATATCATAGTTACCCAAGTGCAGCATGTTTTGTTTTTTAATGTCTTTAATTTAAGATTTTTTCTCATCTAGAGAAGAGGAAGCCATCTTGTTTTCACTAAGTATGGCTCCATCTGTTCTAGGAGATTTAATAGCCTGTCCAAACTAATAAACAACTAATGCCAGACTGGCACCAGTTCCCCAGACAGAAAAGTTAAAGTTTTACCACTCTCTGATTAAGGAAAAACAATATAAATAATGCTGGTAAAACAGGCAAATAGGTAATTGACACATCCTAAAGGATTGTACCCACGTGCAATCGCGACGCACAATGTGTACGAACAGGTGTTTCGGGCAATAATCAGCACGTGTATGGGCACTTTATCGGTCAAAATGGATGCTCGTTCGGAGATCCGCCCGGCAGATCAGGCATCGATCTCCGAACGAATGGCCGTTTCGGCCGATAAAGTGCCCATACGCAGGTGCGCTGCGGGTCGGCACCCAAGATCGCACGTGTGTACGAAACTTAAGATAGAAGATACCCCTTTTTTTATGCTCTAGTACTGATTGGTGAACACAAGTAATCTCTATAGCACATTGCCAATATACAAACAGTAATGATATAACCTTCATGTGTGAAATAAGCAAGATCATAATTTGCTCTCATACCAGTGGAAGGAAGGTTGGGGGTAAGCAGAAATTTTAGTTGCCAATTTTACAAATTTGTCTCCGGCTGTGGCTTCAATGATTGAATACTCTTTTGTCTCCACGGTAATGAATGGTTTTTCTAAACAACACAGTAAATTCAGGGTGAGAAATTCTACAGGGGTATTTTTTATTTTTTTATGCAAAAGCTTTAATTCCATTCAAGAAACAGACAAACCAAATTAAATTCATTTCCTTACACTTCAGACTGTATTGTTTATTTTTTCTCAAAAAAGACTAAAAATGCCAACATGGCACCCAGAACTATAACATACATTAAACCTGGTATTTATCTTATATTAAACTTGCACAACCATGGATGGAATGATGTCTATGATATATGTGATACATTTTATGTGATATTTCAAATGCAATTCAATGTGTCACTTAATCCAAATTAATCTCAATGTTATTTTCTGTACAGACTTATGATGCTCTGCTCTCAAGTCTGCCATCATTCTGCCTTAAGACCCTTGTTTTGTACCCAATGCCAACGTTGAGAGTTGAACATCATACACAAAGATAACATAATACAAAATATATTTTTCCTTATAACTTCCTGTAATAAAAAGCCAATCATCTGAGCTTAATAACATTTAATATTTCAAATGTTATATAGTTTATATTTACCCCCTTTATAAATTGTAAGGATCAGTGAGACATGTGACATTGGTGACATAGCTAAGCCCCAATAATAACTCATGGCATACCTTAACATTATGTATAAGGACATATTATTTACAGCATATTCGTGGTTCTTTGTAGTATAAACCAGGGATTTGCAAACGGTGCATACTGATGTTTAAAAACTACAACTCCCAGCATTCTATGTTTTCCCTCTGTAGTTGAGGAATGCTGGTAGTTGTATTTTTTAAACATCTGGAGGCACACCATTTAAGAATCCCTGGTATAAACCTTGCATAGTAGGTCTTCTTTAATTAATTATGAGGATACAAACTATACATATGGTGGGTACACACTATACAATATTTATGGCCGACCGTCCTCCTGATATTAATGTGTATCGGTTGGCTGTCCAAAAATATTGTATGGTGTGGATGTCAACGTCTGTGGCCGTTCTTGGTTAACCATTCATCTGGATCAGACGAATGGGTGATCAGGTAGGCTGGTAAATCATGGGCGATTGTGTGATTCCGTATGGGACCACATGATCAGTCACAGTTCACTTCTCGCTAGTGGCAAATGTCATCCGATGTACCCACTGTTTCAATGAGGTCTATGGACAATGCTTTACTGATATTAAGGACAACTAAAATGTCAGAAGCCATAGCACCTTGACAAAAATGCAGTAAACTGTGTCTTGCTTTTTATTTTGCTATTGGTGTGTTAATTTACTTTACAACATGGAATTCAAATGTCTTATTTCCCAGCATTGCAGCCTCACAATGTTAAGATATTCACTGTAATGTTTCTTGCACATGCTCACTCGGTAACAGCAGCTTACCACCCACTAGCCAATCCTGTTACAGAACAGCGCAGGCAAATTAAAAAATGGTGGCATGACTGTTACCTAACCTAGTCCTTCAGAGGGTTACATATACTGAAAGTGCACGCTCTTTACTGATGTAGATCTCATACACTACTGGTGTTGTTGGGATGTATATTGCATATTTGGGATTAATTCTCCTTTAAGTTGAACATGTAGTTCTTTCCAATTATCACATTCTAGTAAACTGTATCATTGCAGGTCATTAAGCAACACGTTTTTTTACTTCTCTAACCTGGCCCTGTTTGATGGGCCATCATAGCCTATAATTCCATACTATCCCGCACCATTTCCCTTTCATTCTGTACCGTGAACAATGACCTCGCTGCTCTCCTTGTACTGCCAGGTGTCACTGATGGCATGGCATTCGTACTTTCCTAGGTCCATCAGGCTTACGCTAGGCACAGTGAGGGTACTGTATATCTCCGTATGGTCTTGCAGTGGCTGACGATCAAAGTGTTCGACCACAAATCGATTGACCTAAGTGGTGTTTAAAACAAAGGAATACAACTTAATATTAACTATTTAATCATCATTTATCCTTTAGCTTAGTACACGAGCGATGGCGCAACCTGCCGAATGAGCGTCCAACAAATAGCATACAGACCGACAATCGCGTACATGTGGCTGCTCAGTCATCCCGGATAGTGAACAGCGCCCCACCAAGTGGCCAAACCCGTGCAATTATATCTATGTTGGGGTTAAAGTCCTAAATGTTCCTTATTACATGCAACACTCTTTTTAATTAGAACAAATTATAATCATTTTAAAGGAGAACTAAAGTCTAAAAATGAAGCTACAATTACAATTGAATAACTTTGCTGCCTTTAGTTTTGTTTCCCATAGTCCTCTGTGGCTGTTATCAGCCTGTTTGAGTCGATGAGGCATCAACATTACATTATAATCTATTGAAGAATTCTTGGTGATATAAAGAAATATTAATTATGGTATTATAATAATTATGGGTGTGATTTTACTTACCCGACCGAGCGCTCCCGCCAGAACCGACTCTCCCGTTCCCGTTCTTTTATGCAACCGACATGCGATCACAAAATGAATGGGATTTTGCCATCGCATGCCGTTCGTATAGAAGAACGGGAGAGGCAGTTCCGGCAGGATCGATCGAATGTCGATATGTATGGCCACCATAACAGGGTGTCTGAAACACCCTTACTTGGTGAGAAACCAATCACATTTCAGTTCTATTTTCAATGATGTCATAAAGCTCCAACAATCCCCCCAGATAGACTCAATGTAAAATACCGTATACAATATTCAAAATGATGAACTAATTTGTGGAATAGCAGACAAGACATTAAAAGCATCGATCACCTCTTTACCAGGATAATCCCACTGAAAGTTGACTGGGGTGTTGAATTCAGCTGTCACAGTGCAATTCAGTACTAGCTGATCTCCCATCAACAGTTCAACGGTGTTCTTAGGGTACAGGTGCATGTCGTAAAACAAACTACCTAGATAGAAATAAAATAAATAAGCAGTAAGAAATATTCATTTATTAACATAGAATCAAAACATGATATTCTTTATGGGTATCCTGCCTTGTGGATATTGCTTTATTTCATTCTATTTACAAGATATGTGCACTTTATTATTCATTGTTTAGTAGAGATGGACGAACTTAATGAAATTCATTTTGTTTGCAGATTCGTGGGCTTTCGAAAAAATCCGAAAATTTTAGTTAAAAAAATGTTTAAAATTAAGGAATAAATTGCATGGTTACATACTGTAAATGGCTCAGGGACCTGGGAAATGGTCTGGGGAACACGTATTAATGTCCAAAATCTTTTAAAAAACGCCGGAGACTTCATGCGCATAGTTATTTCAAGATTTCTGGAAATGTTATATTTATTTTATTTTTAATCATATTTTTTGATAGTTATTGAAAACTGTTCTGTGGTTCAGAAAAATCCGAAGAAATTTTAAATCTTAAGTCTGAGTTCTGGTGGATCCATGAAATCTGCTTCAGAACCAGGTTCAGGTTTGGGTCCATCTCTATTGTTTAGTAAGAGTTCAAACCATTGTACTGTACACTGAACAGACATTGGATTTCTCCTGAGACACCTTTACCCATTAAACCAAATGCAGTGGAAGGGCTGGTACACACAGGTCAATATTGTAAACCTGATTGACAAACCAATATGATATCAGAAAAAAAATGGATCAGACATGTTGGTATATTTCACCCAATCACGCGCCTATGCTGCTTTTCTGCCCACTCGGCAGACTACTCAATTGGTTGACTACTCGCTCTGGATTAAATTTAATATGTCAGTAAGCTCAATTGTCTGTTGTTTCTGACCTAAGGCAACAATACAACAAACAATCATAAATACAGATATTAAAGGCACTCTGTCTATCAAGTAGAACGTAACCAGATGTAGAGAATAGTTGTTAAATAGTGTGTAGGTACATATATTTATATGTATAAACAATGTGTATATTTCTTTTTATCTTTTTATTTTAACAGTAATTATATTAACAGCTCTTGTTGTTTTAGTTTATACCTGTTAAATGGACAATAAAATAATTTGATTTAAAGACTTTTCCTTCGATAACAGTCTGGCATTGCAAAAAAATGGAGTCCCTTATCCAATCGCTGGGAACCAAAATTCCTTCTTTGTTGTCCCAGGTAACACTCTTCCCATCTGGAGTGATAATGTCTGAGGTTTGCTGTAGAATAAAATATATATTACAGTTTATTATCTTCTGAATGTCACCACATGCCCCTACTTCCCATCAACAATGCCAGAGGTTCTACTGTTCCTGTGAAATTATTGGGAGAGTCCCTACGTCCTCAATAGTATTATTAACGTTCTGAGGCCCGTGAGCCATTAAGCAGCCATTTCTTTGGGTGTCCTCTATAACTTTGGGCTCCTGGTGGCTTCTTCATGAGACCCTGTTTTCGTATGTCACTGACATATAATGGGTTAATGCACAATTCTATTTGTTTTCCAGCTGATCGTGATCAGGAGGGAAGAAAAATATCACACCAAAATGAAAAAGATATTTCAATATATTTTAGAAGGGATCTTACTGATTCCAACAGACCTGCCCAATGGAAATAGATAAAATCAAGTCACACTTACCGTATGTAGAGTAACATTAATGTCTGGAATGGACACTAGACACGGAACTCTAGTTTTCTCCTTGTTAACCAGCAATGTCCCAGGGGTGCTTATAAATGGCTGCTCCCAGTCTACAGATCAAAAAAAATCATGTCAAGGATACATTGAAATTTCAGGGTTTACATGTTTTACATATTCCCAGTGATTAGTAAGATTGTAAGCTCTTCAAGCAGGGCCAGATGTGAATGTATTAATTGAATTGGAAAGCGCTACGGAGGATGTTGGCGCTATATAAATCCACAATAATAATAATAAGAAATGTAGATTTCGAAACTGTTGAGTTACGTTCAGAAATTGGGTTTTCAGATTTTAGAAAAAAATCCAAAAATGGACGGAGATAAAAAAAAATCTTAAAATTCCGATGAAATTTAAGGTATAAATAGCAATAGTACGTTAGTGTAAATGTCTCGGGGACCTAAGAAATGGTGTGGGGACCACGTACATATAACATATAACAAAATCTTAGGGAAAAAATTCAAGTTCTCGTGTTTTTAATATTTATACCATATTCGTAATCAACGGTTTACATATTCGGACTCAAGGGTTCACGTATTCGACATTTCTCATGTATCATCATGTATGTATGTTCGATAATTTCCGATATCAATTTGGAAAGATTGCTAATACTTGTATATTTGATTTTCAAAATTCAATAATAATCAAAATTCAAAAAAAGATCTAAAATTTGAAAATCTGAGTGTTCAGAACTGTCAGTTCCAGGTTGGAAACATGTTCAGCTCCAGGCTTGATAAGGTCGCATCACAGAATGAGAAGAGTAATAAATGCAGATGATGTAAAAGTGTATGAGCCTCTTGCCTGGAATCTTTGTGGTTGCAAGTATGCATGAAGTGGAGTGGTTAAGCATGCATGAAGACTAATTAGCTGGGGCTGATAAATGCTGATAGATTAGACTTTTGCACAGCAATACCTGGATCGTTACAATTTTATAAACTCCAGCAGTAAGATTCAAAAGAAAATATAATCATAATCAGTTCACCTCTGATTGTAGTCCACAAGGATGCTATCTCATGGGACCATGGTCCACAACATAGGATTCACAATAGCAGACACCATAAAATCCAAACATTCCTGATGAATTTTGGGGGTTTATTGAGTGAGTCAGCAGCACAATGTTTTGGGTAGAACCTTCATGCTGATGAGTCCCTTATTAATTCACCATAATTTTCCAGGCAGCTGTGCATCCACAAAAGAAAATATACCCCACTGATATTGAAGATTAAGCTTCCATTTCACTCACCCATAAAATACAGTAATTGGTCTTTTGTGTCTGCATTTAGGTAAATAATCACAGTGGTTTAAAGGGCATGTCCACCCTTAAAACAAAAAACTAGTCAATTATTAGTAAACTTCCTGCAATTTCAACTGCTATATTTATTGGTTTATTACATGCATTCATAACCAGATATTTAATTATAAGTTCTCTTTAGTTCTGCCTCCTCCCTCTGCTCAATATGTGTATTGGAGGCAGCAGGAGAAACCACAATCAATTATTGTTTGTGATGTCAGCAGTCACAGCCTTGATTGACTGCATGGAGGGAGGAGCCAGCTTAATCTGCCAGAATGGAGGCAATAGTTATACATAAATATCTGGTAAATAATACATCTATTAATGTGCTGACTTTATCAACTAGGGTTGGGGAAATGTAACAGATGTGACAATTTATTGTTTTAAGGGTGGACATGCCCTTTAATTTCTGCTCTAAATTTTCAACAGACTTTGACTGGTCACTAGATGGAGCTCTTCTTTTGAGGGCTATGAATGCAATATGACATCTCCTGACACTTGAGTCCATGTGAAAATATGTTTCATATTGTATATTGTATGGTTAGGTTTAGAGGAGAATAAAGATAAACCCTACTTATAAATGTACTGTATATTTATTTTCTATTTTTATTGGGAATGACAGAACTCGATTGTTCTTTACAGACGGATTACGTTTCAAATAAATGAAAATGTATACATTGCCTGGGAAATCTGACAGGGCCGCTAAGGCAATTAGATGTTTATATTTTAATAAGAAAAATACCAAAACATTGGCAGGTGATTTACTTTTGTGGGCTGATCTGAAAAACCTCGATCTAAATAATATAAAAAATCATAATAACAGCAATAATGGGAAAAACCTGGGTTCCTGGCCGGGATATTGTGAAAATGCATTAAAATTCAGTTCGGAGATTTTTCAGATTTAAAATGTTTTCTTTTCCTCCCACATTATTTACCCCACAACTGGTACTGATAAGCACAGTAAATGGATTATGTATATTATGTATATTCATTTGCACATGAGGATTTGGTAATCAGAAGCACATGGACTATAAAGCCCAACGGCTTTAAAAATCGTTAAACAAGATTTTAGACATTTTGGCATTAACAAATTATTAACTGCTCCCTACCTCCCAAGTTAACCAGATAAAAATCTATAGTAATTGGGAACTATGGGATTTAAGATCTGAGGTCAAATGCATTTTAATCTCTTAACCTTACTCTACATAAAGAATACTTTAATTTCCATTCATTAACAATATTCTACTATTTAGGTTACTTGTTTATTAGGATGTAACCCAAGTTGTATTTTGTAAACAAAATTATTTCCCCCCTTTTTTTCATACTTGTGTAATGGAAAATGGCTACATTGGTGTTGGTTTGTTTCAATGTGTTTATTGGTATTAATGTTGAAAATATTCAAAAAAATTCCACGAACATGGAGAACCTCCAGAATAAAGGAAATGGTCAGTAATAATAGAATTCTAATGGACTAAGTATTATTTGGAAAGTGACAATGATGTCCAGGGAAATTGCACCGTTTTTACTAATGAATTGTTGTTTATGAAAGTCATGGAAATGACCCTGAAAGAAAGCAGTCCCTTTATAGTCAGATATGTCGGCTCCTTCCAAACAGAGAGCTCTGAGTGCTTGGCCTTGGAATATGCTTGTCTGGGGAACTTAGCCACATATCTCCGGAACCACGGCCCAATTCCACTAAAAAGGACAGTGTGAGTATTAAGTGGTGGTGACCTTCAGACAGTTATTATTAGATAAAGCGGGTGAAAGGATAGTTTTTTTATACACACCTGTTTGTTCTAATGCTTACACAATGAATGATCATAAATATGGTTAACCAATGCATTGGTGTCAGAGCAAAGATAAGAAATATTCTAAATTGGGCACATCCTTTTGGCAAGTGAATAAAATTCCAAAGCCAACTAAAACTAAAATCACCCTCAGATGTGGTGCAATAAGGGAAGGTTGGGTGCAGTGACAATATAGATTTACTAACAAGTACGCTATATTGTATTGATTCATTTGCTTATATATGCTTTATTTAAATATCCGCAGATTTAACGGCGCCTGTTAAGTCCTGGGGGTGAGATATTTGCATGAACAAAAAATAGTTCACTGGTAAGTGTTAATACAAATAAACAAGATATGTTTCTTATGATGGCTGGGGTTATATTATTGTCATCATATTATGTAAAGGAGAAATAGAAACAATTTATTAACTACCACATATTATTTTCTTATCTCCAGAGATCTGAAACCAGAAAACATTCTTTTGGAACCCTCAGGCTACTTAAAGATAAGTAATTTCACGCACTGGTACAGTACCATGTAACGTAATAGATGAGTTTATGGTTTAATGTTCCATTTAATTAAAATCTAAAACATGCACAAAATTACAGCATTGTCCAGGTACAAAATAACATTCAGAAAATACATTAAAATTGCCAAATAATAGGTCAGTTTGATGTGCGACTCTATGAGCAGGTTTAATATTAAAAAACCCACAATTAAAACTGATAATATAAAAGAGGCGTCTTGTCCTGTTTCTGGTTTAGGAATTGGTCACGGAGATGAAATGTTTTCCCCGAAGGAGGAATTTAAAATCTTTAATTTACCAACCTCCTGAGGTTTGGAACGACAAACTCTACACCAGATCTGTGGACTGGTGGTCTGTGGGTCTGATCATTTACGAAATGTTGGCTGGTTATGTAAGTAGAAATATTTCTAATAAATCCAACAGACATTAGATTGTTACATTTCTGATCATAGATCGATTTCCCAACGACCCAACCAGTTACACTGGTACCAACAGCACTTGTGCTTGTTATCTATAGGGTAATAACACAGATCTGTTTGTATCTTTGTACCTATATGTACCTATTATTATTTATAGTTACCATTTGATGTTGAAAACAAAGAGGACGTGAAAAATGGATCACCACGAACAGCCAAATTTCCGAATGGAACGAATCCCATCACCAAGATCTTTCTACAGGAGTGAGTTACCAGAGTGAAACTTTAACTGTAAAACCTTTTCAGGGATATGAATAAAATGTTGGGGTAACATCATTTTGATATATGGAGTAAGAGGAACAAAACAGCGCTACTCACAGAGGTGTGGAAAAGATAAAATCCAAGATTTATTCACATCACTTTAAAAACATGGATACATGTTGCCAGTTCACCTGCCTGACGTGTTTCGTGGGCTGGCACCATGTATCCATGTTTTTAAAGTGATGTGAATAAATCTTGGATTTTATCTTTTCCACACCTCTGTGAGTAGCGCTGTTTTGTTCCTCTTACTCCATATATACGGACCCGCACCCGCACCTGGGGATGTCCTTGTTATACAGCATGCACCAGGGGGTGAGTTACGAGTGCCGCCCACACAGGTTTCCAGTGTGTTTGTTTAACATCATTTTGCCTTTGAAGTTTTTGGGAAAGAGTGGAAAGAATGGAAGGACTCGGCTTGGAGCAAGATTTGGAGCCTCGGAAATAATGAGACATCAATTCTTTAAGGTACTTTTGTATTTCAGACATTTAACATGAGATGAACAAAGAAAGATCTCTGGGGATCGGCCAATCAGGGATTAGGGTTTGTGTTTGATTCTGATCCATCATAAAAAGCAAAAGCTAATTATTTACTTTGTATTTCCCATTGTTTAGGAAATTGAATGGGATAAACTGATGGAAGCAAAACTCAGCCCCCCATCCACCATCAAAGCCTAATTTATCTATAACATTAAAAGCAGAGCCTGGTGTGAATGGATCTATCATTGTAATTTGTAACGAGATGTATAATGTGAAGCACTCTAGAAGAAATGTAATACCTCCATATACCCGACCTCCTTTTTTCTCTATTGTACTGTATTTACTACAAATAAATATAAAGAATTAAGCTTTGGTTTGACTTTGCTTTCCTAGTACATAAAATTAGATTTAGTTCAAACAGGGATAATTGTAACAAATTAAGAGATTTATTAAAGGAAAAGTTAAAATCCATTTTTATAAGGTGCCGTCTTGTACTGTGGGCCTGCACACAATTGGACAAAGAAGGGCCCTGCGTACAAGATGGGCCCTCTGCACAAGAAAGGCCCTGAGCAGGAAAATGGCCCTTAACACAAGAAAGGCCCTGCGCACAAGAAAGGCCCTGAGCAGGAAAAGGGCCCTTAACACAAGAAAGGCCCTGTGCACAAAGATGGGCCCTGCCTGTGCACACATACACACTAAGACAGAAATATACACACAGACAAACAGACAGAGACAGACAGTGACACAGACACATACATATACACTGACACAGTTAGACACACATACAGACAGACACACAGACAAATAGACAGACACAGACAGACAGACAGACACAACCTCTCTTCCCCCCACAGGTCGAGGCACTTTACCTTGGCTGGCAACCAGAAAATGAGGAAAAAACTGCAGGGGACTTGTCTTCCCGGGTGGATGGTTCCATTGAGCTCTGGTCGGGTAAGGGACATAACACTTATGTGCAGGCGCAAGTCTTACGTCACTTACGCGACCAGAGTTCAACGATCGGTCCCATTGAGCTCCGGTCATGTACAAGAAGGGCCCTGCGCACAAGAAAAGCCCTGCGCACAAAGATGGGCCCTGCCTGTGTACACACACAGATACACAGAAACACTCAGACAGACACATAGACATATACACACAGACAGGCACAGAGACAGACACAGGCACATAGACACAGACAGACCTGCTGCTGATACCTCGGTTGCCTAGAACTGACTTAAACCTTTTTTCTTTTACCAATAAAACCTATATTATATGTAAATGAACAGGCAGACAATCTTTTTTGGTGAAATAAATGGCCACAGCTTTATTGACACATTATAACATCATGTGATCAATTAATTAGCCAAATTATAATTTGCATCCTTGCATATTAATTATATGTAAAACCCCCAACTAGCCGTAGCCATTGCTAAATGCCAAGCCTCTGGATCCCCAGAGGGCATGTAGCGGCTCAACATAACCTCTGCAAGGATGCCCCTGCCGCTGTGACTCCAACAAAACTTTTTTCCCTTTTCCAAAACCATAAATTAACTTCATAATAAATAGGGAGGGAGGGTGGGGAGATTCTCCTCCTGCTAGCAATTTACACAAAATGGCACTTGCTTCCTCGTGCTCCACCCCCTTTATAGTCCCGGTGACGTCAGTGCTGACGTCACCGCTCGCGCCATTTTCCCGGCTCTCGCGAGACCAGCCGGGCCAATCCGCGAGCGCGTCGCGACGCAACGACCAGAATCCAACACAGGGGGAGGAGGAGGTGGAGCTACCCGCGCAGACTACAACTCCCAGCATCCTCGCGGGAGCGGTGCCGCAGGTCAGACGCTCCTGCCCCCTAACTCGGGTCGGAGCTACCAGACAGAGACACATACAGATACACAGACACACAGTCAGACACATATAGATACAGAAACAGGCACATAGAGATACACAGACAGTCAGACACACAGACAGACAGATACACAGACAAACATGCAGGAAGACACACACACCCTCTCTTTTACTTGCTGTTTTAGAACAGCTACCACTATTAGCTTCTATTAGCTGAGCTCAACTAAAAGAACCGAGGAGAGCAGGTCTAAAACCGCAACTAAAATCTGACAGGTAGATGTTAGGATGAACACTGGGTGCACTAGTCCCTAAGTGGCCTTCTCTACTGACTCCTATGCTATTTATGGGTATCTCCACCCCTAAAATTAACTTTTTACATAGCGTAGGGCATTCCAATCCCACCTCCAACTGCTTACTTACAGTCCTTCATTCCCCCGGTGCTCTGCTCACGGATTCCTGCTAGCCGGAAACAGCAAAGAGGGGCAGGACTGGCAGCCGCATGTGTGATTGGCTGCCCGGCAGCCAATCACAGATGTGGCTGCTGGCTATGCAGCCAGCCAGGGGAATGAATGACTGTAAGTTTATTTCAAGGGCTTGTTTTACATTACAGAAATACATTTTAATGGTAGGGGATAAGGCAGACAGAAGGGATTGGAAGGGAGGATGGGAAAGGGCTCCCCTGCGCATTTCACATTCCTCCTGGAGAACAAGGAAAAAGCAGGGACCGGATGACTCACAGACAGCTCCTACTCTTCACTTTTTGCAAATTTTGATAATCACTGCAAGAGAACCATAAGGAACAGAGATGTAAGGTGAACACTACACACTGGGGGTAGTAGGTTCAGTTTTTGGGGGGTGGACATGTCCTTTAAGACTAAATTGAAAAAATGAAATTTTGCCTACAGGAAAGAGGAACATGGAAATAAACATAATACATTCATAGACTTAATATTTATCATCTTAGCTGAATGAAGTAGTAGAGGCCATGTAGGTGTAAAACAAACTCAGAGAGAGTACAAAATCCCTTTCATTAAAAAATACACCTTCATTTACTTATTTATTAATGTTTTGTTTATAATCCACAGGGCTGCCATTCTCATGAGGATGAAAAATCTGCTCAGTGTTTCCCTTTAATTGAGGTCTATCCCTATCACACAAACTAATTGTGAGGAGCGATTTTCTCCCCCCTAGGTGCCCAGTTGGTCGATACAGTTTAGCGGGCATCTATACAGGATATTATAACTGTAGACAAAATGTAAATGTGATCCTAAGTTCTGCAGGTTCTGCAGTACATAAAGCAAAGTGATAAGATCTGCAAGTCCTTAGGCTGCAAGCAATAAACTAAAGAGTGAAATAGGAATTGTGCAATCTCTTTAAATGGAATAGATATTTCATAATTCAAGGAAACCAAATGTGTAGTTTCTTGAGGTTGGTTACAGACACTTAACAGACTATCAGGGAGATCTAATAAAAGTTATTTTTGTTTAAAATGGTGCTAATTTTGCCCCAACCAATCAGATCTTATTTAACATTTGAAAGCTAACATCTGATTGGTCGGGGCAAAATTAGCACCATTTTTAACGATAGTCAGGCTCCTTTCGCTATTCCATATCGTGTTTGCGAATGTGGGTAAATGGGCTGGCAAGCTTGATACTGAATTGCGAGCGTCGGATTTGCGGGTGATTTTTGCGTAACCTGCGCATCCGATGCTAATATGGATTTAAACTCCATATATTTGCCCAGTGAATTTGGGTATACCAATAACTTTTATTGAATCTCCCTGTATGTGTTTTAATGAATAATTTGCCTTGTGGTCTTTCATCGGTTTGCCTTACCTCTTACAAAGACATGAACATTGGCTGCTGTGGTCCCATTGATTTTGACATTGATGAATTTGTAATGACAGCAGTAAGAGCCAGTGTCATTAGCTTGAGATCCAGTCAACTTGAACACCTTGCAGTAGGGTTTCCCAGGAATTCCCTCACAGTCTTCCTCTGTCACACTGCGGGTATCACTGAAGTTTACAGTCACCCTTGAGTCTTTTTCCTTGGTGTCTTTTTCTTTAAACCCCCCTGGCCAAGACCACTGCAGGGGTCTCTGTCCCCTAGAGAGAAGAAAATAGAAACCACTTTAATATTATTGGAACTGTAGTTGGTAACATTCACAGTTCACCAGATTAGCTGGTCAGCTCCTGACCATGTACAAAGATATTTTGGGTTTATCGTGTATACAAAAGTGTCCTGCTTGGTGTTTCATTTGTTTAGTTTGCTATAAATAAGATCAGTAGCAAACTTTAAACCTTGAACTCAAAACTATTTTAAGGCTAATACTTGTGCTTTTTATTATAAATTAATTTCCAGTTAGATCTGCATATAGTACAATTCTATTCCCCTCTCTCTTCGTCAAGAAACCTCAATAAACAAGTTTAAATCTAACCTGTCAGTCTATCTCTCTGAGCACAGCACATCATAGGACTGTTGATACTGCACCAGTTATTACTTTAGCACTTCCACCCTTTCCTATGTATCTGTATGTTAAACACCTAAGTAAATTGTAAGCTCTACAGGGCAGGGACCTCTTTCCTCGTGTTACATTTTTCATGCTTATTTATTTATGTATCTGTTAATTGTCCTCCATGTTGGAAATGTTGTACTTTATATTGTACAGCGTTGAGTCCTAAAGTGGCTCTATATAAATAAACATATACATACATACAAAAGTACAGCAAGCAGCTATCTGTGACCATTTTTGTGCAGGTTCTTTTGATGGTTCAATCTGGAGATGAGTTCTGGTTTAAAGAAAAAACCTGGTTTCGATTTCCATATTGAAAATATGCAGATTTGGCAGAATTTTTCCGAATTTCAAGAAAAATTGTGGTTGAAAATACAAAATCTGTGGGCAAATATTCTAAATTCATGGTTGTAAAAAAAAAATTCTGTTCTAACGTGCAAATGAAATCCGAAAGGTGAAAATTGTGGTCTATAATTCAAAAAATTTTGTTTTAATTGGGTATGAATCAGATTTTTAGCTTTTAGTGATTTCACAAACTTTATCGGAACTGCTGGTGTTTCATTCACCTCTATTGGAGACCTCCGGTTTGTAGTCTACAAGCTAGAATGGGTAGTTTATGACACAATTTTAATGCTGTCATTTATTTTAGAGTGTTCAAACACTGGATTCAATTCCAGATTGCGACTGTTTTTTTGCTGGCCATAAAATGATTAGATTCAAAGTTCCATCTACAGTATCTGTATTTAAAAAGTCCATGCGACATTCCCCATCCTGACCCATGTCGTTAATGGAACATTGGGAGTTTCCAATTTCATTGCCGATGAGCCACTGTAATCAGACCGGATCCAATGCTTATTTAAGGTGGTGAGTTCATATCTCTGTCATGGGTGGATTCACAAATAATACAGGGATGGGAATTTTCTTGCCTCTAAAGAGGCGCCTGCACTGCAAAACATCAAACTACTTATATTGGCTTTAAGATGGAATTTTGCATTGTGCTTCACCCTGTTCTTTATTACAAATTTAGCCAGGCACATCTGTTTGCAGAAATGCAATTTTCTTTGATTCTTAAAGGGCATGTTCGCCCCTTTTGATAATTTTTAATATGTTGTAGGGCTAGTTCCCCCAGCCCCACCCGCTATATTGTATTTTCAAGAAAGTCCCCCAATTGTTACTTACCTTCCCTCTCTCCTCCGCCGCAATTCATGGCCTTCTGCTTGTAAAGAACTGCAAGCAGGGGGCTGGACCTGCAGCCAATCACAGATGCGGCTGCCGGCAGTTCAGAACGCCAAAGGAGAAAGGGAAGGTAAGTAAAGATCGAGGGACTTTCTTACAAATATTTTATAGCGGTTGGGGCTGGGGGAACTATCCCTAATATGTGGGAAAGGGTTTTTACACTAGGGGGAGGGAGAACAAAACGGGTGGGAGAGGGAGGGAGAGGGAGGGGGGGGGGGAGTGTGGGGGTGTTCTGGGAAATTCCAAAAGCCTCTGAGAGGACAGCTCAGAGGCGGAAACAATTTCCCTGGTGGCCAGACTCCTGGTGGGCAGTTTTTTTAACTTTGGGGGAACATTACAGGAGAACCATTTAGAGCAGGGATGTAAGGTAAGGATTTTTATACACTACACAGTGGGGCCAGTAGTGGGTTAAATTTTAGTTTTGGGGGTGGACATGCCCTTTAAACATTCATTTATAAATTTATTATTTTCCTACAAACAACAATCTTTGATCCCTAACCAAAAACGAATTGCCGCCTTGCTGACAACAATTTGTTTTAAACCTAACAATCTTTAAGGGACAACTAAAACCTCAGAACAACATTGAATTAGAAGGCAGATCTCCTTGATATAAAAGCAGTAATCAGTGTCTCCCCTCTCATTTTAATATGGTTGAGAAACTTAACTTTCTAACTTGAGGTTTGTGTCTTACAGTATTTCCCAGTGTTCCAGTTTCACACAGTGTGGTCACTGACCATTATGTTCATTACACATGCTCAGTCCTAAGATACTGCAGGAACTTGGTACAGTTGGTCACACCCACTAGTAGCCTGAAGCCAATCCTTTTACTGGGCAGAATAGGCAAGCAAACATGTGACTGAGATTAGAGGTGTGACCAGTCAGTGTACATACAAGAAGTTATTTCATCCAGTTATTCAAGTGGTAACATTTACTTTAATGCTGTTTACTGTATTGCTTTTTAACAGTTTATTGGATATGTTCAGATTCTGGAGTGTAAAAATATGGGTTTATTTCTCCTTTTTCATGAGGCTTAAAGGGGAAGTTCAGTGCAAATACATATGCTTTTCAGAAAAAAGAGCAGTATCTTTCCATCCCAATGACCTTAATCTGCCAATTAAGCATTGTTTCTGTGTATAAATTTAAATGCAACAGAAATACTGACTTCCTGTTTGCAGGACCCCTAGTAGAGACAGTTATGGTCTTGCCCTTGACCCAGCGCCTGGGTTGATTCAGTTGCTCAGTAGAGACCTGAGCATCTTTGACCCATCCAACAGCCAATCAGTAGAAATTACTGTTAGAAACATTTCAAGGAAGTGGTGCATCCTGGGAAGAAGAAGGACTGTTAGAACCTGAAATGTCAGCTCACTAATGGCAACAGCAGGGAACATCAAAGGGTATGGAATAAACAGATTTTTCAAAATGGAAGAGAATATGTAGAATAACTAAGAAGGCATTACACAAATTAACAATTTAACAAATATTGATAATTTCCACTGTACTGTCCCTTTAATTTATGAAGGCACAAGGTTATGTCATGTAATAAAATGTAAAACAGAAAAAAGAACCATCCAACTACACATATAGAACATTTCTCATCCTCATCTGAATTGTCTCCATAGAGCAATTATAGGGTTAGAGAATGAAATGGGAGAAGCCAAACCATCTACCACCACAATAAGAGGCCTTTGTATTACAATCCCCAAACATAAAGTTCAGGATTGTTCAGTATGTGTTGCTTTTGGAAACAGAACTAAAATGAGGCTGAACCTACAATATGTACTCAGTCACTGCCAAGTTGGTAGTTCCATGTAAATCACTTAAAGTGGACCAACTAAACTGGACCCAGGTCCCTTCCCCGGTGGCATATACATTAGTTGAGATTTTCATGTAACTTCCTGACTAACCGAAAGCCTCAGCCTTCCATCTTGCTGGCACCTGCAACCCATTGTTATAATGCTGCAATGGGTTAATATTAATACAATATTTTCAGGGTGGTCCATATTTTGATTTTGCAGGGAACAGATGGAATTAATTATAGAAGTGGGAGAGAAAATAAATAGCATCAAATTTGAAAAATAAAATGGAGAATAAGGACTCAGAGGGGAGAGATGAGAAGCTTGGCTTACATCCACCCAAGTTCCTAAATAGAAAGGCAATATCTCTCCCTTTAATTAGAATTAAATATAATAAGGTCCCTCAGCTCCACCTGTGAGTTCATTCCAAGAACAAGCACTATTTTGGAACAGACCCTGTAGCAGTTGCGCGAATAACATAGTTAGTGACTAACAACTTTTATGGAATGAAAGGGTGAAACTATTTGAACTTGGGATCTACTGAGAATTTTTGCAATTTTTGTAGAGTTCGATTAAGAATTAATTTCCCCCAACTTAATACAAATATATATATGTATAAATTGTATTTATCGTACAATTACGCTAAATAGTTTTAAATTAAAAAGAGAGACGGATCTCATATGCAAGAAAAAGAAAACTGTTTCAATGAGACTATCCATCATATCAATGCAATAAATTGTCCTGGTGGCCCTAGTCTACAACCATTTGTTTAGAAGGATCCATTGGACATGTAGCACGTTTTTGTCACCATGCAGGAATATGAGAGGAATTTGTAGGTTCTCACATTCATAGCACTGGATATGCTATTTGGATTGAGAATTTTTGTGGACTCCTTTAGACCTATTTACTCTACAGACTTCACACAAATATCCTCACACTGCCTACTTAAATCTAAAACAATCATATGAATACTTTTGAACTATATCCTTCAATGGAGAGCATTTAAAGGATATAGAACATTTTGCTCCCATTCTGTCCCACAATCCAAGCCCCATAACTCTCAAAGGAATTGCATAGAAATTACAGAGAGCAAAGTGTGGACTCTATGGACTCTATAGCATGAACTAGACTCTAGAGAATAAACAAAAGAGAGAATTTAAAAATCCATGTTGACCCCCTTAGCAAGCCAAAAAAAAAAAAGTGTTTAAGCTGTTGAACATTGCTTGATAAGGTCTCCACATTGTTGGCAACCACCCTCTGGCTATGAATAAGGTAATAGATATTGCAAACGTTACTTCATCATTTTATCAATTTCAGTATTTTTAAAACTAATCCCCGTAACGAACATTGAAAAACTTAAAACTTGCCATAAATACAAAAACATCTGGTCTGCATGTTTTTTGCTTAGTAGGAGAATGCAGCCTTGAAAGGTTGCGATGTTAACCCACCATGAAGGTGTTACCATCTCAAACCTACTGTACATTTCCTCATTGCAGCCATAGATTTCTCCCAGGATGTAGCAAACTTTTGATTTGCTGTTGTATTTTCTTACAGCCCGGATTTGGAGTTTATCAGAAAACAGACTGAATTATGTCAGAATACAGGTAGGATGATAGCTATGTTCCCTAGGTGCGTCAGGGGCATAGGCATAGAGAAAAATAAGCCGTATGTATTAATTCAGAAAGTACTGGGAAAACATTCATATTAAATAGGATTTAAGGGTTGAATAAAGAGAAAGTTTAAAGTCCAACCTTTTTAGCCTACCCATTTTCCCTACCTAACAGATGATCCAGAGGAAGGCAAAAATTCCTTCTGACCCTAAATCTGAAAGGATCCCTTGATCAACCAGACTATTAGGGTTATTCAATAAAAGTTCTTATAGTTTCAAATGGTGCTAATTTTGCCTTAACTAATCAGATGTTTTTGGTTTCCAAAGTCAAATAAGATCTGATTAGTTGGGGCAAAATTAGCACCATTTTAAATTAGAACTTTTATTGAATCTCCCTATATATTAAAGGGCATGCCCACCCCCAAAACTGAAATTAAATCCCATACTGGCCCCACTCTGTAGTTTAATAAAATCCTTACCTCACATTTCTGCTCCAAATGGCTGCCCTTCTATTCCCCTCCAAAGGCCAAGAAACTGCTGTGTAGAGGCTGCGAGTGACTAATCCTGTGCCTGGCTCAGCCTCAACCTCGTCAAGGTTTGAGGCAAGCGCAGGAAAGTCCTCACCCCCTCCCTCTCCCTCCCGATTTTGTCTCCCTCCCCCTACCGTTAAACCCCATTGATATTATGTTTTTCCCCTTCCCCAGACCCAACTGCATTACTATTCTGCACAGAAAGTCCCCCGATCTTTACTTACCATGCCTCTTTCCTTCGCCGGTCTGAACTCCCGGCAGCCACGTCCGTGATTGGCTGCCGGTCCCGCCCCCTGCTTGCATTTCCGTGCAAGCAGAGGGCCGGGGCTGTCAGAGGCACGGTAAGTAATGATCAGGGGACTTTCTGTGCAGAATAGTAATGCGTTTGGGACTGGGGGAAGGAGCAGTACATAATATCAAAAATTATGTACAATAATGTTCAAAATCTTTTAGAAGGGTATCCAGCCCAATATTTAATGAACTTGCCATTACCACATTTGCCATCCTCAAAAAGATGGAAATGACTTAATACATTCAAGTTTATTTATATTTTCACTCTAGTTTTTAGTGTAGAACAGGTGGCAACAACACACTAAAGTTTTGTTACCCATAAATCTATGCAAATTGGTTTCAGCTTCACTGAACTGCCCAATTAAAATTCAGCAGAAGTTTATAGAAACCAGTAAGTTCTTCTCACATTCTTGTACATTTTTTACTGCCCGTCTTTTTATCTCTGTTATTATTCTGAAAGAATATGTTGGCATCATACTGCTAGAATATAATAATATAAACAGCATTTGCTACACCAGCTGACTGCCAGCTCTCCTGCCATGGCTTTTTAAATACATACATATTTGGAACTGGAGCACTTAAGGAAATGTGATCTCTGATAAAACACAGGGAAAATGTTTTGCTATTTATTCTATCAGTTCAAGTCCAACTACCCTTAAAAAAAACCCACTCCTTACAATCAGCATAACAATAAACCACAGGCTGAAAGCCTACCATAGCAATCGAAACCACACTAGGAATCTAACTCAAAAAGAAACATGAAGTGCCCTTTAATCTGCAGATAGAACGACTTGACACCTATATTAACCATGTCAAGTGGTAACAGCAATCAACACAATGGTCACAACCGAAATAATCCTAATTATTTAATAAAGCAATGTAAAAGATCCATTGATGTCCTTTAAATACAATATAATACTTTTATGGGGTTAATCTGTGCCAGAGCTTGTCCGTGTTGACCAAAAAGTAGATTCATTTACAACTGAAAGGATTATGGGGTAAACAGTTGGACTGGTACTAATGGTGTTGGGCTTTTAGGGCTCTGGGTTGAGCTAGTGGGCAGAGATGAACAAAACCATTAAGTTTTCTATGATTATCGTTAGTAGTAGGTAGTGGTAACCAGATGTTGAGGGGTGTTCGGAGTGTTACTAATCATATGGTTATTCACTGGGGAAAACTGCTTAGACCAGGGGTGCCCAACCTGCCCTAGGCTAGGAACCACAATAATCCCATCCCAGGCACCGAATGGGAACAAAGGTAAGCCCCATCACTAAACCACACAGACTCCCCTGGACTACACAGGCCCCTCACTGGTTCTCTAGCCAGCCACACTGAACTGTAGGTTGGGCCCCACTGCATTAGACAGTGCATTGTTCACCCACTATCAAACAGTACATATTCAAAGCATACTTAAAGGAATTTTAAATATTTAGAATAGGCTAAATAGCTAATAATTTTTAAGCCTCTATTTAATATAATCCCTTCACTATAATTATACTAAACTGTAGTACAGTATTGTTAAGGTCAAATGGCAGTTACTAAGTCTGATGGGATATACAAGGGCTTATAATAGGAGGTTAAAAAGTTTCCCCATGCAATAAAATTAGCCAATCAAATGTTACCTAAAAGTGCAGTAGACCAGTAAAAAAATCATATTGGCTGTAGCAGATCATCCAATTCACTCACCTCTATATTTGCTGTCATTGTAGACAGTTGATCTGTTCTGTCCAAGGTATTTCATTTTGGTCAAGATGTTTGGCTGGACAATGGATTTCCATAGGCAGACTTTGTGAATATTTGTATGACCGTGACCATATTTTGATGAAGTTTTTGATTCCCGGTAAAGCTCAGTAGAGTTTAGATTAGGCATTTCGTAGCCAAACTCCTTTTATCCCCTAAGTGCTTTTCCCATTATGTAATGAGCATGTTGTGTATTACACTTAGAAAAGGCTTTTGTTATTGTTCAGCTGCACAGTAGGGATCGTGTATTTTGGGTGATTTACTGTGTTGGACTTTTTCCAAACATAACGTTTTTTCATTAAAAAGTCCAAAAGTTTTCATTTTAATTTGGCATGACCACAAAAATTTTCCATGTAGCTACATCATCGACCGTGATTATTTTTTTGTATTTTATATGGTATTAAGGCTGGACATGTTCAATGGCTTCCTACAGTACTTCCTGCCTTCGTTATGCAGTATAAAGGGTTGACCTTACATGGTCCTTTAGCTATTGTGGATTTACAGTAAGTAAAACTGAACACTAAATTCAAATGACCATGGGTGGCGCCATGTTCTACCAATCCTAATTCTTCTAGAGTTGTTTTCAGAATTGATTTAGTCTCCATGTATCTTCTCGATAACAGTTATGTGGTAACTTTAAAAGGCCCCTACTGGAAATGATAGGTTTAACCTAAAATCATTGGAATGCAAAATCATTAACCTGAAATAGATGTCCCATGATATTCTGTAATTTAATTAGCAGTTGCCAATGAAAATTTCTGTATTTCATCATCAAAATTTCTTGTCACCTGAAGAAGGGGGTTATACCTCCCATTGTGGGTTTTATCAGCACTAGCAGTGGCGTAACTAGGAATCAATGGCCCCCCAGAGAAATCATGATCGGGCCCCTTTCCCTGCTTCATCTACAGTATTGGCTCCCAGGCCTTCTGCAGGGTCTGCTCCCTTGGTAGTTGTATATTGTATATAGAGGTATGCATGCTATGTGTATAGTATTCATAAGGTTGTGCTGGATTACAATGTGGTATATAACAACTTATGTGTTATAATGTGTGGTGTATTGCTGGTATATAATATATTAGGGTCTACAGTCTACAAATGGCCCCATGATGATTTTAAGTACTGACAGGAAACCAAATGGTTAAACATTTTCATGATTGTTACCAATCGTTACCATTACTGTTACCATTACGGCTTTCTTTTTTTGAGACAGCCTTAATAGCGGGTGATACGCATCAGTGGGGCTGGTCTTAGTCTGATGTTAGCAATAGGACGTCCCGATTTTACCTACCATTTACCATGGGTGCTGCCTCTTGGGTTTTGCGGCGCTACTGAGATTTCATAAGTGAGATAAGTATATGACTAATGTATACTTGTATTACTGTGACCACTTTCTAATAGTGTCTTACCTAAAAACATACAGTAGTTGGTACATTTGTCCCATTTCTTACTGTTTTCATTCCAGCTTACTGTATATATGTATTTACAACTATCTTCCTAGCACCTAACTTATGTACAATATGTTTTTAGTCTTGTATTTCCCTAGTATTTACCAACAGTGCCCTGCTTCGTGGTTGTTTAGTTTTTAATTAACTGAAGACATAAATGCATGGGCATGTCCACAGTAAGAATGTAAATACCGTATATACTCAAGTATGAACCGAAAATTATTACCTTTAAAACTATCCTGAAAGTCTCGCCTCAGCATATACTCAGGTCTGGGCTGATCTGGATACTTGAAGGAGCAGCTGGACAAAAACACATAGCCCTGGGAAAACTAAAGCTGTAACCAGTAACACAGAGAATCCTCTTGATTTCGGTGGGTTAGGCAATTGTTGTCCTGCTCGCTCATAGATCAGCCCAGACTGCAAGGGTAGTGGAAAAATAACTGTAGCTGTGTATGGGACTTTCTATGGGGCTGTGTATGGGACTTTCTATGGGGCTGTGTATGGGACTTTCTATGGGGCTGTGTATGGGACTTTCTATGGGGCTGTGTATGGGACTTTCTATGGGGCTGTGTATGGGACTTTCTATGGGGCTGTGTATGGGACTTTCTTTGGGGCTGTGTATTGGACTTTCTATGGGACTATGTAAGGACTACTAAAGAGAGGTGGACTGCTCTTAAAGGGGTATTAAACTATTACACTTCTAAATTTATACCGGTGTAAAAAAAATGATGTCTGGTCAGGGAAAATGGAAAGAAAGAATAGGGCATTTAACATCTTGAAATCAGAGGGACAGACAATGTGATACCATTAAATGGGGAGAATTAAGAGAACAATAAAGGGAATGTAGGGGCTTGACAATGCAGGCAGACTGAGAAGTTAGGGCTGTTTACATTGGAGAAGCAGCAATTGCGTGGATATATGATTGCTTTATACAAATATATTAATAGGCCATATTATAAACTTTCTGATGCATTATTAACAAATAGATAATTTCAGAGGAATTTTGGACATCCTTTAAGATTAGAAGAAAAGAAGTTTAATCCTAAGGTTTCTTTACATTAAGAACAGTAAAACAGTGAAACTGTCTTCCAGTAGATGTGGTAATGGCAAGTTCATTAAATTGCTTTAAGAGGGGTCTGGATAAGTTTCTAAGAGTAAAAAATAGAGATACTATATAAGATTGAGAATTACTGGTATTAATACATATACTGTAGTTCTGGTTGGTACAGGGATACTATATAAGATTGAGAATTACTGGTATTAATACATATACTTTAGTTCAGGTTGGTACAGGGATACTATATAAGATTGAGAATTACTGGTATTAATACATATACTGTAGTTCTGGTTGGTACAGGGATACTATATAATATTGAGAATTTTCTGGTATTAATACATATACTGTAGTTCTCGTTGGTACGGGGATACTATATAATATTGTCTGTCTAGATTAACTGTTAGGTAGGGTACGTCTTTATTCAACTTTCATTACTATGTTATTATGTCACTTAGTCAGCTTATTAAGTGCAGCCATCTAGTTAAATGTATACGGTAATACAGGCTAAATGGAAAACCACTCTACCCCATATTCAGCAGATAAAAGGTTGACCTGAATAGGAACATGACATTCTCTCAATTGATGAATCCTGAAAGTGCTTATTTTTTCTGCATGATGTATCCAGTATTGAGATTTGTATTTCCAAAGAAAACTGGGAAACCATTCAAATTCAATTCATTACAGAGCTAAAACATACAGTGCCCTGTTCTTTGGATCTGGAACAAGCATAAGTGATTATGGATTGTTTATCCTTGAATATTAAATCCTGGAACTGGAATCACTGTATCTATAAAAAAACTGTGCTCAGCTGAACTTACTGTACTGACAGTGACAGCTGCTTAGACTCTGACTATCAGCCGGCTCTCCTTCACTTCAGCACCGCCGGGAGACTCAGCAATTTGCACAGGCGCTGACACAGGCTTCTCAGGAGCAGTCCTTCTGTGTTCCCCTCCCCCCCAGTGTGATGCACGCAGAGACTTGGTTCCCCACATAGAGGGCAGCTGAGCAGGAAGTACATGCAGACACTGGCTGTGTGCACTAACTGTGTTACAATCGGGTCGACCCAGACATCGTTTCACTCAGGCAGTGTTCCGGTTTCTTGGGACTTTTCCCAGGACATTGGAATAGCGGGACAGCAACCTAAAATCCAGGACTATTGGTAACTATGCATAAATATCTACACCCATATAAACTTGTAGATATTTCACCTCAGCTCCACCTGCTCCCTACCCATAATCCTCTGTTATGGTACCTGCTCATTGTAACTTTACTGTCTCCCATAATGCAAGTTTACACAGTGGGTGGAGATTGAAATGTATATTCTGCAGGACATAGTAATAAAATCATGGACAGGTAACCAGTAAATCTCCAGAGGTTTGAAAACTATAACCAGCATTCCTTGGTTATAGAGTGAATGCTGGGAGTTGTAGTTTTTAAACCATTTAGATAACTACTGGTTACCTATCCCTGTCACAGATCAACAAGAAAACATTTGCAGATAAAGATATAAAATGAGCTGAGGCCAATGGGTAGGTAGAAGTTGGGGTCAGTAGAGGCCATGGGTAGGTAGTAGGGGACAGTAGAGGGCCATGGGTAGATAGTAGGGGACAGTAGAGGACCATGGGTAGATAGTAGGGGACAGTAGAGGACCATGGGTAGGTAGTAGAGGCATATGGGTAGGTAGTAGGGGACGGGTGGTAGAGGCCCATGGGTAGGTAGTAGGGGGAAGTAGAGGCCCATGGGTAGGTAGTAGAGGACAGTAGAGGCCCATGGGTAGGTAGTAAGGACAGTAGAGGACTATGGGTAGGAAGTTGGGGACAGTAGGAATATATTATATAAAGTGTACATTGTACTCTATAACAGGGATCTCCTACCTGTGGGCCAAATAACTCCCAGCATTCCACTACAGCACTTACAATATCAGAAGGCATCCAGGGAATGCTGGGAGTTGTTGCCTTCAGCCATTTGGATGCCTGCAAGTTGAAGACCCCTGCTATATTTTAGTGGTATGGTAGGTTTGTTACTATGAACAAATTTGGATATGAATAAAACATTTATTTTAACTTTTTGACTTTTTTTAAACTCCTCTGAACATATTTAAGGAAGATCAGGGTTATTTAATAAAATTTCTTATCGTTAAAAATGGTGCTAATTTTGCCCAACCAATCAGATGTTAGCTTTCAAATGTTAAATAACATCTGATTGGTTGGGGCAAATTAGCACCATTTTTTAACGATAAGAAATGTTATTGAATCTCTCTGTAAAAGTGCGTCAGGTCGGGTGCGTTACGGATTTTTCGGGTTGGGTGCAGGTCTGGAAAATTAGACCTGCACAGGACTCTAGTTTACGTGGTCAGGAATTTGATCGCTACCTGAACTTTACAAACCAACCAAGTCCATCTAATAATCTAGGAATTGGTTCAAGACTAATTAACTGATCACTAGAGATGAACGAAACTGATGAGTTTCATTCCAAAAGATGCTCCGCAGAACCTTAAATTTCTAAAAATCCAATTCAAACTCTCTCTTTGCACCCCTTTTCTTAATTCAACCCTATGTTTATTTCTATCTATTTTTTTTCTCTTATCTCTTCTCTGTCTCGGTATCACACCTCCATCCCTGGCTACTACACTACTAAGGAAAATATTGCATTTTATGAACATAACTAGAGATGAATGAAACTGCCGAGTTTTATTCCTAAAGCGGTTCTGCGGAACCTATTGAAGTTCAAAAGATAGGATTGAATTGGAAATTTTCTAATAATCTACATCATTTTTGAATTTTTTTCCTGTTTTTTCGAAGTTTCAATTTTCTAATTTTTCATTTTCTAATGATCGATGAAAACTTCTGAGTATCGCAAAAACATTGGATCCATGAATGAAACCAGGATTTATCACTTAGGGCTAGGCGCATGTGTTTTGTGCACGCGATTTTGGTTAAAATGGAAATTGCGGGAACGCAAAAATTCCTGTGGTTTTCGATGCGCACGCGTTTGCGCATGTGTTTGAGTTTTACGTGCAACATTTTTTACGCGAACGCATGCGTTTTATAATATCAAATTACAAAAACGCATGCGCAAATGCCGAGGAACGTGCGACAACACACAGAAACATCGCAGATGCAACCATGTGCGATAAGGGCACGGCCACACTGCGCTGCAAACGCAATCGCACATGCAATCGGACGCGTTTGCGATTCCGTTACGTTTGCGCATGCAATTGCGTATAAAAATGGTGATCACATGCGATTGTGTATCACAAACGGAAACGCAATTGATTGTGTTGCTGCGATTGCAATGTTAGCAAAAATCACATGCGCAACCGCACATGCAAAAAAAAACGTGCTAGTGTGGCCTAGCCCTAACGCTTGTGATTGCGTGCGCGATTTAGTGCATTGTAGTGGGGCCTCAGCCTTAACGTAACAAGAACTTCCTGTTACAACTAAGAAATGGAGTGAGAACAGTTCGGTAAAACCCTCTGCTCTACCAGGGTGGATTGATATAGATGTCATACTGGGGAAACAATGTGGGGTGCAGTTCAATGTGCTCCCCAAAGTACATGCTCATTGCAATGAATATTATAAAGAACAGTCATGAAATTTATTATCTTCTATTGTCCTTCCAATATTCAGCAAAGCTCACACCGCATAGCTTCTCTATATATTTGTTTTTAAACCAAGTAGCACGAGCTGCCATAATATTTACCTTGGCAGAGACCTCAGTAAAGAGGAACCCCCTGTGGTTTGAAACTGATTGCGGTGTTTAATTGAAGTCTATAAAGAATAACAATAGATCGGGTTTTCTTTTGTTTTTTTAAAAAAATAAGCAGAGGCGAATTTTCCTGAACATTAAAAAGTGAGACCTCTATAAAGGGAAGAAAAATCCCTATGGAATTATGGGAAAGGCACCTGCCCATAATAAAATTTGTAGGCTTTTTGCCTTTCATTATTTCTCTTCCCCTCCTTCCCAGAATCCCAGAGAATCATTATTTTGTGATTGCTCAGTAACTCAGTTTAATGGACAGACTCAGTTTGGGATCTATCCAATAGGAAAAGGTGCTTCTTGCAGAATATGTCTTCCCATTGGTTAGGTAGGCCCTGGGCAAGGGTGGTGGATCAACAACCATAAAGTTGTCCTTTAAAGTGAGGACATGGGTAGTTCATCCAGAAATTCATAGTTTAAAGTTACAGCTATCATTCAGTTAGGAAATATAGATGTCTCCTTTACATATTGAATTGAATTTTAAAGTAAAAAACACAATATTCATTTGTTAACTAAAATGTATTAGTTAAGATTTAGTTCTCATTTAAATTAAAGGACAAATATACTCAACTTTTCCCCAATCCATAGCTGCATAGTACCCAGGGTGAGGATCTGAAATAATTACTGAACATCCGGTTTGATCCTCCTCTCTGCCACTGTCAGTGACTGTTTTCTATGCAGCCAATGGGAAGACACTCTCTATAAGTAGTATAAGGAGTACTGACAGTGGCAGAGAGGAGGATTGGAGGGAGACTTTGAGTAAATATTTCAGCAGTTAATACCCAGAGTTGAGCAATTAGTAATTTAAGGCCTTAAGCCTCATACTCTCGCTTGATTTTCGAGCGAGACACGAACCCGACGGCAGAGCGGTACACCCGTCAAACGGCCATTTCGGACGAGAATTGTCCGTGTGTGGGTCGTTCGCGATCCACCAGGCGGATATATTTTATATCGTATATATATATACCTGGAAAAAGGACACAAAATAAATGACCTCAAGTTTTTGGGTATTGACCATATACCTCCCCAAACAAGAGGTGGAAACAGGACTAATTTGTTGTTAAGAAAAGAAACTTTCTGGATCAAAACCTTGAACACCTTGACACCTTACGGACTAAACAAATTTTGTTCTTTCAAATATTTCATAGATGAACGATAATAATTAGTACTGCCTTAACCTTACTGACTTATTTATTTAGTTATTGATATATGGATATTTACATAGTGAGCAACACAGTAGTTATTTATGAATAGTGTATACCGTTGATTAATATATATTAGAAAGTATCTGTTTTATGCCAATTAATTCTTTTAAATTACTATTATTTTTATTTTTAATTCCCAATTAAATTATAAAGCACTTCTTAGCACTTCTTAGCATAGATTTTAATATCCTATTTATTATTAACACGATTTATTACTCTATTTTTCACTGGTACTTATAACTATTAAGCACTGTCACTTTAAAGGAAATTGTATTTAAGAATATTGTTGTCAGAGGGAGTGTCCTCCACTAATCACCTGTAGGGTATTTAAACCCTTTTAGTTGCACAAGATTGTAAGCTTGATAAAGGCCATTAAACCAAGGCCGAAACGTTGCTAAACTTTTTTTTGCACTATGCACTATTTTTGAAATTAATAAAACTTGTGAATAAGACCTGTGGAGCGTTGGTTACTACCTGTTTTTTCATTATATATATATATATATATATATATATATATATATATATATATATATATATAGTTTTGATTGTCTGAAGAAGGTACAGCTCACGTACCGAAACGTTACACTTTGGTGTACTCTGTGTATGCAACAATAAATAATACACAGACATTTAAGACTGATGTGCATGGTGTTTATTCCTTTGCTTATATATATATATATCGTCGGGTGTGCCGCTCTGCCGTCGGGGGTCGCATTCCTCGCTCGAAAATCGAGCGTGTGTACAAGGATTTACCCTGGGTACTATGCAGCTATGGAGGAAGAGGAGCGAGGGGGAAGTAAGCATAATATTTCTTTTTTTAATACAATATTTTTTTAAAAATGAACGTTATCTATTTATAAAACACGTTTGTGATATTTTTTGGTGTCGTTTTAAGGACATGGAATCTCTCGCATGCCAGCAATCACAGTTATTGCTTAATATATTTAAGTGAGTAGATTAAAATCACTGGTGTATTTCTAGGGCCAAATATTCTCATTGAATAACCTGTTTCCCATCGTATGCTAAATTGTGCAATTATATGAAAAAAAAAAGAATAATGAATAAATCTTCCATAAATGACTGCTTTACAAAACATTTTTATAATAAATTGCAGTTTAGCTATACACTATATATATATATATATATATATATATATATATATATATTTATATATATATATTTTTTTTTTTTTTTTTTTTTTTTATGACCTTAGTTGCCCTTTTTTGGCCAGGCCCTAGTAGTCTCCAAGAAATCAACATTCCACCACTTACCTGCAGCTGATGGTTAATGTATCATTCGAATTGATGACAAGTTCGTTCTCTGTGATGTTAAGAATAGGTGGGGTCATAGAATATCCGCACACACGATCTACAGGGAATAAAAGAAGAAGGAGATTATTCACACAGAGGCTTTTGTTTCACGTCACTATTGAGTTCTGCTAATTAAAGTTGAAAACTCAGCCATGTTGGGTGAAATTTACCCCACTTCCCACCTGTGTCAACATTCTTATGAAAGCAACAAAATGATACAGAGGCAGAGAAACTGGAGAGTGGTTAATGTCAGATTGACTGCGGTAAAGATTTTATTCTAATGGCGCTTTTTTGGCTAATTAACCACAGAGAGGCTTTGTTAAGCATGTAGCATAGTTGAATAGAAGAAATCTCATCATTCCATTAGACTGCTATGCAAACTATTGAAGTTCTAAAGTAGCCCAGAAGTCTGTTTTTATTTTGAAGATTCCAGTTAAATTCAGTAACAGAAAATAACTGCAGATTATTTAAGTGGAGCTGAGCTGTCTAGAAACACTATTGGTGACCATATGCATCATAGGCCGATTCCCGGTATTGCCCCGTGTAAAGTGTCCACTGACTTGATCAGCGCCGTTTTATTTATTGGGCATATCACAATTTTTTATATATTTTCAACATTATCATCCGCGATTAGTCCACGTATGGCCACCATAAGACTATATATCCTTCTATCTATGAAAATCAGGTAGGTGCTACCTAATAGTGATTTAGAAATGGACATGGTTTAGATTCGGAACTGCCGGTTTCAAAAATCCGCAGATCCACCAAATTTTTGAAAATTGGAAAAAAATCTAAAATTTATATTGAAAATGCTATAGAAAATTCCAATAGGTTCCACAAAACTTCATCTCTACTACCTTACGGTCTGTGCAAGGCCACATATAGTGACCTCATTGGTTGGTTTACATTGTGTGTATGGGCGAAACAATCAGACGTTTCAAACGAAAATTTCCCTTGGTCGCGGTTGGCCCATAGAGATGGGCAAAACTGCTAAAATCCATTACACCTGCGGATTCACGGATTTTCAAAAAAATTTGTAAATTTGCGGAAAAACCTATTAAAATAAATGGGAGGAAAAAATCTACACATATCCACCTAAATATTAGGCAAAATAGCAATGGTAACTTACTGTAAATTTCTCTGGGACCTGGGAAATGGTCTGGGGAACATGTCCCTGCGGGAAGAACAGCAAAAAAGAGGAAGTGTCCTAGTGGCACTGACAAGTGCCTTTGTTGGGGGTCCTGCAGCTTCATGTCTTCTTTCTTCCCAACCAGTGACACCAACTTTGTGACACTGATGTTGCCAACACCGGGCGATGCCACTACTGCCGCCAGTGACACAGCCGTTGCTGGCGACATCAGGGGAGTTGGTGTCGCCGGCTGGGAAGGAACCGTTGATGCCACCAACGTTGGTGGTGTCACTGGTGCCCGCAGTGACTTCATCTGGTGTCGGCAACATTAGCAAGCAGAGTTGGTGTAGCTGGCTGGGAAGAAAGAAGACATGCCACAAGGGCTCTTCTTGATGGACGCAACTGTTCGATCATTGCCGTTTTGAAATGTTGGGAGGTATGTTTGTGAGCACATCCTCGAGTGCACAACTTAAACGGAGAGTGCACATGAAATTCCAAGTGCAACAGCAACTGAATGGTACAAGCAATGTTGGAGCTAAACAGCCTAAAATGTAGATTGATATAATATCACTCCAGTGTTATGACTAGTATCATAAGTCCGGCAAGACTTCATCCCTTCTCAGCCTTAACAAAATTCTGATCTGTCTTATCCAGTACAGTGAGAAATGGAGCAATTCCAGTCTCCTCTATAAGCAGTATTATTTATAATGTTATTTAAGTGCATAGAAATTTATTTAGAGCAACTAAAGCCTCACAACAACATTAAAGGGCATGCCCACCCCTCCTGCAATATAAGTATGTAACAGTTTCAAAACAAACCTGGTTTTGATTTGAAATTGCCGATACAACTGAATTTTTAAAACTGTGAACTTATCTGAAGATAATCAAATATTCAGAAAAACAGAAGTATTGTGTTGAAAATAAAAAATTCCAAGTGAAAATTAAATCATTGTGAAAATTCCTAATTTATTGGAATTGAATCGGATTATCAGAGTTTCAATATCTGTTGTATTCACTTAAATCAACTGGGCTTGAAGTTTAGTTCCTGAAGATGTTTTGCTAGTCATCTGACTGGCTTTCTCAAATTAGAATGACTTGTACAAGAATCTGTTGTAATAAATACACTGGAAAGTCCCAATTAGCATAATTCTTATACAAGTCATTCTGAATTGAGAGATCCAGTCGGATGAGTAGTGAGACGTCTTCAAGAACTTAACTTAAAGTCCAGTTGATCTCAATCTCACAGATATACCATGACCTGAATGAATGAATATCACAGATATCCCATGACCTGGATGAATGAATATCACAGATATCCCATGACCTGGATGAATGAATATTTCAGATATCCCATGACCTGGATGAATGAATATAACAGATATACCATGACCTGAATGAAAGAATATTACAGATATCCCATTACCTAAATGAATATCACAGATACACTATGACCTGAATGAATGAATATTACAGATATACCATGACCTGGATGAATGAATATTACAGATATACCATGACCTGGATGGATGAATATTACAGATATAACATGACCTGGATGAATGAATATTACAGATATCCCATGACCTAAATGAATGAATATCACAGATACACTATGACCTGAATGAATGAATATTACAGATATACCATGACCTGGATGAATGAATATTATAGATATACCATGACCTGGATGGGTGAATATTACAGATATACCATGACCTGAATGAATGAATATCACAGATACACCATGCCCTAAATGAATGAATATTACAGATATACCATGACCTGGATTAATGAATGTTACAGATATACCATGACCTGAATGAATGAATATCACAGATACACCATGACCTGAATGAATGAATATTACAGATATACCATGACCTGGATGAATGAATATTACAGATATACCATGACCTGGATGAATGAATGTTACAGATATACCATGACCTGGATGAATGAATGTTACAGATATACTATGACCTGGATGAATGAATGTTACAGATATACCATGACCTGAATGAATGAATATCACAGATATACCATGACCTGGATGAATGAATATTACAGATATACCATGACCTGGATGAATGAATATTACAGATATACCATGACCTGGATGAATGAATATTACAGATATACCATGACCTGGATGAATGAATATTACAGATATACCATGACCTGAATGAATGAATATTACAGATATACCATGACCTGAATGAATGAATATTACAGATATACCATGACCTGGATTAATGAATGTTATAGATATACCATGACCTGGATAAATGAATATTACAGATATACTATGACCTGAATGAATGAATATCACAAATATACCATGACCTGGATGAATTAGAACCTTCACATTCAGATATTCAATTGTTTCTGCAGAACCGTTGTTTGTTCATCTCTAGTATTTCATGGTTTATTGGTGTTCTTTAAAGGGGGTGTTTTTCCATTATGGAGTATATTAATTTAGTTTTTATTAAAATCTATTATATTTATCAATGAAATCTACTAGATGTCGCCATTTCCACCCCAAGCTAACAATGTCAGAATAAAATGTGAACAAAAAATGCAATCTATTATAAGGAAGCCCTGTTAAGAGAAAAGTAAAATCCGGAACCAAAGAGATCTCAGTATTTTGCTAAAAATGAATTATGTGTATATAGTTAAAGTTTAATTTAATATTTCTGTTCCTTTAATGCAATCCAGATATCGCACAAACCGAGATGGATCAAGTGGTCGGTCAGGAAATCCAGCGCTGGAGTTAATTTATGAACCTGGAATTTCTTAAATACATTTCAATAAATGAGCCATATAAAATAACATGGGATTTGGATGAAAATTTCCCCCAGAAAGATAATGGCTTGCCAGGATTTTATTTAGATACAGTATGCGCAGAGCAAGGCATTTTTACAACAGACCCACAAGATGGTAAATGAATGGATTGCTGATCGATAGTGTTGTTGAAATCCACCCTGGTTTAGGTTTTCCAATGAATGGAATCATTAAACAGGAAGTTTGTTTAAATATTTCCTGTCTGTAGCTTTTGTAGTGAAGTCACCTAAAGAGTTTTCCTGACGATCTTTCTTTTAATCTGTATTTTTTTTCCTATGTAGTTGTTAAGATTAATGTCCATAGCAACTAAATATAAGTCACCGGGAAGCTAGATTTCTATCTATATAATTCTTATTATAAATGAGTTATCTTTATTTCCAGGTCTCTGTTATTCATTTCCTATTTAGTATTTAAAACAAGCCGGGTTACTAACACTCACCCTTAAAGCTTTGGTTTGTAGTAAAAGGAGAATTAAAGGATCAGTTCACCAAAAATATAACATTTTCTTAATCAAATTTATAACTCTAATGGAGACTGGAGCACCTGCTCTAATGGAGACTCCTGTCTGTCATTTTCTAACAATCGTGGTACTCGGGAATGCAGATTTCCCTCAGCCATCCCGAGGACTCAGGAGTGCTGGGAAATGCGCTACACCCGCTAACAATAAAGGCTGATACCCATGGTAACCTTTATCATTATTGTGTGTACCCACTTTGAGGAACATCTTTCAGACCATCAGACTACCAATCAATAATAAGAAAGAAGTGTCCAATAATAAGAAAGATGTGTCTAATAATAAGAAAGAAATGTCCAATAATAAGAAAGAAATGTCCAATAATAAGAAAGATGTGTCTAATAATAAGAAAGAAATGTCCAATAATAAGAAAGAAAAAGTGGAGGGGGCGTGGCTACGCACAGAATGAGATGGCAGCATAAGCTCTAAGCTCCGGAGAACTTTCACACAATAAAGCTTGAAATAAGCGAACAAACTGCCAGTCTTCTACAAAACAAACCACAACATCCCCTAAATCGAATGGTAGACGACAAACTAACGGAGCAACCACAGCACACACCGCAATGGACAAATACATGAAGTGCATGGATGGTGCGGAACAGGCCAACACCCATTCTCAAAACTCAGAACCCTCATCACCGGCCTCTAAACAAGAGGTACTGTAACAGAGGAAGCTATCCGTACCCCGGCAATACTAGAAAGATACCTTGCTGCCTTCTCACAAAATAACAGACTCTCTGGCAAAGGAATTAAACAGAGGCCTAGCAGAACTACGCATGGAACTATCTCAGATAGGAGACTGCACCAACCGTTTGGAAGGCCGCATGGATGAAATGGCAGACTTCATACAGCATCTGGATTCATACAGACCTCCTTGCAAGCCGAACTGGACAGCCTCATGCTACAACAGGAGGATCTAGAAAACAGAGAACGATGCCGAAACAGACGAATCCCTCTGTACATACCTCCAGGAATTGTTCAGCTTCCTAGCCCCACAGGTAAAAAGGGAAGAATGGCACCTGGACAGGGCCCCAAACAGGAACAGCAGGCCCAAAAAACATAGTAGTGCAACTACACTACTACACCAGCAAAGAAGTGGTAATGCTAGCATCGAGAGGTAAGCAAGTGATAACTTCCCAGGGATCTACCTTGCAAATATTTAGTGACCTCTCCCCACTTACCTTATCCAAACGATGACTGTTCCGCCTAATAACCTCTACACTGCGGGCCAAAAATATTCCATACAAATGGGGATTTCCATTTCGTCTAATACTAAACAAAGCTGGCAGACAATTATCCGCCAAAAATATAGAAGCAAATAGACTAATACAATCCTTGGGCCTAACGCCCCAAACAGAAGGGACATACAAAAACTCCCCAAGAAAAACCCCCAAAGCTGACTGGACTAAATCAACCACAAGGCCGCAACAAAATCGTCCATCTCCAGGAATGACACGAGCTCCTAAATCCCCAGAAAAACAACCTGAGAACTAAACCAACTTTATCTAACCAGATACAGCCAACTCTGTGGAATACAAAATCCAGTGGTAAGATAACTATGGACCAAACCCTCATTCTCTCCTTATCATCCTCTCATTTGCTCACATAGCCTTAATGATGCATGGCGAATAAACCACGCTACTGAACGACAATTTACATTCTATTCAGCAGCATTTAAAATGCATTCCAGGCTAGACCATTTTCTAAATACAGCCCCTACCCTCAGAAAACTAAAATCTTCAGAGATTCACCAAATATCATGGTCTGATCATTCCCCAATTGAGATACAACTGGACCTTAAAATCCTAGGAACCCGTAGCTGTCATTAGAAATTAAACAAATCCCTTTTCCGAAACGCCGGGGTACTTCCATCCCTCACTAACACAACAAAAGAATACCTAGAAACCAATGAGGGCACAGTGGCCTCTTTAGGAGCACTCTGGGAAGCCAACAAGGCTGTCATCAGAGGACAACTAATACAATGGGGAGCCCGTCTAAAACGAGACAGAGAATGCCAACGCCTCGAAACCCAAAAAGAATTAACTACTATGGGAAAAAAAGTATTTCATAGACCAACAGTCCTAAAACTATGAAGAGTATTAACCCTCCGATACAAACTAAAACAACTAGCTACAGATAAAGTAGCTAAATCCTTGACCTGGTCAAAGAAAAAGTTTTGAATACGAAAACAAGGCCCATACAATAATGGCCAATCAACTAAATCAAAAAAATAAAGAGAAAACACCTAAATTGGTAGCTTCAGAATTTGAAAAATTCTTTCAAAAACTCTATAACACAGTCAAACCTCCCAAAAAAACAGAAGCACATACTCTGGAAACTCAAGAATACTTAACATCATGTTGACTCCCCACTCTTCCAAAAAAACATGTAGAGATGCTTAATAGAAAAATCTCCCTAGAGGAACTAACTAACATAATAAAACATATGCCCTCTGGAAAAGAAACCCGGCCCAGATGGCCTTTCATATCTGTACTACAAACAAATGGCTGACATCTTAGCACCATTAATGTTAAGACTATTTAATAGTTTCTTGAAAGGTGAACAAATTCCAGCTACTATGTTACACTCAAACGGTCATTCCTAAGCCAAATAAAGACCCCACAGACTGCAAAAGTTATCGCCTAATAGCATTATTAAATTGTGGCCGCAAGATATTTTCCAAAATCTTATCGGAATTCTTGCTCCACCTCATAAACAAGGACCAAGTTGGATTCATAGAAGGACGACAGGCAACAGATAATATCAGACATGCAGTAGACCTAATAGACATACTCAACATCAAACAAATAAAGAGAATGGCCTTGAGCCTTGACCCTGAAAAGGCTTTTGATCGCCTAAGTTGGCAATTTTTATTTGAAACACTCACCCACATGAGTTTTACAGGTTCCTTTCTGACTGCCCCAAGATCATTATATAACTCCCCCACAATGAAAGTTAAACTCCCTGGTGCCCTCTCTGTACCCCCCTCTCTTATACGCAATTTGCATAGAACCCCTCACCAGGATTAGATCATCCCCGGACATATCCAGACTTGAACTTAGAAACAAAGACCATAAAATTTTACTGTACGCAGATGATGCTTTATTGCTACTCGGACCTCTCTGCCCAACCTCCATATGGAAATCCAGAAATATAGCAAATTTTCAAGCTACAAACTAAATAAAGAAAAAACAAAAGCAATGGCAATCAACATACCAAAACCACAACTCAAATTGCTCCAATTGAACTTCCCATATCGATGGAAAACAGACAAAATAACCTATTTAGGAATTCAACTGACACCTCAATTCTCCACTCTATATAATGCCAACTATCCCCAAATTAAAACAAACTTGATCAAATGGCAAAAAATATACCTTTCTTGGTTTGGTAGAATTACCGCAATAAAGATTAACACAATACCAAAGCTACTATACCTGTTCTCCACATTGCCTGTCCAGGTTCCAATAAAAACATTAAAGACAATGCAAAGCGAAATCATTAAATTTATATGGAACCATATAAATTCTAGATCCAATAACCAGACAAATAAACCCCTTTTCAGAACTACAAACCAAACTTAAAATATCCTCTAACCTGTGGTATTCCCATATACAAGCTGCCCATTATGCACATAACATTACCGAAATGTATTTCCGCATCTGAATCACTTCGAAACCCCTATATCTAGAGGACCAACAACCAAAGGTCTAATATCCTATATATTTAATATCCTCAACTCCCCACCAAAAGATAAATCTTATCTACATCCATATATGCAAAAATGGAATGTAATTTTGGGAGAACCCCTCGACGAGGAACAATGGACATTAACCTGGAAAAAGGCCTCCAAAACATTAATATGCACCCTATATAAGCAAAATATTTACAAAGTCATAATTCTCTGGTTTTACACACCGGACAAACTAAGAAAAATGTTCCCCCAAACCTCAAACCAATGCTGGAGATGCCAAACCTCAATAGGCACATTTATCCACATATTTTGGGACTGCCCACTCATCTCCCCATATTGGTCTGAAATAACAAAACATCTTAACAAAGTCTTTCAGACACACCTAACATTGAATCTAAAACATGCACTACTGGGTCTACCATTTCCAGAACTCCTTAAAAATGAGAATAGATTGGCCAGACACATACTAACGGCAGCAAGGGCAACCATTCCAAAATTCTGGAAACAAACAAACCCACCTTCAGAATATGACTTTCTTACACGTCTCCAACATGTAAGAATAATGGAATACTTAACAGCATGCACACAGAACTCTGTGGACATATCTGTTGTATTCAATTAGATCAACTGGACTTGAAGTTTAGTTCGGACCCCCCCCCCCACCAAGCCTATTTAGGCTTGGTTTCTTTAGAGGTGGGGGGTTCAACACCAACTGTCTGCCATGTACAATGCTTACCCTGGGCATTCCTATAACACCTATTAGCCACTATGCAATCACGCCCTTAACACCAGGCTGTGATATGCTAATTGGGACTTTCCAGGGTACATATTTGCCACAGATTCTTGTACAAGTCATTCTGAATTGAGAAAGCCAGTCGGATGACTAGCGAAACATCTTCAAGACCTAAACTTCAAGTCCAGTTGATCTAATTGAATACAACAGATATACCATGACCTGGATGGATGAGAACCTTCACAAGCAACTCTGTGGACAAATTTCTAAACATTTGGTCTAGATGGGATGAGGTGATGGCAGAGGTCGGTGGCTCTGGTGATGACGAGTAGAGATTATGAGATGTTTAGGGCTATGAGAATATTACCAACTGGACAAATGCCTTCCTTTTTTACAACAATTGTATAATTATTATTAAAAAATATATGACACATTACCAAAATGCGATGACATACTCTGAATGTAAAATGTACTTTCATAACAATTGTGAACTCTGCTATAACACAGTTGACTGCATATAGTGTGCTTTTGTTCTATCTTCTTTTCTTCAATGTAAACATGTTAATTTTATTTTAACCAAAAAAGTTAATAAAAAATTACAATTTAAAAAAAAAGAAAAGAAAGTAAAAGTGACCAATAATAAGAAAGGAAAAGTGACCAATAATAAGAAAGGAAAAGTGACCAATAATAAGAAAGGAAAAGTGACCAATAATAAGAAAGGAAAAGTGACCAATAATAAGAAAGGAAAAGTGACCAATAATAAGAAAGGAAAAGTGACCAATAATAAGAAAGGAAAAGTGACCAATAATAAGAAAGTGACCAATAATAAGAAAGTAAAAGTTCCCAATCTTGCAGCCTTGCCATCATTAGGAGGATTGGTGGTTCCGGGCAGGGCAGAGCCTGATGTGAATGTATAAATGTAAGGCTGGGTACTCACCAGCAGATATTTCCAGCCGATCGACCGATTAACAGCACTTTCGGTCGGTCGCTCGAAAATATCTGCTGGTGTGGGGTGGCCGGCCGCGACCTACCATCCGGATCGGATGAACGAATGATCGGACATGTCGGTAAATGAAGATCTGCCGAATTTGCCACGACCAACAGACATTTGCCCCGGCCAAGCATTCGCTCGTAGTGAGCGCTCGGTCGGGTCTAATAGTCACAATATAATAATAGTTATAACAAACACTAATCAACATTCCCTGCCTCTATTCAGCTGAATAAACTTCCCCAATAGAACAGAGCAAGTTCAAATTCACTTTCCATTGGCTTTCTCTATGGTTCACTTTGTGTGTTTGCACAGAGGCATTTGGGGTAGTAATAAAGTTTTACAGCCGCAGTTTCCTGCCGAGTCTTTTCCCTAAGTGAGAGGTTAAATCCCCTATGATAAACTCTCCCAGGTGAACACTAGACTTATAGAATTAAATAACAGGGAATGTACACAAGTGGATTTTCCTTCTGTTTTTTACTTTCTATCTCATGAGACTAATAAATGACGAGAAGCAATATTTTACTCCAATGCTTTTTTTTCCTGTAGGTTTAATGCGTTATGTACTTTGCCCTGTTTAAAGGGAAATAAAATCCAGATATAAAAGGTACTGTGATACTTATAATGGTTTATTTTGGAGTAAGATAGAGCAGCATTTTAGCACCTAGGCTTTTAACATCCCAAAAGTTACTATTTAACAAGATACTTTTATCACCACCCAGGCCATAGGTGACGTGGGAAATCCCTTGAGCCTAGAGTCACCACCCAACATGGATGCATGCAGATCAACTCCATCTCCCTTCGGCTGTTGTGGGACCTGCAGAGATAGAGGGGGGACATGCCATTTAAGGCCATGGGTGCTCATGTCGTACCATAAAAGTTAAAGATTTTATGATTGATAAAATAAAGCACACTTAACTGTCAGATAATTACTGTACATACTGTAGCTAATAAATGAAATAATATTAGGAGGTAGGAATTATCCATCCTACCTCCCTGCCCCAGGTATTTTTCATTTTTAAAACATTAATTTTTACAGTGTAGTTGTCCTTTAATACTTGGGTTTCATCTTCTATTTTTGCTTTTCATGAATGACCTTGAAATCTTTCCAACGTCTTTTATAAAAAGGGCTTAATAAGTGGCTACTGACTGTGGTATCCACCGCATAAAATGATCCATTCTACATTATAAAAACCTACCGAGGCAAAGTCATTAGTTAGTGAAACTTTCAGATAAAATCCCTAAAGACAAATAGGTAGATTATCAGCCACAGTATCACCGAAACATGATAGTAAATATGTTCGGGCCCTGCAGATGCCAAGAGAAATATGAGCATTTTTGATGAAATCATTTGTTGGTATAATATTAAAACAACACGCTTGTTATTAACATTTATTAGCTCTTCACATTAGCTTCAAATTGCCACTCAGTTGGAAGGCAACATTTTAAACATTCTAAACATCCCCATTTAGGTTACTGGATTATTCAGTTATACAAACAGGAACTTGACTCTGGCAGCTGCACAGTGAATCTAATAAGATTATTACAATAAGACCCTGATACATGACACTATTCTACATTAATTCTTGTTCTCCTGCATCCATTCTCAATGCCAATGCCCAGAATGTAGACGTAATCTGATCCCACGTTGTCTGCAGTTTCTAAAACAGATTTATCACATGGCAATAAATTCATTTCTGTTAATTTGTTAGTCCAAAGGAGCATGTACAGCAAATGGTAATTTTTAATACAATCATATAAATCATTTAGATTTAGAGATAGTAACATAGTACAAAGACTTGGGCCTTATTCAATAAGTGGAATTTGGCCTGTGTTTTTGATTTGTAGCTACAAATCAGAAGTAATCAAATGTTTTCTAGCTGTAGTAGACTAGTTAGTTATAATCATGTGCATCTTTAAGGGTTATTCACAGGGAGGTAAAATCGCTTATCCCCAACTCCCTGTGAATAATAGAATGCTTGGATTATTGAGTTAAACTTACTTGCCTGCACTCCACTCACAACTTCTCTCCAGCTGCAAAAGGTATCAGTCAAGTTTTAATTCCCCGGTAGTGGTTATGATTCTAAGGATATGTCTTTAAATATTGATAATAATGGTGATGATTATTACATTGCCTATAACTAGAGAGAAAGTATATTAAAATATAAACTTTGATTTTAGCTTGACAGGCTGCATTTTGGACAGAAATGTGTGTGTGTAGTAGTTACAAGTATAGTGTTCTTGTGTTGTTTTACTATATTGCCATATCTACTCAACACAAGAAGCAGCACGGTGGCTCAGTGGTTAGCAGCACGGATACCTTGCAGTGTTGAAGTCCTGAGTTCAATTCCACCCTTAGACACATCTGCAAGGAGTTTGTATGTTCTCCCCGTGCTTGTGTGGGTTTCCTTCGGGCACTCCATTTCCCCCCACAATGATATAGACATACTGATAGGTTGTATGTGTTAAATAAATGTGATTAGATTGTAAGTTCTTCAGGGCAGGGCCTGATGTGAATGTATACATGTAATTGACGGAAGATGTTGGCACTATATAAATCCACAATAATAAAATAAAGTAAGATTCCTGACATTCACAGCGGGTGTGTAAATCATGCTATTGAAGACACATTTCTGAAGACACATGCAGAATTGGGATGTCTATTGGAAAAGTAGATAAACATTTAAAGGAATAGTTCACACATAAAATGAACTATTCCTTTAAAGCAGTGATTGAAGACCGGGAGGTAAAGGACCTTTTTCTTACTTTCTGTTCTTCAATCACTTGACCACGTTGCAAGGTAAGTATATTTACCTCGACACCATCCACCGCAGCTTAGTTGAAAATGGCCGACCACTTTCCGGTTTAGTTTACGATAGCAAGCATTATTGGGAAACTAGTGAAACTAAACCAGGAAGCGGTCGGGTCTTGTCAACGGAGCCGGCAGTGGATCGTGTGTGAGGTAAATATACTCACCTACGATCCTGGTCAAGTGATTGAAGAACGGAAGGTAAGGAATGGGTCCTTTACCTCCTGGTCTTCAATCAATGCTTTAAAGGAATAGTTCACTTTTTATGTGAACTATTCCTTAAATAGTCTAATAATGAACATAGACTTGTGAGTAATTTTCATGTTTCCATCTTTCTCAGGAAAGCTAAATCTATCAAAAGATTTTTACAGCATTCCACAAGCTAAATGCAAAACCAGAGCGCCATAGTTATAAAGGCGCGGTATAGTTTAATGATCATTAAACCAATCATTCATTTCTGATCGTTTTAGCAATAGTTAATTTTCCAATCATTAACATTAATTATCGTTAATGATCGTAAATTACCGATAACGATCGTAAATCTATGATACCGTAGATTTTACTACCGCATGGTATTCAAAGAACGAACGTTCGTTAATTAACAAATCTTCTGCATAAATGTTTGACTTCAGGTGTGCGTTTACACCCATAGTCGTACATTTTTGATAACACGTGCGAAAGTAAAAATATGGCCCTCTGTTTCATGCCATTTTTTTTTCCTTACAAAGCTTTCTTCCAAAAGCGTTGAAACTTAAGTGAACTAGTAAAGGGTACCGGAGGATATCTGATAACATCTGAGAAGTCCTTTCCTGAAAGCAAGTAAACTTTTTTTCATCTGATCCACATCAATTTGAACCTCGTAATTCCAGAATAGCTTTGGTAGTTGGACCTCTGCCTGACAGCAACCAACCCCTCCCTTAAGAGACCATTAAATCACTCAAGATGAAAAATCATTAGCACAATCTAAAACTAAGCACACGCAGAGAACAATGTCCGCATTATCAGGCTGAGTGGAATTTTTTTAGAGCATTTTGATTTTTAAATCCCCATGGCTATAGTAATATTTCACAAATATGTTTCCCACTGCCATAAATGTAGATGTTACAGTCTGATAAACTGACATTTTGATGGTCATATTGTTAATAGAGAAGCCAATCAATATTTCTGATAATGAATGGAAGAAGTCCAAACACTAAGCTTAAAGGACAATTATACCTACCATTTCCCCAATCGGGGAGGATCGGACTGGAGCGATGAGGGAGATTACGAGTAAGTACTTCAGGACTTTTGTAAAGTACCCAGAGGTGAGGACTTAGCGTTTTAGGTCCTCACCCTGGGTACTTTGCAGGAGTGGGGGGAAAGGAACGAGGGGGAGGTGAGTATAATTGTCCTTTAAAGGATAACTATACTTTAAAAATTAACTTATTGAAAATGGAAAGTACCTGGGGCAGGGAGGTCGGATTGAATATTCCTACCTCACAATATCATACAGCAGTTTTCATTTGCCAGGTTAGTCCTGGACTAGTCCTAAACTAGTCTAAATATAAGTAACTTTTAAAATTATTATTACCCCCCAAAACCTCACTTTCGCGAGGTTCCTAAACTTCAAAGATCCCCCCATAACTTACTTACCTGACCTGGCCCCTCGCCGCTTCTACTCCACGGCTGGTGCTGACAGCCACTCCACTTCATGGTTGCGCCTTTCAGTTACGGTGCATTATGACCACACACCCAATCGCCTGACAGCCGCGACCAGGGAGATAAGTGGCTGTCAGCACAGAAGTCCTCTGCTCCTGTTTTTGCTCGCAACAAGCTCAAAACAGGAGCAGGTGGCATGGAATAGCCAGCGAGGATCCGGGTCAGGTAAGTAAGCTCTGGGGGCATATTTGATCTTTAGGAACCTTGCGAAAGTGGGGTTTTGGGGGTAATAATCATTTTAAAAGTTACCTATTTTTAGGCTGGACTTACCCTTTAAAGGGCATGTCCACCCCCAAAACTCAAATTTAACCCCATACTGGCCCCACTCTGTAGTGTACAAAAATCCTTACCTGACATCCCAGCTCCTTATGGTTGCCATGCTGTGCCCCTCCAAAGCCAGGAAAATTGTAGTGTAGAAGCTACCAGTGACTAATCCTGCGCTAGTCTCTGCCTCAACCTTGACAAGGTTGAGGCATGCGCAGGAGAGTCCCCCCCCCCCTCTCCCTCCCGTTTTCTTCTCCCTCCCCCTAGTGTAAATTCCCCGTGATATATTATATATATTGATCCCCCAGCCCCAACCGCTGTAACAGATTTCAAAGAAAGTGCCCCGATAGTTACTTACCTTCCCTCCATCCTCCGGCGTTCTGAGCAGCCGGCAGCCACGTCCCTGATTGGCTGCCTCTCAGCCAATCAGGGACGCGGCTGCCGGTCCCGCCCCCTGCTTGCATTTCCGTGCAAGCAGAGGGACTGGAGAGTGCTGCGGAGGATAGAGGAAAGTTAAGTACATATCGGGGCACTTTCTAAAAATTTTATTACGGCGGTTGGGGCTGAGGGATCAATATGTATAACATATTAAAAGTTTAAAAAAAGGAGTGGACATGCCCTTTAAAGATAGTGCTGAAGCCAGGAGGAAGACTGGCAGAATCAGTTTTTTTTGCTCTGGTGCTCCTCACAGAAACAATATTGGGAGGTAGGAATTACCAGTCCTACATCCCTGTCCCAAGTACTTTTCATTTTAACTATTTAATTAAAAGAAATAAAACTTTATACACACGAAAGTTACCCTTTAAATAGAAGAAAATATGAAGAGCTTACCAACAAGAAGTCAGAGGATTCTTCTCTTTTTTTTCCTTTCTTTTACTGGCACCTCATTGGTGTCCTTCCCTAGTGAGCACTACATGTGCCCCAAGAGCTGCTATGCCCAAATTTGCCCAAAATATAGCAATTCAGTAAGTCCAAAGTGTCCTATGCTGCATTCCTTCTACCTTGTAGGGCATGCCCACCTGCCAACTTAAATGTTTAAACAAGTAACGCACAACCACAAATAGCAACCCAGATAGCAATACATACCCCCACACCAGTTAAATATAAAAAATCAATTAACTCCTATGTTATGTCGCCCCGCTATACGTCTTCTAAAAGCTCAAAGAACTTCACACATGAGAAATACTCAATTCATGGGTATGTTGACATCTGTCACACCAGAAGATCTGCCGGAAAATGGCATTCACCCTTTGGGTTGGGGGGGGGGTAGGTGGGGGATTAATGTGTATTAAAAAAATAAGTTGGGGGTGGGGGTAGACAAGCCACTTAAGGTTGCATGTGTTGGAGACCTGGTTTTCTGCTGGTGTTTAAAAAGTCCATTCAATTCTCTGATTCAGAGATTTGGTTGCGAGTACACCTACTGTATTAATTAAATATCAATCTGTACAAACAATCAAAGAAAAGATAATAAATGCACATTCCTGGGCCCCATACAATATCATATTATCTGCACACTGGCTTACAATATAAACAAAGGGGTTTTAGTATACATTACTGTGATCACATGAATAAAAAGCCTTCCAACCACATCAAGGTAACCCCAGCCTGGAGGGTCCTAACATCTAACCTTTTTTACTTATTTTTATTATTAGCAAACCTTAGCATTTCTCATATTGCGCACTGGATCAATATAGCAGGCTTTCTCACTTCCTCCCAGCCCTTTGACTTTTTGTGCATTAATTATATTTTCTTTGTTTGTATAAATGACCAGATCAGTTGCAATTCTGCAAAAAATAATTGTAATTTAGCCTAAGGGGTGCAAATATTTGCAAGTCAAGTGACTGTAAGTGTATGAAATAAATGTTTTTACACCATGTTTAATTTTGTCTTTACATATTTTAAAGGATAACAATATCCAAGTTCACCACTCTCCCGTTAAGACTACATAGGAACTAATCCATTTGTTCCTCACCTTGGGATTTACCTTTATAAACTGGAAATCTTTTGTTGAAATATCTTTATTTGGCCCTCTTAAAGCTCCACCTTTACCACGTCCAAGATCTTTCCAATGGGAAGACATGCTTCTTGCAGACCCCATGGCCGGAAAGGGGGGACGTGGGCCACAATCAAAACATTCCACTAAAGGTTTCCTGTTAATTAGTTCAATCCAAGTATGAGATCCTAGCAGTTTAGGGCCTCACCCTGGGTCATCTTAATTAGAAGGGGTGGAATTGAAGTTATTGTTGTAATTTAATAAAAAGCATTGAATACTTGGTTTACAAAACCATCATTTCTTTCTGCAAGAAAAGCTAAAAATATTCAGAGAATTTTAACAGTGATAAAACCAGATGTTTACTTCCTATCAGAAATGTTTGGTACATCCTACCTATCCGGTAACCAGCACAGTGTGATTGTTTTCATTTGCACTGCTTAAGTCTCAATTCTACCCTTTCCTTTATATCTGTATGTTATCCTGCTAACCAGATTGTAAGCTCTACAGGACAGGGACCTCCTTTCCTCTTGTGGCAAGGCGCAAGCACTAATATATTTATATAATTATGTACTTTTGTTACTGTACAGCGCTGCGTCCCCAAGCGGCTCTATATAAGTAAACTATACATACAAATGTACTAAGATTGTCAGAGCTGCTGCATGTGTTATTTCATTTCATATCAGTCAAAAGGGAATCTATGAAAAAGTAATCAACACACACCTCATCAAACTACCTACACACATCCAGACCACCTAGGCATGTAACAGATATACCATGTCCTGGATGAATGAGAACCTTCACAAGCCGCCCAGAGAATGCTGCATGTTTACTGTTCCAAAACTAGAGGAAAGAAAAAAACATACCAAAGGTTTTTTAAAACCCTTTTTTTAAGTAAGTACTAATATTTCTCCCAGCAGCAAACCTTTTGGGGCTTACAGGATCTTTCCAGGTACCTGCCCTCACCTGAGGGTAGACAGGCACTTTAGGGCGGCAGTAAAGAAAACACCATGTAAGGGAAGCATTGTAATATTTGGCTACGCTATCAAATAATCACATTACTTTTTGGAACATGTAAGAAACAGAAAAAAAACTCAAAGGTAAGGAACTTTATAATGTGTGAAAAACTGGATTTTATACTTTTCCCTATAACCCATTAAATGTATCAAATCACACAACAACTGCCTTTAACCTCTCACTCTGGTCACTGACGGATACATTTTCTGGGTTAATGAAAATAAAAGGGAGAGGGTAATAGGTCGACTGTGTGAAAGTTGTTTCTGATAGGACGATTCCTCCAGGTGCGTCCTGTTCCCAGCATGGGGTGAATCAAACAGGAAAAAAAGCAACTACATACTCCATACTGGGATGGGCAGTTACGACAGGCGTTGGTTTTCCCGCCATATCAAACCAAATTGATTTCACTGAATGAAACAGGATGGGGTTATTTTAACTCCAGAAATATTTCCAAACAAAAACTTTACCATACTAGAAATTCAACATCTATGGTGAAATGTACGGAGAGCATCAAAAGTAAATTTAAAGTGTGTGTTTAAAAGGTATTGGGGCTGTAGAGTCTTTCCTGAACGAGTGTGCAACCACCGAACAATCAGGTCGCCTTGTGGTTGGTCGGGAAAGACCGAAAATGTCCCTCAGATGTGGTACCTTGCAGATCCTGTCTGTTATCCTTCAAAGGTCTGCCATGTGTGTACCCAGCTTTAAAGCTGTACAAACTTACATTTAACAAGCTTGCTACTTGGAAGAAGAAGACATAGAATACTACAGAAAGGCACATGTATCGCCATGAAAATCTTCCTTCAGGAACGTCTAAGAGCCTGGTAAGAATTGCATTTTTGGAGTGTGGAGTGCATAAACATTTTTGGGATGATTGAAATGAACTTGAAAAGGAAGGATTAAGCGTAAACTTGAAACGCTTGAAATTGGAATTAATAACGTATGTGCTGTGTGTGCTGTGAGTTTTAAAACAAAATAACAAAACAATTCTATAGTGATGACTAGAGATGGACGAACTAATTTCTTATTTTCAAAAGTCTGAAAAAGTTTACAAAATACGAAAATTCAAAATCGAACCTATTAAAGTCAATGGGGACAAATAGTTTGAAAAGTATGAATTAAAATAAGGTTAAAATAGCAATGGTAACTTATTGCACATGGCTCTGGGACCTGTCAGATGGTCTGGGGAACACGTACAAATATTCAGAACTTAAAATACTGTAAAATAAATTCACACACGCGTTACGTTCGAGCTTCCCCATCGACATTCGATAATTATCCCGAAAATTCTATATTTTTCAAAAATTCTATATTTCTGCAATCTGTTTCTGAATCTTTCCCTGAATCTCTTGAAAAAATATTATTATACAAAAGCAATCATGATCAGCATGGACTGGCAACCCTTCCTTGTTGCATATCTCAACAAAAGGGGGTAAAAATGAAAACATAAATATGTCTTTAAAGAGAAGATATTATTTTTAAAATTCTTAGCTTGTATTGTGCATTTCTAGTTATTCTACATAGTCTCTCCCATTTTGAAAAATCAGTTGAATTTATCCCCTTTGCTGTTCCCTGCTGTTGACATTAGTGAGCTGACATTTCAGGTTCTGTAACGGTAATTGGCCGTTGGATAGGTCAAACAAGCTATTGAGCAACTGAGTGAACCCAGGCGCTTGGTCATGGGCAAGACCATTACAGTCTCTACTAGGGGTCCTACAAACAGGAAGTCAGTATTTCAGAAGCATTTATTTATACACAAACAAAATGCTGAATGGGCAGGTTATGGTCATTAGGATGGAAAAATACTGCTCTTTTTTCTTAAAAGTATATGTATTTGCCCTGAACTTCCCCCTTTATCTTTATTTTTGCAATTTGCATCATATTGCCATCATATAAGGGGACTTTATAGCATCAGCACTATTGAGTCAGAGTAAGCTCACTGCAGTTTGCCAGCACTGTTAAGGAGCTAGGCAGGCTTAGCCTCACTGGACATACCCCACACTACATTGGCTTCTCTCCCTCAGAGTATGTATCGTTCAAGGGAAAGTGGGTGAAAGGGTGACACTTCACAGCAACAGAACCATTGAGTTAGATTAGGCTCATTGCACCATTGTTGAGGAGAAAGGCCAAGTTCAAATTAAAGTAAGGTTTAAATAGCAATGGTAACTTACTGTACATGTACAAAAAATACCTCAGATAATTTCAGTTTCCAATACTGTAAATATAAATTTCACCATAGTTTCTATTATCGTTCATCATAAAGATCTTGGTGGGTTAAGGTCATCACATATTTTGAAAAGATTCAGTGCAACACTTAATTACTGGGTTTGTAACCAGATGTAGCAGCACCACATGATCAGATATTTAAGCTTCCAGGAAGGGTCCAACCACTACTTGGATTTGAAAGGAGGAACATCTGTGTGTATGTTTTGACCCAAATGTTTTTGATTCTGTTTCATTAGAACAATGAAAACAGTCAGAAAGTTTTTCTCGTTAAAACATATTTTTAGTAATTGTGGACAATATTTAGAATGTACCAAGTTGTTTTGTTTTTTTTCCCTATGGCATACATTTAGGTGTTAGGAGAAAGCAGACAAGGAAACAGGGGAAGAGGCTGTATTATTTTTACTGTAAATAAACACAAAACACATTGGGCCTCATTTTCCAACAGTCGCCGGGCAAATATATGGAGTTAAACCGGTTTGCTACCGGTTAGCGTGACTTCAGCTCCATATTAGCGACGGATGCGTAGGTTACGCAAAAATCACCTGCACATCTGACATTCGCGATTTAATAGTTTTAGCACAGGATTTTAACCTCAGCAAATAGCTGGCGTTAAAATCCCGCAGTGGGTAAACCCCTTACCGGAATTTACCCACATTCACAAACGTGATCTTGAATTGCAAAAGGAGCATTTACCCAGAGCGATAGTGGCTTTGGGTAAATGACCCATCCAGTTTTATTTCCCAAGAGCCTCCACAGATACTAATCCCTTCCATATTGTACAATTATCAGTAAGGTCATCCACCCACAACACCATTTATGTTAGTGAAAGATGGCTGCAGTGACTGTCCTCTGTGCCCCCCTCTCTAAGTAGAGAAGGGGGAATTGTAAAAGTAACATCTCCTACCCTTCAGTACATAATAATTATACATTTAGTAAAGTTGCTTTTCAGCTTAAGTGTCTCTTTAGCTTTGCTAAACAATTCATGCATTTTTCAGCATTTACTTTCAAAGTTATGGATACCGATTAGAGATGGAAACTCGGTAGTAGTTTCCGGTCATATTTTCGACAGTTATTGAACGTACAATGTTATTTTCGAGGGTTAGTGAAAATAACTTTGTATAGTCGATAACCCTCAAAAATATGTTCCAAGCCCTCGAAAGAACGTTACGTTTTCCAATCTTAAGATTTTTTCTGAATTTCGTAAATCTGCTCTAGTACCCATTTATATGTCCATTTGAAAATAGCAATGGAATACAAAAAACAAAATGGCTGCCAGGGGCCCCCCGGCTATCAGACTGTAGCCTACAACAGGAAGTAAGGAGGCTGGTGCGTAGTTTAACAGTAGGTTAACAGTGGAAGCCAGATCTGATGAATAACAAATGTAGAAAATAAACTGTTATGCAAGTGGTAGTACAAACATGTTTTTCATGAATAATAAGTGATCACAAAGCACTTCCACTATCCCAAAACAACTTGTTTGTTTACAAAAGCGATAAAAAAAGAAAACCAAACCACTGCCAAAAATGATTTTCACTGACCTTTCATGCTCATTGCTCTTGTCAACTGAAGCCTCATAAACAATAGGAAACAGGAGGGTTTCCCTTCTTGCTTATTGTATATGAGATGTCTCCTGGCAGGTACTGGGAAAAACTCAACATACTTGGTTCATCTTAACAAGATGCCAGAGAAGATTGTTTACTGTGATATTGGTGATATTGGGCATTCTGGATCCTAAACAGAGTTTTTTATCTTTCATAGAACTGAGTCCTTTAGAAGAAAAGCACTTTACTGATATTATTGTATTGTATGAGGTAAAATGTGTGAGGATTTCTTAAGTTATGGTAGTGCCAACATTTTCTTTTGTTTTACTTCCTTTATGAGAGTTTCCAATCAATGTTATAAATAGACATACCTATTAATCTTACAGTCTATCTGCTCTTAACAGTTCTCTAAAGGGCATGTCCACCCCCAAAACTATAATCCCCCCCAGTAATGGCCCCCCATGTAGTGTAGTGTATCCTTACCTCACATCCCAGCTCCATAGTTCTCCTGTAGACCCCCCCTAAGTCCCAAAACTGTCCACCAGGAGGCTAGCAGGGCTCTCTGCTACCTTGCCTCCGGTAGATATTGTCATGCTACTGCACCCTTCTCCCCCCTCCCTCCCCCTCCCTCTCCCTCCCTCCCCCTCCCTCTCCCCTCCCGTTCTACTATCCCTCCCCCTAGCGTAAAACCTCCTTAATATGCTGCTCCCCCATGTCTGGCAGCCCCAACCGCATGGTTTGTATTTTCCAAAAGCTCCCCAAACTCTTACTTACCTCTCCTCTTTCCTCCGCTGCACTGAATGACCGGCAGCCACGTCCGTGATTGGCTGCCGCTCAGCCAATCACAGACGCGACTGCCGGTCCCGCCCCTCTGCTTCATTCTCGCCAGCAGAGGGCCGGCAGTGCAGCGAGGAACGAGGAGAGGTAAGTAAGAGTTTGGGGAGCTTTTGGAAAATACAAACCATGCGTTGGGGTACCAGACATGGGGGGCGGCATATCAAAAACTATTTTTAAGGGTGGACATGCCCTTTAACTCTCACTCAATATATATGGTAAAGGGTGTACGAGCCCGCTGGGTTAATTCATGGGGTGCTCAATAGTGATGGACCTGACCTGAACTCAAACACGTACCAGAGTTCAGGCCATCTTTATAAGTTCAGGCAAATTCAAACTATTTGAACTCTATCCGAACTAGTTTCAAACTAGTTTTTTTTTCCCCCTGACTTATTTCCGACAATTGCCCGCTTGTGGGGGTAAGAACGCCGCTATCGGCAACCCGGTGCAAACAGCCCGGCGATGATGGCGCTCGGAACATCTCTACCTGGTGCTGTTCTATTTTGGCACTTTCAACGCCAGCTATTAGCTGGCGTTGAAAGTGCCGCAATAAAATGCAGATTTCGGCATATAACATCGCTTGCGGCGGCTGTGCTGTTAACTTTCGCGTTAGCCACGCAGCCGCCGTAAGGAAGGAGTTAAAGTCAGGCTAACCGATATAACATCCATAACATCCATATAACATAAGAAGTTTTGGTGATATGTTTATATTCCCCAGACTATTTTCTGTGTGCCACAGACAATTACAGTAAGTTACTATTGTTATTTTAAATTTTATTTATCCAAACTATTTCCTCCCATTGACTTTTATGGGTTTGTTTCTGAACTTTCAAATTTTTACTGGTGATCGGAAGTTCAGGAGGTTCAGCCATCTCTACTGCTTAACCAAGGCAACCAAAACAACAAGCTGCTGTGCTCTACATAGGCCCCTCTGCCTCAACTCTGCCTACTCCTGCTGTGTGCTGCCCACTCCCATGCCTCAGTTCACCACAAAATAGCACATTTGGGCCAATGTTTGGGGACCCTGGTAAAGGAAATGGACAAAGTATAGCAGAAAAGTTAGTTTTGTGGTAAAACTTCTGGATTTGAGATTTTGTAAAAGTGGTGAAATTTACCGGAAGTTTTTGATTATTAACTATGTTGCTAAAACCTCTTGCTTTTTTTCTTCATAACATTGCGAAAATCAATAGATTCATTTCTCTTCAAACTACTGCTATGCTTATCCATGCTCTCATTCTATCACACCTAGACTATTGTAACCTTCTGCTTTCTGGTCTTCCTTCTTTCTCCACTTTAGTCCATTCTTAACTCTGCCGCACGCATTATGTTGCTCTCTAACAATGAAATTAAATCTCCTTTGTGCCGCACATCTACCTATCTCCCCATTAAACAACGCATTATCTACAAAATCCTTCTCTTAACATTTAAATCCCTTCGCTCTGCTGCTCCTTCCTATATTTCTTCTCTGGTGTCCCTATATGTCCCTGCCCTTACCCTCCGCTCATCTCAGAACCATCTCTTATACAGACCCCCCACTCACACTGCCTCCTCTCGCCTTAAACCTTTTTCTCTTCTGACCCCCATCCTCTGGAATTCTATCCCCCTCTCTCTACTGCAAGAAACCTCAATAAACAAGTTTAAATCTAACCTCTCATCCTATCTCTCTGAGCACAGCACAGCATAGGACTATTGACACTGCACCAGTTATTACTATAGGACTTCCACCTTTTCCTATAGTATGTTAGCCACCTAATTAGATTGTAAGCTCTATGGGGCAGGGACCTCTTTCCTCATGTTACATGTTTCAAGCGCTTGTATATTTCATGATGCTCTTACTTATTTATGTATTTATTTACTGTCCCCCTTGCAGAACTTTTTGTATTCTATATTGTACAGCGCTGCATCCCCTAGTGGCGCTATATAAATAAACATATACATACATACATACACTGTTACCTCTATCATAGTATGTTGTGTAAACATCAGTGGTGGACCCTTTAAATGTGTGTACTATAAATAATAGCAGAAAGTCATATGCATTAAAGAGCAATGTGTCCCCCGTATCCTTTTGTATGTACAATATCAAGACAAAAGAAACAGTCAGACAAGACAGGACAGATTTTAACATAATGCACATAAGAGCAAGGTAACAACAACTAATTACAACCCAAAAACTGGAAAGTGCAAAGCAATGTAGGAGTTATCATCACTGTCTAAAACTACTCAGGAAACTGGCAAAAACAGGAAATGGATATATCAGTACAGGTAAGTACCAGCCTGAAATATTCCAGTAGACAGCTGGAAAACTGGGGACAGTCCCAGATGGCACTTGCTTTATAGCGTGTTGACATTGTTGATTCTCTTCCCTTTTCCTGCTTAAAAATCAAAAATCAAGTCCACTCGGAGGATCTGTCAAAAAATGCCCTTTATTGGCTCTGCATTGAGCAGGCAATGTTTCAGCCCCTGATGGGCTTTTCTCAAGCCTAGTGAATCTTTACATTAACCTTCTAGTAGCACCGGGGTCAAGACAAGACTTACACCTTAACAGTGACTGCCCTCTTAACTTATATGTAAAGGCTGAAGAATTATTTTTATTGTATGTATCATCCATAAATTTTTAAATCAAATACTGGTTTATAATCCTGTTTATTATGGTACTCTGGAATTGGTGATAATTTCTTATGGTATTCTGGAATTGGTGATAGATTCTTATGGCACTCCGCGATTGGTGATATTTTCCTATGGTACTCTGTTTTTGGTGATAGTCTCTTATGGTACTCTGAGATTGGTGATAGTATCTTATGGTACTCTGAGATTGGTAATAGTATCTTATGGTACTCGGATTGGGGATATTTTCCTATGGTACTCTGTAATTGGTGATAGTCTCTTATGGTATTCTGGAATTGGTGATAGATTCTTATGGCACTCCACGATTGGTGATAGATTGTTATGTCACTCCGCGATTGGTGATATTTTCCTATGGTAATCTGGAATTGGTGATAGTCTCTTATGGTACTCTGAGATTGGTGATAGTATCTTATGGTACTCGGATTGGGGATATTTTCCTATGGTACTCTGGAATTGGTGACATTTTCTTATGGCACACTGGGATTGGTGATAGTTTCCTATGGTACTCTAGGATTGGTGATATTTTCTTATGGCACACTGGGATTGGTGATAGTTTCCTATGGTACTCTGGGATTGGTGATAGTTTCCTATGGTACTCTGGGATTGGTGACAATTTTCTAGGGCACACTGGGATTGGTGATAGTTTCCTATGGTACTCTGGGATTGGTGATATTTTCTTATGGCACACTGGGATTGGTGATAGTTTCCTATGGTACTCTGGAATTGGTGATATTTTCCTATGGTACTCTGGAATTGGTGATAGTTTCCTATGGTACTCTGGGATTGGTGATATTTTCCTATGGTACTCTGGGATTGGTGATATTTTCTTATGGTACACTGGAATTGGTGATAGTTTCCTATGGTACTCTGGGATTGGTGATAGTGTCCTATGGTACTCTGGGATTGGTGATATTTTCCTATGGTACTCTGGGATTGGTGATAGTTTCCTATTGTACTCTGGTATTGGTAATAGTTTCTTAAGAAACTCTAGGATTGGTAACATTTCCCTCATTCAAATGTATGGAGCTGGTATCCAATAATGAATCAGCTGAATTCTAAGTAATAGTTAAGCATGGACTAGAACACGAACTCTAACCCGAGTTCGAGTCGGATTTTATGAGTTTGCACGAACTCAGATTTTTTCGGACTCTTCGTGCTACAACTTTCGTACTGTTCAAACTCGCTGACTTTTTTTTTATACTTATGAAACATTTGAGGATTCTCAAATTTTTGAATCGATAACCATTGACTTTAGCGCTCCTGGCCAACCGATTGCTTGTGCTGAATGGTTGACAAGAACAAAGAATCCATCCTTTGTACCAGCCCTTAATTTAGAGCAATCAATCAAATTATATTGATTGTTTCCTAACTAGTAGACAAAACAAAAAGCTAAGTTTTAATTGGTTACTACAAATTAGGAGCTCAGAAAAACTTTTGCACCTCTTGGTACTTACGACCACCCATGAATCGAAATTTTACATACAAAAAATTTCCTAGTTATGTTTCTTTAGCTGCATCTTTGAAAGAGGTAAGTAAAATGCAACTAGGGTGTATGGGAGTTTTGCAGCTGTATGTAAAATTTCGATTCATGGAGGGACATGCCCTTTAATAAAGTAATTATGGGAATTATCCTTAGCAGCTTTCAGGAACATTACATGTGAGACACGTTGAGCAGTTTATAATTTCCAGAGCGATATGAACAGTGGGTGAGGTTACTGCACTTCTGTTATTTTATCTTCATTTTCTCTCAGGAATCCTGAACTTTAAAGGGAGGTGACAGGGCTAAACTTTGTTTTATCATTATAAATAACTCTCATTTATCTAATATTATGTAGCGTTGTATTTTAAGTGTGAATGAGATGAACCGGGACAGTAAAATCTAACAGGAAAACTCCCACACGCTCTATAATCCCTGAAAGTGTTCCCATTCCACCTTCCCTTGTGCGGATGGGAGTCTAGGAATGAATGAGAAGGTATTGACTCTACTATTTTCTATTGTGAAAGGGATGATTATAGATTACAGGGAAGAATAAATTTCATTCCTGAGGTAACAGGGAGGATGATATAAGTAAAATAACATCAACCAAAAAGATTAGACTTAAACTAAACTTGTTAAAGGGCATGTTCACCCTTAAAACAAAAAACTGGTGACTGTGAACTGCCTACAACCCCAACTGCTATTTTTACCAGTTTATTACATGTGTTTATAACCAGATATTTAATGATAAGTTTACTTTTTGGCAAATATATCTGCCTCCTTCCTCTGCTCAATGAGCTTTGTATAAGCCTGAGCATGTGCCAAGGAGGCAGCAGGTGAAACAGCAGTTAATCATTGGTTGTGATGTCCGTTGTCACAGCCTTGATTGACTGCATGGAGGGAGGGGCCAGCTTACTCTACCAGAATGGGGACAATAATTATCCTTAAATATCTGGTTAGTAATGCAGGTAATAAAGTGCAAAATATATCAGTTGGGGTTGGGGGCAGGTAACTGACAATTGACTGGTTTTAAGGGTGGACATTCACTTTAAAGATCTTTCCTTTCTAAATCTTACAATCTCTGTTAAAGAAGTAATTGGTTCAGAGTAAAGTGGGTTAAGGCTGAGTACACACCAGCAGATATTTCCGGCCAACCGTAGATCGGATCGTCGGCCAGAATTACCTGATGGTGTGGGGCGACCGGCCATGAACGGGCAATTGGGTCCGTTGGTAAATCACAACCACACGATCAGTCGCGCTCCCTAAGGGCCGCGGCCACTATTGCTGCTCGCTCGCAGCAAACAATCAGTCGGGACATAAATAGCCCTGCTCGCTTGCAGCAAACAATCAGTCGGGACAAATAATAGCCCCTATACCCAGCCTTCATGTATTGATTGGTTCGGTTCTCATTAAAAGTCTAAAGATTCACCTGGTACAATAATAATAATCATTTTAAATATAATAGGAAAGTATTAGGGTTGGGGAAAAAAATGCAGAAATATATACCGCATATACTCGAGTATAAACCGAGGTTTTCAGGCTTTAAAAAAAGCCTGAAAATCTTACCTTGGTTTATACTCGAGTCGATCCGCATCCTCGCTCCACAGCCTCTGCGCATTCGGATGATGTCACTACCCGGCGTGGCAAAGTGAGAGGCGCCGGGTAGTGACATCATCCGGATGCGCAGGGCTGTGGAGCGAGGATGTGGATCGCGCGGCCGCGGACAAGGTAGGAGAAACATTGACTGCACACACTTAAATGGCAAATACATACAAATACGAGTAAAACCTTCTTTATTTGTGCATACTGTATGCACAAATAAAGGAGGATTTACCCCTATTTGCAAGTATTTGCCACTTAAGATGTTGAAAACTACAACTCCAGCATGCTTTATTGCTGGGATGTAGTTTTCAAACACTTAAGTGGCAAATACTGCAAATAGGGGTAAATCCTTATGTGCATACAGTATGCACAAATAAAGAAGGTTTTACTTTATTGTAAGTATTTGCAACTTAAGATGTTTGAAAACTACAACTCCCAGCAATAAAGCAGCTGGGAGTTGTAGTTTCCAAACATCTTTAGTGGCAAATACTCCCCCTCGGTTATACTCGGGACGGTTATACTCAGAGTATATACGGTGTATATATATATATTAGAACGCTATAGAAAAATAGCAATATACTGTAACCTAATTGACCATATAAATAATTATATATACATTCATATATAAATTCTTGTTTATGAAATCTCATTAGGGTGTTACAAATTATTGTAAAAATGTTTGCATCCCCATTTATTTACCTTCTTGTGAAATGAATATCAGGCGTTTTTATCAATGCCATTTTCAGATCAAGACTAATTAGGAACTGTGGTCTCCATACAAGTGCCCTTCATTAAAAATAATCTGCATACTAAAATTCATACCTTTCAAACAAGTCTAGGATTATGTCTGAAGCTTCTATGGATCTTTGTAAAGTTACACTTTCCAGACTGCCCTGTTTCTCTGTCTCTGTGGCAGGCATGTGTTATAATCTGTTATAAGCCCCACACCAAAAAAATCTATCTTTCACAGACTAGTAATCATTTTCTGTCTATTACTCCACCCATGGACAAATTCAGGAGAGAGAAAAAATGTTTTCATGCTTGTTGCTAGCTTTAAAAATTATTTAAAAGTTCGGGATGGGGCTTATGATGCAGCTGATGATGATCTGATGAGCTGATAATGATGGTCTGATGACGCAGACCCCAAGTGCTGGTGATTTCAGAGCTCACAATACTAGCAGGAAAAACATCCTTTATACTGCTGTAACTTTGGATAGACTGCAGTTAAAAGCATGATCCTGGAGTCATTTTTTTAATAACGACCATTAAAGCCACCTGTACATAGACCACAGTTCCCCTCTAAGAAGTCATTTTAGAGAGTCCCTTACTGCCTTAAAGGTGAAGTTAAGGATGATAAGCCTGTTTTTGTCCCATATATTTACAGGGAGAAGTAATAAAAGTTCTTCAGGGAGATTCAATAAAAGTTCTTATCGTTAGAAATGATGCTAATTTTGCCCTAACCAATCAGATCTTATTTAACATTTGAAAGCTAACATCTGATTGGTTGGGGCAAAATTAGCACCATTTTTAACGATAAGAACTTTTATTGAATCTCCCTGCTTATCTTTAAAAATGGTGCTAATTTTTCCCCAACCAGTCAGATGTTATTACCATTTGAAAGCTAACATCTGATTGGTTGGGCAAAATTAGCACCATTTTTAATAATAAGAACTTTTATTACAACTTCCTGTAAAGGTTTGGCTGGTTGATTTGGTGTATCACTTACACCACAGTACAAGGCCACCCAAAGTAAACACAACTTCAAATAATAGGCACGATGGCCAGGTGGACAACCCACCATTCCTAAATGGAATCCCTTTAATCCCCTTTAATCCCTGGCATAGTAATTGCTTCAACATATACCACTAAGGGTGACTCATCAAATGAGGTGTCTGGTGCAGAAGCATCCATGACCCACTCCCTTCACTAGGCTAGAACATCCAGTAGAAGAGTGGAGCCATGCTACCCAAGGACAAGCTGAGGTCTTCAGAGACTAAAAAGGAATTTTATTAGACATCAAAAACAGGTAGAATCAGACGGGGGTGGCCTGCCTTATAATTCCTGCTTTGGATGTCTAATAAAGACTCTGTTAGTAGTTTCTCGAGTAGCATGGTTCCTCTCTTCATGGGTGCACAAACACAACTTTACATCCTTTTTAACATTCTTTTAAATTATTTATATTTGGTCAAAACCAGACCAGAGCTGAAGAATCCAGTTTGTCACGTTGCAGCTTTGCAAAATGTAAAATAAATCCTTATGACAAATTAATATTTTCAACATGTCAAATCCAAAGACCTACATGGGTGTGGACCATAATCAAGCTGAATACATAGACATGCCTTTCTCTATTTTTCTAATAATTTCTAATAATAAATAAAACAAGAGAATTTTGGGGTTGTCACGTATTGACTCTTCATCCCCTACATCAACATTACTCTTTAAATTGACTTACAAATATATGGTTTAAATTTATGGTTTTGGTCTCAAATCCCAATTTTTTTCTTCAGATATGATGAGCGATTTGCACATTCTGTCTTCCCAAGATAATTACTTTTTCCTGCTCTAACGCGATAACCATCTTTTCCCGTCTTCCTTATGACACTTTAAATCAATATAAATTGTCCAGCTGCCAAGTCGGAGCCACAGACGTCGCTCGGGATAGCAGGGTCCAAAATGTATTGGATCATTTTTATAGAAGTTTCAGGAAAGGAAATCATGAGCTTGTCCAGGACAACCTGTGCTACATGGGAGTTGGCTGTGTGTCTGCTAGGCCTTACAGGGAAACTGTACATTTAGAAGAAGGATGATGAAGACTTTTTGGCGAGAGAAAATAAAAAGAGAGAGAAGAGCAGTGCAGGAAGAGAAAATACATCTGGAGATGATGTAGGAGGAACTGCAGGGGGTTGTCAAAGCTTCATTACTACCTGAATAGCAGATAATCAGCCACACCATATTGTATCAATTAGAATATTTAGTAGCTCCATATTACAGTCATTGGGAAAAAATGACCACAGGTCTCAGATGAGTCTTTGTAGCTAGTTGGATCATGTCCACATTACCAATATCTAGCTAATTCATGTGGGCTCCTCCAAAATTATCTGTTCCAAATGTATGCTGCAGTGGCCATTGTTTCATAGCCAGGATTGGGTCTGAACAGTAAAACTAGCTGGATCGTTTACAGTATTAAATTGAAACTCTAAAAATCTAAATGCAAATGTCTGTCCTACCTACAGTAAGGGGCATATTTATTAAAGCTCAACTTTTCGCCGCTGTTATTGCCAAATTTGGACATGGTTATAAGGTGGCTTATAACTGGTGGCAAAAAGTTATTACCACCACAATCGACATATCGCTTATCCCCGCTTAAATGCTACGTTATTGTATTGCACACCCGCCCGGACTTCTTCTGGTGTTGTGCGGTCTGATCTTCCAGGGCATTGGACGGAGGAGAGCCAATTAGTTTAAAAAACCCAATCCCTGCATCAGACTCTTGTCCTCCACTCCCCATTGGTTCCTCTGTCTTACTTAAGCCTGCTCCAGTTATTCACACATTGCCTGTTATAGTTTTGGTTAGCCAAGCTAGTGGTCCCTGCTATTACTATTGTAGCCAAAGTCTGGTTCTTGTAGCCTAGCCTTGTTCATTGTTCTTCTCATTGTTCAATATTATCCTTGTATTCTTGTCATTTTCTTTGTCTTCCAGTTCCTGTTCAGCTCCATTGGTGTTCCGGTTTTCCAGAGTATACCCAGCCTCAGCCTCTATACCTTGTGCTCTAAGACCTGGGGGTTACTGTGTACAGCGAGGCGCAACATGTCTCCTGATGATTGGGGCTTGTCCATAGGTGAAGACAGCAGCTGTAGATTGGGGTAAAGGCACTGAAGGTATACTCGGGGACTTCGGGCATCACTACCGCAGCATTTCTCTGCCGCAATACTTTTCACAGCCAGCTTTATAAACATATATAGCAATAGTTAAAAGGTAAAAATAGAGATCCTTTATAAATATGTTATTTGATAGGTATAATGGAAGTGTCAGTACAGTATCACCCATTTTCTTTCTACATTTTTAGTATTTCTTATGGAAATGTTCTTAATTTCTGGAAAATAATTCCAGTTAATTAGCAGGAGTCGTGGGGAGCAGTATCTAGAGCACTAGATAGATACAGTATGTAGATCTGGTTTCTAAACACGTTACAGTCGAATTAGTTAATACAGGTCATTCTAAATCTGTCAGTTCTGTACAGTGCAAGCCATAGTAATTACTAATGGCAACTAAGGACCATAACCAAACAGGGCAATCAGGGAGGAAATGATAAGCAAAGCTTAAAGGACAACTCCACCCTCATAAGAACATCTTTTAGAAAGAATGGCCTCATTAAAATATGTTGATATATCATAGTTTGTCCTATGAATTCATTACTGTATGCCTGCTATGCTTCTGGGTGCCTCAAGGAAACTGAGCAATTTAGAAACCTGTACTGAGCCTGTACCGAGCCTGTACTGAGCCTGGGCATGTTCAGAAGGGGCAGACAGGGGATTAACATTCAGTCATTGGCTGTCAAATCCATAACTGACAGTTACTAACTGGAAGAACCAGGAAGCAGAAACAGGGGAAACAGGACATTGTGTAGGATTTCAGGTTAGACTCATTATATTCAGATTCCAAACTATTACCGTTTAGTGTTTTGGGGGGTGATTTACCTGTATGTAAGTGCCAAAAGAAAACTGACCGAGGTGGAGGAGGACAATCGTGATTTATTGGATATGGAGACGTATGGGGAACAAATAAGAAAATACAAGATACAATGTGACAACTATAAAGCAGACTAGGTGCAGTTCAAGAGGCAGAAAGTCTGTACCAATTATGAGGATTTGAAGGTATATTCCTGGCTTACCGGTATGCAAAGTGGGAGGAGGGATTGATCCTGGAGCCGTCAGAGGAGGCAGGTTAGATTTGGTGGAGCCCGTGACGTCATGGATGTAAGTTCAGCACTGTCTGACGTCAGCGTGCCGATGACGCAAGTACGCCAGCGACCCGGAAGTAAGGGAGCCACCACGCCGGGATTAAAACCGCGAAATATGAGTCAACTAAATAATGATTTTTTTAGAGGAAGCGAGCCAAGAGGAAAAAGCTAGGAGAAAGCGAAGGAAAAGACTCCCACTCAGAAGAGAGGGTCAGCGGATGCCTCAGAAACCAGAGTTAATCCCTATATTTAATCTTTAATATCAGAGGCTGGGGAATCCCTATTACAAAAAGGTTTGTCTTTTGTGCCTAATATCAATCCTGATGTTTTTGAATATGAAGTGGATTTATATAAATTAAATATACAAATTACCCTTAGGGAATTATTTGGAGGAAACAACATGGATGTGAATTACCAACAACAACATAAACTCAGGAGTACACTTGATCCCCAAGTATCTAACCCATTTGTAAAATGTTTTCAGCAAACTGTGACAGCGGACATCACCAGAGCTACTGAGGTAGGTAAGAGACCGCACCCTAATTTAGCCATTCAAGAGCTCACAGCACTGAGAGATTTACAGTCAGACTCCACAATAGTGATCAGACCAGCAGACAAGGGTGGGGGTTTGGTCATTTTGGATTACACTTGTTATCGTTAACCCAGTTAAGTAATGTGGAGGTAAATGAGAAATTACAAGGTGACCCCACCACACACTATCAGAATGCGCTAAGAACTATGGTACATAATGCGGTGACTATGGAGCTTATCACTAAGCAGCAGGGGGAATATTTGGTAAATGAATATCCCAAGGGTTCCATCATATATACCTTGCCTAAGGTCCTTAAGAGTTTAGAAAGGACACCTGGCCGACCCATTATTTCAATGAGAGGGGGACTATTGGAACCAGTAGGCAAGTTTGTGGATAGTGTGCTACAATCAATAGTACAGAGCCTACCCACATATCTACGAGACTCCGGTCATCTTATGCTTGATACACTTCGACTCCCAGAGGACAATATTTGGTTAGTCACAATGGACGTCGGCAGTTTTTATACAAACATTGCCCAAGAGTTGGGCATCAAAGCGGTTTATGACACATTGAATGTAAAATATAGTGCCTCTCCTGCATTCAAAAATGTTATCATGGAAATGTTGGAATTCTTGTTGAAACATAACTACTTCAGATTTGAAAATACTTTTTTCCTGCAGAGGGCAGGTACGGCTATGGGCACGGCCATACACCCGCTTTATTGATGACATGTTTTTTACTTCTTCTGGTGTGAAGACCATGGTGGAGGAATTAAACTCACTGAATTTCCAAATCAGATTCACTTTAACTGTGAGTAAAACCCAGGTTGATTTTTTAGATCTACCGATATATAACAGTGGGGGTAAACTAACATACTCCCTGTACCGTAAGCCAACGGATAGAAACAAGTTATTACATTATAATAGTTATCACCCAATATCATTAAAGAATTCCTTACCCATTTCTCAATTTTGTAGGGTTTTAAGGAATAACTCCAACAAGGACATGATGCAACTACAAATACGGGAAATGTGGAACAATTTTTCAAATCGTGGCTACCCCTCCAAGATTTTAAGACAAGCATTGGAGAAAGCCAGACTTAAGCTTGAGAGTAATAATCACTCAATAGAACCTAAAAAAAATGATACTTCAACAACTAACCCCCTAACATGGGGTTTTAAATTTAGTACTCTAGGCAGTATTATTAAGACAAGCATAAGAAAGAATTAGGATGTTCTAAGAGCAGACACAGCCCTTAATAAGGTATTACCTACACAGCCTCAGATTGGATTTAGACGCGGCAGAAACCACAGAGACTTGCTGGTAAAAACGACCTATACTCACACCTACCTGGCTACCCAAGAAGCAACCTGGCTCTTATAGATGCTCCAAATGCACTTCCTTCAAATTTATGAACCCTATTACACAGTTTAAACATCCGCATACTGAGGAACAAATAAATATTAAAAAAGTCATCACATGTACCATGACACATGTAGTGTATATGATTATTTGTCCCTTTAATTTGACCTATATTGAAAAGACTGATGGACCACTCGTTTACAAATTGACGGACATAGATCAGCTATCACGATGGCTTACCATGATGGACGAAGTAATAAACCAGTAGCAAAACATTTTCTCGAATATGAACATAAAATGAGTGACTTCAGGTTCTCAGGCATTGATCGTGTACCTAGCCTCAAAAGAGGAGGCAACCGTTCAAAAATTCTGTTGCAACGTGAAACTAGATGGATTTGATTTTTAAATCCCAATGGACTTAATGAATATAACTCCCTCAAATGTTTTCTTGATGATAGATAATGGGTATTGATGGGAATGTGTTCATTAAATATCCCCTGATTTAAACTTTTATGAATGGGATAAGGCTATTATAATATAAATTTTGTTCAGACAGGTTTGATACCTAGTAAGTAAGTTATGGATAATTTTTTGCTTTTAATTAACCAATATTTTTAAAGTTTTTACACCTATACACTTATTTGCACTATTTTTAACACGTATCAAAGTAGCCTTTTGAGAGGGGACTCAAAATAGTTTGTTTAAACCAGTGTTTTGTGATATTACAAGATTTCGTAGCACTTTATATGTGTAATAATTATGCAGCACTTTATAATAAGTTTTTGTAAAAAAACACAGTAGAGAGTTAATTATCCCTTTAAGAGGATTGTGAATGTTTTATGATGTCACCAATAGGGGTGGAGTCTTTTTAAACACGTGATTGTTGATTGCAATATTTGGCTTGAGAAAGTTCTTAGAACACAGATCGAAATGTTGCCTGCACTTTGTTGCAATGTTTGCACTTTCAAATAAATATGAGGAAGACCCAGGAGTGCGCTGTTATTCCTTCTTATCTATATCTACTTATCATTTAGCTTGCACCCGGGCACCTATCTAGGCTTGAAGGTTGTGACTACCTTTTATTATAATATATATATATATATTTTATATATAATATATATATAATATATATATAATATATAATAAAACACATGTTTCATTACATTACAACTGCTGAAATTACTGAGTACCCTTAAAGGGCATGTCCACACCCCAAAACTATAATCCCCCCACTACTGGCCCCATTGTGTAGTGTAGTTTAATCCTTACCTCACATCCCAGCTCATATGGTTCTCCTGTAGTCCCCCCTAAAGTCCCAAAAACGCCACCAGGAGTACTGCAGAGTCCATATAGGACTCTGCCTCCTGTCTCCCCTCTGGGAGAAGTTTGGCATGCGTACTGCAGCCTTCTTCCCTACCTTCCCCTCCCTCTCCCTCCCGATTAGGATTCCCTCCCCCTAGCGTAAAATATTTATATATAATATTCTCCCTGTCCCCCCAGCCCCAACCGCTATAGTGTTTAGTTCAGAAAGTGCCCCAAACATTACTTACCTTCCCTCTTTCCTCCGTCGCACTGAACTCCCAGCAGCTGCGTCCGTGATTGGCTGCCGCTCAGCCAATCACAGACACGACGGCCGGTCCCGTCCCTCTGCTTGCATTTTCTCGCATGCAGAAGGCCTGGCAGTGCGGCGGAGGAAAGAGGGAAGGTAAGTAATATTTGGGGCACTTTTGAACTTAAAAAATATAGCGGTTGGGGCTGGAAAACAGGGGTATTATATAAAAACATTTTAAGAAGGGTGGCATGCCTTTAATAAGGATATAAGTTACCGGATAATCCTGGCTTTTGTGTATCTAATTTAGAGCATGCATTATTTTGGGACACATTCCCCGAGGATGTCGTTAAACATTTGAGCTGAATATTTTTCATTTTCTAACTGAAATATTGATACAATGGTATGCCTGAACTTTTGCCAAAATGAAGTCGAAGATCTAAGTCTCTATCTATTTTTGGATGCAGAGGAAATCTGCTTATTGTATTTTCTGATATGGTTTATTTTTCTTAACTCACATGTATCAAACAAGTTCATATTTCCCTGTCCTGCCTTCCTTTCTATAATGTTCCAATGTAAAGCTATTCTACTATAACTTGAACCACACAGCACTGCAGTAAAGCAAATAATAACATATTTCAAAATGACGGCACAGAGCATTAACTAATTTACTTTTTCAATAGAAATTTCATTGCGCTGCAACGATACAGATTTTTGTCTTTAGTACAATTTGCGATTGTCATAGATAGAGATGGCCGAACTTCTGAAGGTTCGGTACGTTTTCGAACGTTTAAACTATATAGAAAGTTCGAAAACGGACCCATTTAAGTCAATGGGAGTCAAATAGTTTGAAAAGTTCTAATGAAATACAAATAAAATATCAATGGTAACTTAATGTAAATGGCTGTGGGACCTGGGAAATGATCTGGGAAAAAACGTTTGAATAAAGGACTTTCAAAAAATAGATTTTACTCTTGCGCGCTACTTTCGAGCTCTTGTGTTCGAACATTCGATAATTATCCCATAAACAACTCGCAGATCCAATAATTCAATATTTACTTGCGTATTGGTATAATAGACATTTTACTCGCATAATCGATAATTCGATATTCGATATATAATCACGTATTGGTATAATAGAAATTTTACTCGCATATTCGATAATTTGATATTTACTCGCATATTTGATAATTCGATGTTTACTCGCGTATTGGTATAATAGACATTTTACTCGCAGATCCTATAATTCGATATTTACTCACGTAGTGGTATAATAGACATTTTCAAATCGAACTGGTGATACTCACAGGGTTAATTGCCCTTTTCGGCTTCAAGTCTACTCCACTCTGTCTTAAGTGGCAGAATACAGCTTCCAGAAACAAAATGTAGACGAGCACACAGCAGCAAGTGTGAACTGCAGCAATTTTAATGTGTACAAAGCGACATGTTTCGGAGCCAACTGTCCTTTATCAAGCAGACATTTTACATGCATATTCGTTTATTCAATATTTACTCACGTATAGGTATAAAGCCTTTTTACTTGCATATTAATAATTTGATGTTTACTCGCGTATTGGTATAATAGACATTTTACTCGCATATTCTATACTCAATATTACTCACGTCATAGGTATAATAGCCTTTTTACTTGCATATTCGATAAATGATATTCACTCGCGTGTTGGTATAATAGACATTTTACTCGCATATTCTATAATTCGATATTTACTCACGTATAGGTATAATAGCCTTTTTACTTGCATATTCGATAAATTGATATTCACTCGCGTGTTGGTATAATAGACATTTTACTTGCATATTCGATAATTCGCTATTTAATTCGATATTTACACACGTATTGGTATAATAGACATTTTACTTGCATATTCGTTTATTCGATATTTACTCGCGTATAGGTATAATAAGACATTCACTCGCAGATTAGAGGATTCAATATTTATTCGCGTATTGTATAATAGACATTTACTAGCGGATTCGATATTCGATATTTACTCGCGTATTGGTATAATAGACATTTTACTTGCATATTCAATAATTCGATGTTTTACTCGCGTATTGGTATAATAGACATTTTACTTGCATATTCGATAATTCAATATTTACTCGCGTATTGGTATAATAGACATTTTACTTGCATATTCGATAATTCGATGTTTACTCACATACCTTATACAAATATATTAATGGCCCATACAGTGAACTCTCTGGTGCATTGTCACTAATAGGTCTATCAGAGGACTCGTGGACATCCTTTAAGGTTGGAAGAAAAGAAGTTTCATCTTCAGGTTAGGAGAGGTTTTCTTTACAGTGAGAACGGTGAAACTGTGGAACTGTCTTCCAGCAGAGGTGGTAATGGCAAAGTTCATTGAATAACTTTAAAAAAGGCCTGGATAGTTTCTAAAACTAAAAAATATTGAGAATATGGTATTAATGCATATAGATCTGGTTGATCCAGGGATACTTTCCGATTGCCGTTTGGAGTCAGGAAGGAATTTTTCCCCCCCTTTTTAGTGGGGGTTTTTGTCTTCCTCTGGATCAACTGTTAGGTAGGGTTAAAAAAAAAAAAAGGGAATAGGTTGGACTTGATGGACGAATGTCTTTATTCAACCTTAATACTATGACTATGTTACTATATTGGTTAATAGACCTTTACTCGCACTTTCTATAATTCGATATACTCGCATATTGTATAATAGACATTTTACTGCATATATCGATAATTCGATGTTACTCGCAATTGGTATAATAGACATTTTACTCGCAATTCTATAATTCGATATTTACTCGCGGTTGGTATAATAGACATTTTACTCGCCATATCGATAATTCGGAGATTTCGAGATAGTTTGAGAAGTCCGAGTCCCTTAAACTCGAATAGTTCAGCTCAAATTCGGGTTCGAGTTCTAGTCCATCTCGTCATTAGTTGACCTCTAATTTTTAGTTATTACCAATTCTCATTTTAATGTGTTTTATTGTAGAATCTTTCTATTTGAGGGGAATGAACTAAGTTTCACAGAAAACAAAGTGTCCCTTTGCCAATAAACTTTGCAATTGTTTTACTGACCATTTATAGAAAATAGTGGAAATATAAACTCTATTTTTAAGTACAGTAAGGTTTTTATATATCCAATACAGATTGCTAAATCACGTGCAACATTATTAACAAAGTAGTAATAATTTGTGGTGAACAGACAAGCCTGTATACTGTATAAATAATGAAGTAAGCCCTTTATAAGACATTTTAAACTTCAATTTTACAACTGGGATGGAGCCATGTGACAATTGATCTTTTGTCACATGCACAATCTGTTTTAAGAAGTGTTTATTGCATGCTGAATGCATTATGGACATCTGCTTAGGAAATAATGGAAAATCTGAGTGTATTATGAACACAATCCCCATATGCCGTGGGCACATGATGAACCTCTGGTGGTATTTTTTCCCGTCTTTGCGTTTCTTAATACAGGAAATTTGTTATAGCCACTATTATTCTGGCTATAACCTGCACTGATCCCATATGACATAGCCAGGGTTAGCATGACTGTTAGGCAACATCCATAGTGGGAAATTCTTCACCTCTCTGTTGGTCTTTTCTACAAAAAGTATTATATAATAAATTTTAAATATATACATTTTATATATAAAGGGTGCGGATGTGGTGAATGGAATTGCAGCATATCCATTGTACCTAAACCAACTACTCCATAATACACCTAAACCTACAACTCCATAACACACCTAAACCAACGACTCCATAATACACCTAAACCTAAAACTCCACAATACACCTGCAAAAAAAATGCCCGACAACGCCACAAGACACAAAACCTGACAACGCCAGAAGACCACCGAAACACGACAACGCCACAAGACACCGAAACCGACAACTCCATGACAACACTCCTACAACCCGTACTGACACTAACCACAACCCGTAGACACCGAAACCGGACAACCGTCCACAATACACCTAAACCTACAACTCCATAATACACCTAAACCTACAACTCCATAATACACTTAAACCTACAACTCCATAATACCCCTAAACCTAGCATGACTTTAGCACAGCCATAGTGGGAAATTCTTCACCTCTCTGTTAGTCTTTTCTACAAAAAGTATTATTTTAAAGAGCTGATAAATTTTAATATAAAGGGTGCGGATGTGGTGAATGGAATTGCAGCATATCCATTGTACCTAAACCAACTACTCCATAATACACCTAAACCTACAACTCCATAATACACCTAAACCAACTACTCCATAATACACCTAAACCTACAACTCCATAAAGATTTTACTCTCGCCGGCGCTACTTCGAGCTCTTGTGTCGAACATTCGATAATTATCCCATAAACAACTCGCAGATCCAATAATTCAATATTTACTTGCGTATTGGTAAATAGACATTTTACCGCATATCGATAATTCGATATTTCGATATATCTCACGTATTGGTATATTGAAATTTTTATACTCGCATATTCGATAATTTGATATTACTCGCATATTTGATAATTCGATGTTTACCTCGCGTATTGGTATAAAGACATTTACTTACTGCAATTCTATAATTCGATATTTACTCACTGAGTGGTATAATCAGAATTTCTCAATCGAACTGGTGATACTCACAAGGGTAATTGCCCTTTTTCGGCTTTCAAGTCTACTCCACTCTGTCTTAGTGGCAGAATACAGCTTCCAGAAAAACAAAATGTAGACGAGACCACAAGCAGCAAGTGTGAACTGCAGCAATTTTAATGTGTACAAATCGACATGTTTCGACCCAATGCTCCTTTATCAAGCAGACATTTTACATGCATATTCGTTTATTCAATATTTACTCACGTATAGGTATAATAGCCTTTTTACTTGCATATTCAATAATTTGATGTTTACTCGCGTATTGGTATAATAGACATTTTACTCGCATATTCTATAACTCAATATTTACTCACGTATAGGTATAATAGCCTTTTTACTTGCATATTCGATAAATTGATATTCACAGCGGTGTTGGTATAATGACATTTTACTCGCATATTCATAATTCGATATTTACTCACGTATAGGTATAATAGCCTTTTTACTTGCATATTCGATAAATTGATATTCACTCGCGTGTTGGTATAATATAGACTTTTACTTGCAATTTTCGAATTCGCTATTAATTCGATATTTACACACGTATTGGTATAATAGACATTTTACTTGCATATTCGTTTATTCGATATTTACTCGCGTATAGGTATAACAGACATTTCACTCGCAGATTAGAGAATTCAATATTTATTCGCGTATTGGTATAATAGACATTTTACTAGCGGATTCGATATTCGATATTTACTCGCGTATTGTATAATAGACTTTTACTTGCATATTCAATAATTCGATGTTTTACTCGCGTATTGGTATAAATAGACATTTTACTTGCATATTTCGACTATTCAAATTTACTCGCGTATTGGTATATAGACATTTACTTGCATATTCGGATAATTCGATGTTTACTCACATACCTTATAACAATATATTAATGGCCCATACAGTGAACTCTCTGGTGCATTGTTCCTAATAGGTCATATCAGAGGACTCGTGGCATCCTTAAGGTTGGAAGAAAAGAAGTTTCATCTTCAGGTTAGGAGAGGTTTCTTTACAGTGAGAACGGTGAACTGTGGAACTGTCTTCCAGCAGAGGTGGTAATGGCAACGTTCTTAATAACTTTAAAAAAGGCCTGGATAAGTTTCTAAAAACTAAATATTGAGAATTAATGGTATATGCATATAGATCTGGTTGATCCAGGGATACTTTCCGATTGCCGTTTGGAGTCAGGAAGGATTTTTCCCCCCCTTTTTTAGCTGGGGTTTTTGTCTTCCTCTGATCAACTGTTAGGTAGGGTTAAAAAAAAAAAAAGGGAATAGGTTGGAGCTTGATGGACGAATGTCTTTATTCAACCTTAATTACTATGTTACTATGTTACTATATTGGTATAATAGACATTTTACTCGCATATTCTATAATTCGATATTTACTCGCATATTGGTATAATAGATATTTTACTTGCATATTCGATAATTCGATGTTTACGCATATTGGTATAATAGACATTTTACTCGCATATTCTATAATTCGATATTTACTCGCGTGTTGGTATAATAGACATTTTACTCGCATATTCGATAATTCGGAGATTTTCGAGATAGTTTGAGAAGTCCGAGTCCCTTATAACTCGAATAGTTCAGCTCAAATTCGGGTTCGAGTTCTAGTCCATCTCTTGTCATTAGTTGACCTCTAATTTTTAGTTATTACCAATTCTCATTTTTAATGTGTTTTATTGTAGAATCTTCTATTTGAGGGAATGAACTAAGTTTCACAGAAAACAAAGTGTCCCTTTGCCAATAAACTTTGCAATTGTTTTACTGACCATTTATAGAAAATAGTGGAAATATAAACTCTATTTTTAAGTACAGTAAGGTTTTTATATATCCAATACAGATTGCTAAATCACGTGCAACATTATTAACAAAGTAGTAATAATTTGTGGTGAACAGACAAGCCTTGTATACTGTATAAATAATGAAGTTAAGCCCTTTATAAGACATTTAAACTTCAATTTTACAACTGGGATGGAGCCATGTGACAATGCTATTCTTTGTCACATGCACAATCTGTTTTAAGAAGTGTTTATTGCATGCTGAATGCATTATGGACATCTGCTAGGAAATAATGGAAAATCTGAGATGTATTATGAACCACAATCCCATAATGCCTGTGGGCACATGATGAACCTCTTGGTGTATTTACTTTTCCCGTCTTTTGCGTTTCTTTAATACAGGAAATTTGTTATAGCCACTATTTATTCTGTGCTAAACCTGCACTGATCCCATATGACATAGCCATGGTTAGCATGACTTTAGCACATCCATAGTGGGAAATTCTTCACCTCTCTGTTGGTCTTTTCTACAAAAAGTATTATATAATACATTTTAAATATATACATTTTATATATAAAGGGTGCGGATGTGGTGAATGGAATTGGCACGCATATCCATTGTACCTAAACCAACTACTCCATAATACTACGCCATAACACCACTCCATAACACACCTAAACCAACGACTCCTAATACACCTAAACCTCAAACGTCCACAATACACCCTAAACCTACACTCCATAATACACCTAACCTACACTCCATATACACCTACACCTACATCCTCCATAATACTTAAACCTCAAACTCCATATACCCCTAAACTCCATGACTTTAGCACAGCTCATAGTGGGAAATTCTTCACCTCTCTGTTAAGTCTTTTCTACAAAAAGATTAGTTTAAAGAGCTGATAAATTTTACTATAAAGGGTGCGGATGTGGTGAATGAATTGCAGCAATCCATTGTAACAAACCAACTACTCCTAACCACCTAAACCACAACTCCATAAGCACACACCTAAACCAACTTACTCCATAATACACCTAAACCTACAACTCCAAATACACCTAAACCAACTACCCATAAATACACCTAAACCTACAACTCCATAACACACCTCACCCAACTACTCCATAATACACCTAACCTACAACTCCAGAAAACCACCTAACCACGACTCCATAATACCCTAAACCTACAACCCATAACACACCTTAACCAACGACTCCATAATAACAACCAAAACTCCGTATCCCCTCAATTACAACTCACAAACACCTAACAACACTCTAAACTACACCTACCCAATCCATAATACACCTACACCTACAACTCCAATACACCTAAACCTAAACTCCTAATACACCTAACATCCACTCCACAATTACCCAAGACCTACACTCCAAACCCTAACCAAACCCAACAACACCAACCTACCGTCCAACATAACACCTACACCCACAACTCCACAAGTACAACCAACCTACAACGCTACAACCTCTAACCTAATGACACACAAAAATATACCCGCTAGACACGCCATAATACACACATACACCTACAACAACTCCATATACACCTACCTACAGACTCCATAATACACACCTAAACCGCTACAACTCCATATACACCCTCCACCGTACACTCCATAATACCAGCTAAACCTACAACTCCATATACACCTAAACCTACAACGTCCTAATACCCTAAACCTACAACTCCGTAACTACACCTAAACTAAAACTCCAAATACACCAAACCTACAACTCCATAATACACCTAAACCTACAACTCCACAATACCCCTCAACTTACAACTCCACAATACACCTAAACCTACAACTCCAAATACCCTAAACGCTAAAACTCCACAATCACCTAAACTACAAGCTCATAATAACACCTAAACCGACAACTCCGTAATACCCCTAAACCTACAACTCCGTAATACACCTAACCTAAAACTCCACTACACCTAAACCTACAACTCCATAAAACACCTAAAACCTACACTCTCAGTAATACACACAAACCTAAAACTCCATAATACACCTAAACCTACAACTCTAATACACCTAACCTAAACTCCACAATACAACACCTAAACCCTACAACTCCATAAACAGACAACCTACAACCTACAACTCCCATAATATACATGACTTAACAAAAATCTTAAACAAATCCTCTGGACAATTGGTCGTGATTTCCACTTTCCCTGAACGGAAGTGCCAGAATACACCTAAACCTACAACTCCATAATACACCTAAACCTAAAACTCCATAACACACCTAAACCAACTACTCCATAATACACCTAAACCTACAACTCCATAACACACCTAAACCAACGACTCCATAATACACCTAAACCTAAAACTCCACAATACACCTAAACCTACAACTCCATAATACACCTAAACCTGCAGACGCGTCTCCATTGACGCAGCCGTGTCTGTGATTAGCATATATATATATATAATATATATATATATAATATATATATTATAGTATAAATATAGTAGACAAGTGAGTCGCACAACCAAATTTTTTATATATCAAGGCTTTTATCAATAAATGCTCACATATATAACAGCAATGTTTGATAAGAACTACAGAGTCTTGAAACATTGCTGTTATAAATGTGAGCATTTATTGAAAAAGTGTTGATATCTTCAGATGCACATTCTCTCTCATATATCGCCACACTGGCTTATATACAGTATATATATATATATATCGGTAACAAGAATCTATCGCACTCCCAGTACATTCCTTCCACCCGGGTTCCAAAATATGCAACAGGTAACGGGCCACAGAGCCATCTCAAGGGGCATATTATAAAGCTTCGTTAAGTTTTCGCGGCCGTTTTCCCTGACATTAACGCATAAATCGCGTTTAACGCGATTTATAAATGTCAGAAATGGCCGCGATAAGTTACGAAGCGCTTACCCTTCGCGGGCGATACTTACCTGTTACTCGCCGCTTCTATTTATAAAGCGGCGGTATGTGTTTCGCTCTGCTAGTATCAGCTGTTTTACTTCGCCACCTTGAAGTTGGCGAAGCAGCCGATACTAGCCTCCCCCGGCGGGGATGGGCAGGCAACCCGCCGGCGGTGGTCACACCCGCCCCGGGAGACACGCCCACCCCGCCCCACACGGCGGAGACCACCCGCCGCCGCTTCCCAGCACACCTCCCAACCCCTCCTCCCCGCTCGCGGCAATCTTGGAACAGGAGGCCGCCGTGGGGGGTTGTGGGCGGGGGGGCTTATGCCCCGCCCCCCTTAGCAACTGTACAGTACGCCGGGAAGGGACTTAAAATTACCGCAACACATCGCGGCCGCGATACATATCGCGGCAATGGCGCTTGCCGTTATAAATATGGCGATATCGCTATTTTCGCGGCCGCGATGTGCGGCGGTAATTTTTTTTGCGCTAATTTCGCTTTTTTAAAATATGCCCCAAGGGTTTTTGTAACAAACACTTTATTGTGGATTATGACGATGGCCACACACAAGATGTCCGAAACGCGTTTGATTCTAACATCACAACAATAAAGTGTTTGTTCAAAAAGACCTTGGAGTGCTCTGTTGCCCGTTACATATAAATAAATAATATATATAGCCTTCCACCCACGCCAAGGTAACCCCAGTCCTAACTTCTAACCTTTTTAGTTCAATTACAATTACGCAAACTTTTGCATTTCCCATACTTGCACACTGGATCAATAAACCAGGCTTTCTCACTTCCCCCAGTCCTTTGGCTTTTTAAAATGAGAAGGAGGCCATCTATCCAGTGCTTTATATTAAGGCATAGGACCTTCCATTAAGGGGGTGTGTTGGGGGTCTATTGATTATCTTTTCTATGTTTGTATAAATGTTTGACCAGATCAGTAGCACTTCCCGCAAAATGTAGCTGTAAATTAGCCTAATTGGAGTGCTGCCACAATCCTTGTATTGTATCCCTTATATATATTATATAAATAAATTTATATTTTACGGAGATTGCATTGAGTTTTTTAGGAGCAACTAACTAGTGGGTATATAGGCATTATTACACATAGTAAAGGTCATATGTGTGTGTGTAATTAGCACTATTTAATTAAATCACCAAAAGAATTACACCTTGCAAAATATAGTTATTACTACCTACTACGGAATTACAAAACAATTTATATCAATTAATAAACAAACCTTACTTTACTGGACCCTCCAAGTTTGAATGGAAAACACAAAATGATAGTTAACCACACCCCAGGATTTCTACAGGGTCTCCATAGTAGACACTAAAAGGAAGTGGAATTTTTACTAACATCCAATGAGAGGTTCTGATCTTCCACTGTTAGCAAACAAAAATTCTCTTAGGCACTGTCCATGACAAGACAGAAGTGTAAGGAAGTTCCTTATTACACCCAGTATGTGCTGTTTGTAAATTAGCCAATTAGACAAATTCTCTTCAGAACTCTCACACTTTACTCCCCCTCCCCCTCTCCATAGAAAGTAATGAGACATCCAGTTTCTGTTTGCTAGAAGTGTCTGTTTTATGATTAAATGACTTTGCATGTCTCTGAATACTACCCAGCATTCTTAGAGAAAAATGGGCAGTTTTTATACCCCAATATATATATTAAACTAGGCATGTCAGGTACCTTCTCAGTTATAAAAGGCCTCTACTTCATTTTATACCTTGTGGGGACTTTTAGCTCCTTTATAATCCAACCTCTCCATAACTTGTCAACTATCAGAATCCTGTGTTTCCTAACCCCATAGTTACTGTAAATCTGGAACTTGCTGTGGTAATCCAATAAGTATGAACCTAGCATGTTATCTGTGATCCTGTATAGGGTCTCTCAGGATGTCCATGGAGCTGTTCAGATGAATTTGCACTTTGTGCAGGATTGCCTGGATCTGTGTTCAGATCTGCAGGTTAATACCATTTTTTTCTGGATACATTATAACACTATATGTGTCCCAACTGAGCATCTGCTTTGTGTGAGAGCCCTGCCAGGACAGAGACTGTTGGGTCACAGTAAAAGTGGCTGCAGCCAGCAGTGCATGTGACAGACTGATCATGTGGTCCCATAGGGAACTGCATGATTGGGCCGTGATTTTCTAACTAACCCATATTGTCTGATATGGAAGACCGAATTCGTTCGCGGCTGGCTGCCCCACCCATCACATATTTCCAGCCGACTATCCGTGGCACTATTGGTTTTGTTACTGGTGTTTACCCCGCCTTAAGGTTCGTACACACATGCCAATCACGGTGCCAACCGTGACACATGATGTCTACGAACGGCCGATAATCGTGCCATGTATGTGGTACTTTATTGGCTAAAATGGCCGTTCTGTCGCGCGATACACGACATGATAAATCCGAAACGGCCGTTCTCACACGTCATGCGTCGGCACCGGCGATCGCATGTGTGCACAAACTTTAGACTTTATAGATTATAACTGCCAGGGTAGGTAGTATTTGGAGAGTGATTGCAAATATGTAAAGTTTAGGACTCTAACAGGGGAATTCACCCAGAGGCACAGCTCTCTCTGGGCAATCTACCATATGGGATTTACCAGAGGCTGTGCATTTTGGGTGAATCTCACCTGCTCATAAGTATTTATCGCCAGCTATTAGTTGTGTTTAATACTTACATGTAAAGAGGCACGCAACCTCTGGTAAAATTACTTTGAAATGGCCGCACAGTGCCTCTTCCTCCTCCTCAAAGCGGTGCATTAAACGTTGCACCAACCAATCGACCTATATAATGCTTCCCTAAACCAATAGTCTAATAGCTATGGATGTAAGGGAAGGCAGATGATCACTGCAGTTTCAACCCTTTGGTAGGAAGCGCTAAGCATGACCGTGGGCTTTTAATGTCTGTAAGTCAGGAAAATGTCTTTATTCCAGGATGTATGAAAACTAAGTTTTCCAGAATTCTGGGCAGTTAGGGAATGCTGGAGTTTTTAAAACTGTGAAAAGTTCATTAAGAAGACACTAACTGCAAAAACAGAGAATGCTGGATTTGTAGTTTCAAATATGTGAAAGGTCACAAGCTTAGCTGTATTAGATCTAGACAGATGCATTAGCTACAAGATATTAAGAAAAAAATGACTGCAAACAGAGAATGCTGGGAATTGTGTTTTCAAACACGTAAAAGGTCACAAGTTAAACACGCCTGCTCTATCACTTAGGCTGTATTATCTAGACACATGCCTTTGCCACAGGCAATAAATAAGATACTTGCATGTCCCCACCCATTTCTTTAAGTGAGAATATGTGTTTATAGGTTAGATTATTAAGGCAATGTATTATAATAACATGATTCTATGAGGTACCTTCTGTTATAAGAAGGCTCTGTTTATACTCTGTGTGGAGCTTTTGCTCCTCTATCCACACCTCTCCCTAACATGTATATTCAATCAGTTCCTGTGCTCCCAGTCCTAACCATAGGTTAGTTTTTGTTGTGTAAATCTATAATGAACCTTACATGTTATCAGGAACTGTATAGGATTAAGGTGGCTATACATATATCCGATTTTCTTATCCACACCAGCGCTCATGCATATTAGTTTTGATCTTGCCAGAACCACCACTTCCCATTCTTCATGCCACAGACAGGTCGTTTCTGGCAGGATCGCTAATGTCGCGGGAGCACTCGGTCGGGAAAGTAAAATCGGATATATGTATAGGCTGCTTTTGATTGCCCAAAGGTGCTGTTTAGATTGCCTGGGTCTTTTCTCAGCCTGCAGGTTATTCCACATAGACCCTCTATTCTAGCTGGCAGGTAGTATAGGTAAGGGGATATAGTGTGTGTTTGTTCATTTATATGATACGTTTATTTGTTTTTTTTTTTTTACGACCTTCAGACTAATTTTTATGCTGCCCCCTGGATGTTTCCTGATGGTTCCTGTGAGCACTGCAACTACAACAGCAAAACATACACACATAATTTCCACTGGTGCACCAACGGGCACACCTTTGCTAGTATGTATATATATATATATTATATCTATATATATATATATATATATTAATATTATAATATATACTATAAAGTTTACCAATGCTACCTTACTTGCAGTGATTTTGCATGTGTAATTAATAAATGTAATTATGCAAAACCCTTCTGATGGTGGACATATCTCCATAACGACACAGCACACTGCCCACTATAAGGAGAGGAATCAATTGCTGCAAACATAAGAAACACAAATTGAAAATATTTTGATAACTGTTCCAAAAAAAGAATAAAAGCATATGGCAAAAGTACACAGGATAGCGCTCATTCTTACACTTCAATTCCCTTCAATTTGGCTTTACATTTGGTCCGAATTCACGTTATTGGTTTTCTAAAGGATATCTAATTGGATTTAAATCTATCCAACTTCCGTGGTGTAAACAGAATCACTGGGGCCCCCAGTAAAACTGTGATGGGGCCCCTATCCCTGCTTCATTTCCAGTGTTTTTCTGGAAGGTATATCTGTCATAGGAAAAATAAAATAAGATAGTGGGGCCACTTGGCTCCTGCGCCCCCTGCGGTTGCTCCTCCTACTTCCATGGTAGTTACCCCATGCTAATTTTACATTGGTAACTTTAATTTGGTTTTAAAGGTTCAGTTTGTGGATCTTATATCTGTTGAACTATACTCTATCTCTGATAGACCAATATAGCTGAAGACACACTTATAGTAGGTTGGAGAGGATCTATACCTAGGGAGTCTTCTTTACATAGATTTATAGAATATGAATGTGAATATCAACATCCTATTCCCAATATCCCAAATCTTGGTTTACTGGGATCTGCAGTTTCTCAGCAAGGAACGACTTCAAGTTGGATAGTTCAGGAAGAGACACATGTAAGGATTTTTTGTGGTATGTAAAATGAGCACTCCTTTAATATATAGGAGACATAGGCGGACCAGACAGGAGATGTGTTGGAAACTGAACTTTATCTGACCTTGCTCCTACCAAGTGCCCCAGCATACATAGAAAGAAAAAATAAAATAACATAACACAGAAAGGAATCCATCCATAATTCTTGAAGGGGAGAGAGGTGAACGAGCTCTGACCTGTGCACTGAAAATCAATTTATTGTTAAGAATTCTTCCTCACTCCCAAATAAGTTGGCAAGAAGAAAGACAAGATGGATGTGCTGGATTGATTTATTGCATCTGAAGGTTAATAATGGAAAGTGAAAAATTTCTTGGATGGAACAAACTATTTTCTAGTATTGCTACCACACCAATGTTACTGGAAACTGTGAAATACCTGGTAGAATTTTAGGTGGGCTACATTGCATCATAATCATACCACGAGCGTCCATCTTGAGTGTGGGCCTCTAGATTTCTCGTTTCCCATACTTATGAATTAACCAATTATGATACATCTGGTTTTAAATTATATAGGCACTAAACTGGTAAACCTATATTAAAAAAGCATAAAGAATAATTTCTAGGAATGTAGGAGACCCACCCCCTACATCCCATTTTTACTTACTTACTGAAAAGTCCTACCATTTTAAAGACGGCTACGTGCTACTGCGCGCTGACAGCTCTTCCTTCTATGCACACCAATGTCAGAGATAGAGGGTGTGTCACTGTGCTGGGGCGGGGAGGCACAGCTGCTGCCGCGGTGGCAAGCAGCCATCTTTAAAAAGGAATAACTCTGCAGGAAGGTAGGGTGGGTCTTCTGTATTTATATAGGGGTTTTACCAGTTTTTTTTATACAATGTGCTGTATTCACATCTCCCTGACAGGTGAGAATCATTGCACATAGAAGACAGTAGAAAATAGTCCTTGGACTTCATTAGTAATTTGATAGCTTGGAAACATTTTAGGACCTCTTGGCCAACTGACTAAGTACAAAAATCATAGTGATGTGATTAGATGTATTCATTGAACGCTAATATTGGCATAAAGTCTTTTCTGAAAACAGCTTTCCTAATATAACTGCCAACAGTTGTCAGGATATTGGCGGACACCTATGTCAGGGTTTTCACAAAGGTGTTGGCTGAAAAGTTGAGCAATTGTCCCACTGCACAGATGTAACAAAAAAAACTTTGCTGCTTCTCAAGGCATATTCCGTGTTTCTGCTATTTTTGAAAGTTGGAAAGCTTTATATATACCTTTATATCTGTGTGCAAATGCAATTTCTATATTAGCAAAGATCACTAAATAAGTCCTCTGGAACACGCAAAAGTTCCTCAGGGGGTAGCATTCCTGACCAACGTTCCAAACGTGTAAACTTGCAAATGGGGCACATGTCTGGCTTTATGTTCCACATTATCTAGGTCCCTCATCACACTAAGATCCTCAGATTTTCTCAATGCTGTTGGGTCACTCACTCCCTCCAGCTATGAAAATGGTTGCCTCACCATCTGGCTTTCTGTTTCCTCCAAGAAACTACACAGCTTAGGATTACTTCCGTTCTGCTGAATACAACAAATCTGCCAGTTATAGGAATGTAAGGGAAACAGATCTTATGCACTTTCTCTGTTGTAGGAAAAATGTGGATAGATGTTTTTGCAAGGGCTGGTCTTGATCACTACTAATTCCTGAACTGTTAATGGGTTAGCAAGTGTTGAGCTGTCCTCGTGTAACCCATACACCAACTCTTCCTGATGGTTCCTCATATTCGTCAGGATCTGAATCCAGATGCAGTCATTGTCTAATAACAATTGATTTTTTTGGCTACTCACTAGGATCTTGGATGTTTGAAAAGGATGTCGTCTTTTGGCTAAATTTACATAGCAAAACTAACACACAAGGGCTTATTTAATAAAAGGTGCAAAAATTTGGCCTGTGCTATAAATTTGCAGAAACCAATCAGATGGTACCTTTTTATTATATGTATGTATGTATGTTAGTTTTATTTACATAATGCCCCTGGGGACCGCAGCAACTGTACATAGATACAATAAAGAGCACATTATAACACCTCTTCAAAAGAGCATTAAGGCCCACAAAGCATAAGGGACTACATAAGTGTTTTGTATTCAATGGTTAAATGGCAATCCAGACCCTATTTATAAGTCCACCTTTTTAAACCCAGCCCCCCCCCTCCCTTCAACTGATAAACTCTTACCTTTTGCCAAAATTGCTCCTGGAATCTATACATGCTTCACTCCTAGCAGCACAGTCCCAGGACGCATCACTTACTTGGAATGTTCCTAACAGTTAATTTCTACGGATTGGCTTTTGGATGGGTCACAACATGTTCAGATCTCTACTGAGCAACTAAATCAATCCGAGGCGTGTCAAGGGCAGCCTAACGGTCTCTATAAGGCACTGCAAACAGGAAGCTAATACATTGGCATTTATTTATGCAGTTTAGTTGCAATCCATGAATTATTATTTTTTTCTGACACTATGTATTGCCACTCAACTTCTCTTTAAATTCTCAATATTTCCTGTATGTTTGCAAGTCTGTCTGTGTTTTTCCTTTTTTTGATTCTCAGTTCAATCGTTTAATTTCTTTGGGGGTGTGGATATATATGGTTTATATTTTGTGCCGCATTCTCTGTTATGCTCCTAGCTTTGCCTGTGCTGAGTGTGTTTGTAGCGGGACAAAATTGATTTGGCTCATCCTCGTGGAAGGAAGTTGCATAGCCCCTGAGATGTGTATAGATAGGAGCTCCTTTTGGTAGCGTAATAACTCCAGTTTAGCTGGCGGATGGTGTTGACAGTATGGTTCTGAAAGGAGGCCATGTCAGAGTGCCCTCACTGACCCCATCACTGTATGCCGGGACACACGAGCTGCTGTCTAAGCTTGTTTATCCATGTCTCAACTAAGAATGGAAGGGTTAGGGGTGAGAGCATTTGTGTAAGTTTAGCAGTTCCCTGGAGAGGAAGGAAGAAGACCCCCTAAATCTAAACACCAAGTTTCTATCTGGCATTTGATTTTCAGAGCTTGAATAAAAAGGAAGCCACAGTGAGAATAGGATAGCCGGGAGGTAGGAAGATGAGCAATTTTCTAAGAAAAACAGGAAACGGAATAGAAAAGGGACACAGAAATCCTGGCACTTCCTGTTCAGGGAAAGGTGGAAATCACGACGCCAATTGTCCAGATGGATTTGTTTAAGATTTTTGTTAAGTCCATGTATATATGGAGTTGTAGGTTTGTGTATTAGGAGTTGTAGGTTTGGTGTATTGTGGAGTTGTATGGGGCGTTTAGCGGTGTCTTGTGGAGTTTTAGGTTTGGTGTATTACGGAGTTGAGGTTTCGGTGTCATTATGGCGTTCGTTTAGGTGTATTGTGGAGTTTTAGGTTTAGGTGTATTACGGAGTTGTAGGTTTAGGGGTATTACGGAGTTGTAGGTTTAGGTGTATTATGGAGTTGTAGGTTAGGTGTATTGTGGAGTTTTGCGGTTTAGGGTGTATTCTGGTAGGTGTAGGTTTGCGGTGTATTGTGGAGTTTTGGTTAGGTGTATTATGGAGTTGTGGTTTAGGTGTTTCCATGGAGTTGTAGGTTTAGGTGTATTTTGAGTTTTAGGTTTAGGTGTATTACGGAGTTGTAGGTTTAGGGGTATTGTCGTTGTAGGCTTTAGGTGTTTTATGGCATCCAGTTTGTAGTTTTACGGTGTATTTGGAGTTGTAGGTTTAGGTGTATTATGGAGTTGTCGGTTAGTTTGTATTATGGGTTGTAGGTTTAGTGGTATATGGAGTTTAGGTTTGGTGTATTATGGGTTTGAGGTTTTGTGTATTATGGAGTTGTAGGTTTAGGTGTATTGTGGAGTTGTAAGGTTAGGTGTATTGTGGAGGTCCGGTTCGGTGTCTATGTGCGTTGTGTCGGATGTTTGGTTGTCGGTTTGGTGTCGGTTGTGGCGTTGTCGTTTAGGTGTCTTCTGGCTTGTCGGTTTTCTGTGCTTAGTGGACGTTGTCGGGCTTTTAGGTTTTGCAGGTGTGTTGTGGAGTTGTCCGCGTTGCGGGTCTTCCGGACGTTTTCGGTGTATTATGGAGTCGTTGGTTCAGGTGGTGTTATGGAGTTGTAGTGTTTCGGTGTATTATGGAGTCGTTGGTTTCAGGTGTGTTCTGGAGCTTTGTCGGTTTCGGTGTCTTTGGCGTCCGTTGGTTTCGTGGTTATGGGTTGTCGGTTTCGTTGATCTTTGGCGTCCGTTGGTTTAGGTGTATTCTGAGTTGTCGGTTTCGGTGTCTTACGGCGTCGTTGGTTTCGGTTTTTTGCGTTTCGGTTTCGGTCTGCTCTGCGTAGTTGGTTTCACGTCACAATTGCTTGCTGCTTCATTCCCCCCTCCGCACCCCCTTTATACTTACACCTTTATCCGCTCTTTACAATCCTTTTTGTAGAAAAGACTAACCGAGAGGTGACGAATTTCCCACTATGGCTGTGCTAAAGTCATGCTAGGTTTAGGGCTACGGCGTTGTATGGTTCTAAGTGTATTCTGGAGTTGTAGCGTTTCGGTGTATTCTGGGTTGTCGGTTTCGGTGTTTGTGGCGTTTTCGGTTTCGTGTACTCTGGCGTCGTTGGTTTAGTGTGTTCTGGTTGTAGTTTCGGTGTCTTCTGGCGTCGTTGGTTTCGGTACAATCTGAGATGCTGCCACACTTCCATTCACCCCATCCGCACCCCTTCATTATAACCTGTATATATTAAATGTTTTAATACTATTTTGCTATTTATCAAAGGGACCAACAGCGAGGTGAACGAATTTTCCCATCTATGGATGGGTGCTAAAGTCATGGCTAACCAATGGCTTGGTCATAGATGGGATCAGTGCAGGTTCTAGCACAGAATCAAATAGGGGCTATAAAAACTTTCTACTGTATTAAAGAAACGCAAAGACGTGGAAAGTAAAACACCAGAGGTTATCATGTGCCCACAGGCATTATGGATTGTGGTTCATACTACATCTCAGATTTTACATTATTTCCTAGCAGATGTCCATAATGCATTCAGCATGCAATAAACACTTTTAAAACAGATTGTTGCATTTGACAAAGGAATAGTCATTGTCACACTGGCTCCACCCGTTGTAAAATGTTGAAGTTGTTAAAGTCCTTATAAGGGCTTACTTCATTATTTATAGACCGTATACAAGGCTGTCTGTTCACCACAAATTATTACGTACTTTGTTAATAATTGTTGACGTGATTGAAGCATCTGTATAATGGAATATATAAAAACCTTACTGTACTTACAAATAGAGTTATATTTCCACTATTTTCTATAAATGGTCAGTTAAAACATTGCAAAGTTTATTGCATAAGGACACTTTGGTTTTCTGTGAACTTTAGTTCATTCCCTCAAATAGAAAGATTCTACAATAAACACATTATAAAATGAGAATTGGTAATAACCAAAAATTAGAGGTCACTAATGACAAGAGATGGACTAGAACTCGAAACCGAATTGAGCTGAACCTATTCGAGTTTAAGGGACTCGCGGACTTCTCAAACTCTCGAAAATCCGAATTGATCGAATATAGGCGAGTGAAAGAGTAAGTCTATTATACCAACACGCGAGTAAATATCGAATTAGAGAATAGCGGTAAAATGTTTCTATTATCACCATATCGAGTTAAACATCGAATTACGAATATTGCAGTAAATATCGATTATACACAACCTATGCGAGTAAATGCAATATAGAATAGGGTAGTTAAAATGTCGTCATTATACCACAATAGTAACATAGGTAACATAGTAATTAAGGTTGAATAAAGGACATTCGTCCCATCAAGCTCCAACCTATTCCCTTTTTTTGTTTTTTAACCCTACCTAACAGTTTTGATCCAGAGGAGACAAAAAACCCCAGCTTAAAAAAGGGGGGGAAACACTTCCTTCCTGACTCCAACGGCAATCGGAAGTATCCCGGCCTCAACCCAGATCTATATGCATTAATAGCATAATTCCTCAACATATTGGGAACAAAGGTCTGTAAGTAGCGTTCTGATGGGTTTTTTTTTTAAATAACTCAGTGGTCAGGGGTGGGCAGGGGGTATCATATGGCAAAATTATTTCACACTAGGTGCAACGGCTGCAGAGGATGAATCCGGATGGTGGGAGTGAGGGGGGGGAAGGGCTCCCCAAGGAGGCGGAAACTTTTTGGACAGGAAAACACCTATTACTTTTCAGTTTCCTGAACTTTGGACAAGCACTGCAGGAGAACCATAAGGAGCAGAGATGTAAGGTAAGGATTTTTTTTAAACTACACAATGGGGCCAGTATGGGGCAAATTTTAGTTTTGGGGGTGGACATGCCCTTTAAACAAATATTAAAGTCAGATTTCAACAAATAAAAAAAAAGATATTTTCCTTAAACAAGACCTTCTATACATATCGCTGGAATTAGCTTACTGTGTCCTTACGAGGCTATAAAACGAGTAAGAGTCATACAGTCACATATGCATCACTCAAAGAGCAAAGTGTTTAAAATATGTTACAGCTTTATGGATGAATCCGGGAACCATACTCATTTAATTCTCCTCAGATGTCCCAGTGGACCTTCTGTTCTCTACTTCTGAAGACTGAGGGAAAAGGTTTTATTTTTCTAACCGCACTAAAGCGATATTGGTTTACTTAATCTGCTAAGCAACAATGTCGCTGTAAATGGAACGCTTAATTACCTCATTCTTAGTGGGAATGGATATATATGTGGGAATTAACTATTATAGGAAAAATTGCATTAGAAATTTTTCTTTCCGTCTTGTTAATATCGGTTTTGTTAATATTTTAAAGGTATGTCCACCCCCTAAGAAATGTTTTAATGTATCAGGAAATGGGCACAAACCTCAACCTCGTGAGGTTTATGTAGCTAAAAGCTCTCCCCAAATGTACTTACCAGCCCTCGCCGCCTTCTGCTTGCCTTCCGTGCTGGGGTCCGTGTACAGAAGCAAGCAGGAGGGGCTCGTCCAGCATCCGCTCGGAATAGGCATGGAAGACAGGCAGAAGGCAGTGAGGGAACGAGGGCTAGTAAGTGCATTAGGGGAGAGCTTTGCAAGGTCGAGGTTTGTGCCCATTTTCATTTATGATTTAATTTACCATTGAAGGGTTGTTAGTCACAGGACGATATATTAGTCAGATGGGACAGTGAGTCTAACAGCATGGAATGCCTTGGTGACTTAATTTCCGTATATTTTACATGTTCACTATACACTGTAGACAAATGAAAACAGGATAATCTAAAATTCATAGAGCTTCATTCTTGCAATGTAACACTAAGGGAACCTGATTTAGTATATTTACAACTTTAGCAGGTAGAGATTCACCCAAGCTCTCTGGGCAAATCTCCTGTATCGGTTTAACAAAAGATGCCGCTGCAACGTGAGCCTTTACACCGCACTAACCGATTGTAAATTGGTTAGCGCGACGTTAAGGGCGGAAAGGAGAGCTGTGTACCCGCTTCGATCCTCTGTAAATTGCCCTTCAAAAGTTCTAACTACCTGAATCACAAGCTAATTTTGGACTGTGCCCCTCCTCTTTTACCTATAATGCTCAGCAACAGATCCAGCCCCTTGCAGCCAGAACTTAAGAAAATAGCCCTTGCATATTAGGCAAGGAAACAGTAACATTTACTTTTAGCCGTCAAACTATTTTATGTCGCGAACAGCACCAGCTTTATGTTAGGCCCCTTCAGAAGATCTTGTCAGCCTCTTCCAGTGAGTAACTTACTGTATAATCAAAGGGACCAGGTCTATGCAAAATAAATATAGACTTTTGTTTTAGTCATAGGAGACTATATTGATCCTCTGGCAAAAGCTTGAGCAATGTTCAGTCTAATCTGTGCACTCGTAAGCACACACACATCTTGAAAGGCTTGCACACACAGCATTTAGGTGGTGCATAAATTAAAATCTGCTTGGATGTAAGCACTGCAGTGTGTAAATCCCCAAATAGTATTTTGCATGTGCACAGATATTATGTATATCTGCCCACACAGACAATATACAATTAGAGGCAATACTGGAAATAAGAAAAATACAAAAGGGCTTCTTGGACATTTCCTTTCCCAACAATGTAGTAGAACCATCCGCTGATATAACAAGGTGCTGGTCAGTAGGCTAAAGCTGGTAACAAATCCAGAACGCAATGTAGCCAATGCTTTTATGAATTAACTCTTGGTGACTAACTTTGTATAGGGTTTTAATTGATGTCTATGAGACTAATTACCCAAAAGTGCTAGAATGGCTCTTTGATTTGTCCTATTTTGTTGACTTACGTCACAGAAATGTCTTTATCCAAAGCGAGCTACATTGCAACACAGAAAAGGGAATGTGCTATTTACTGTCTGCATGTAAAGTGATGAATGGATTGTTCTGTCCCTTCAAGACAATGTAGAATTTCTCATCTTCCATAAAGACAATTGTGGATATTCAAACTCTCCTGGTTAGCCAGTGTTTTCTCTGCCAGGGGGTAATTCTTCAAGTCCTTAGAAACTGCGCTGTCAGCACAGGATATGGGAATTTGTAAATTCTGAAAACCAATATTACTCAGGAGACCCATAGAAGTTATAGTAAGATTCCTGTCAAATTGGAAAAAGTAGCTCATCGGGAAAGGTTTAACTATCATTTCACTGTTATGTGATCCAAAGTCCTTCAGTCATAATTCATTATCATCATATTTTTACTCCTGATACAGCAGCATATGAGAGAAATAACTCTATGCAGAGCCCTAGATCTTTATACCAGGTCCAGCAGAATCTAGTGTGCACCAGAGGACCTGCAAATAAAAGCAACTCCATATGGCTAGTTTAGCTAGAATTAAGGTGGCCAAACACTAGAAAATGACCTCCTGATGTTCCTGAAATGTTTTGACTACCTGACCTGAGCAATTCATTCAGTTTAGTTTGTGGAATGTTTGGTGAAGTGAATCCTATTTGGGTCTTGCTAGAACTTAAATCCGAACAGAGTAGGTAGGTTGGTAGGTTCGGCCTGGTATCGATATCTACTGCAACGTTTAATACGTTCCATAAGGTCAAGGATATTCAGTATTAGGATATTCAGTATTAAAGAGCAACTTTAATAAAAAATTGACTTTGTCTCATCATAATCTATAATTAAATACATGTAAGTAGCGCTTGAGTTGTGTGCTGCTGCATTCCTTTAATCCAGTAATCCAGTTTGCTCAGGCTCAGTATCCCCCCCTCCCTTTTTAAACAACACCACCTTCAGTCTCAGCCAGCACATGGAAGAAGGAAATGCCCCACCATCCAGTCTACACATAGAAACTTATCTTGCGCTCTTTGTTACAGCAGAATTGTAAGTTTTCTAAACAACATCTAAACAGTTTTTGCTAATAGAGCACTTAATTGGCATCTGAGATAATGGAAATCTAAAGAAATAGCACATAATTCATCAAAGAGAAATTATAGTTTCCAATAATTCTAAAAAATATTTCCCCAGTCTAGGTGCCCTGTGAATACCACAATATTTATACAGTTCTTATGAAGTTTGCTTGGTACATTATTAAATAATAGTATTAAATGGATATGTTGAGAGAAATAACCCAGTTCTAATTCGAAACTGCTGGTTTTGAGGTACCACGGAACTTTCAAAACATTTCTCGAAACCAAAACTTTTCAGAGCTTATTCGAATATTCTATATTGAACTATATTCTACACAAAACTCACCTGTTTCGGACGTCACTACTCATCATTAGAGATGAATGAAACGGGTGAGTTTTGTTCTGACATTGGTTCCACAGAACCTATTAAAACTCTGAATATCTTATTCAAACCTAGTTGCAACAGAATTTTTCAATTGTCAAACTTAGTTTTTCCAATCTAATTTCTAAATTTTTGATTTAAAAAAATTCAATCCAATTTTCTAATTTTCCCGAATTTTGAAAATTTCATCAGATCTGCAGATATTTTTTAAAATGACAGCTCTGAATCAAAACCACTTTCCTTTCGAGACTAGGGCTCATCACTACTCATCATCATCCCTGGTTGGGCTTCTGCCTCCTTTACTTTTCAGGCAGCAGAAAGAGAAAGTCCATTTGAGTTGAATCAGGGAGGAGAGAAAAAGTATCACTCAAAGGCAGTAAATACACACAAATTATGTTTTAAGCTGTCTACATAATTTATTTGTTATTCAAATATCATAGGTAAATTATAGCAATGCCAGAACACTACATAATAAACAAAACCTGGAAGCCTCCTTAGAAATTAGAGGTCTTGGGAGCATAGAGCTGATCTGGTTGAAGCATTCTAAGTGGATTATGCTCACCTGCTCGTAAAGCTAGCGAATTTCATACAAAATGAAAGAAACCCCCCCAGACTTCTCAAAGTTGAGAAAAAGAAAATGTCTGTCTGGAATTGGGATATAATGATAAATGGATCCACATGTTCTTTGACCTTCTCTGTGTATTTTAGTCATTATGCATTCATGCATATAACCATCTTAACAATTACAAATAGGCTTATGGTTGTCACAGCAAATCGCTATTTACTCTCAAAATGCTGTAAAGCAGATGTAACTTGTGTCTGGCCAAATCAAAACGTTTTAAAGAAGAGGATTTGCACAGCGGAGAGGAAACCAACAAAAAAAAATCATGTTGCCAGAATATGGGCTAGGGAGGATTAGTTTACAATAATCAAAGTGGGAAAGTATCATTGAGCCTCTTAAATTTATTATGGATTTCAGGTGGACAAAAATACAGAACCGTGAGAATATGCAGTAGAGAAACTGCTCCTGATTGCGTATGACATTGAGTTGATGAAATTCTAGGACCATCATTAGAACTCAAAAATACACTTCCATGATATCCATTCCTCTGGGATAGGCGGCAAGCCAGAAAATTCCCTAAAGGGAGAACCTGCTTTTCTGTCGGTAAAGCAAAATTAGAAGCTTATGGATAAAATGTAAAAAATTATACTGAGTTTAATCTGGTTTGTAACAAGGGACTAATTTGTCTCAGTTTAATCATTAATATCAATTTATTAACAATTGATAAGTGCTGCTCAAATAATGCTTGCAATTTATTTAACTTATGATCAACATAGACCTGATTGGTTCGTTTGGGATGGACAATGCAAACAATGAGTATTTATAGGAAATGGAATTGGGCTAGGTCACACTAGGTCACACACTTTCTCATGCACTTCCGGTTGTGATTTGAGAAACCCAGAGCAGTGCATGTTAATGTGGGTGGCCACATTTCATGCACTGCTCTGCAAACTGTTTTAGAAGAAAATGTGATCATGATTTATTTGCGAATCGCATTGTGCAGCAGACGGTGACACGTGAAACCAGCCCCGATGCGCGCACGCATTGCTGTCTGTCTGTCTGCCTTTCTTTCTATCAATGTGTCTATCTATCTCCATCTCTATTGTCCAACATATCTCGGATTTATTTCCCTTTCTTATTGACCTATAGCAGTAAGATCTCAGGGTCTAGCCCCAGGCATGCACCCTTTAGGCCTGTGCTCAATATGGAGTCAATGTCAGTTGCTCACACAAAACGTTAGGGAATCCTTTGTCTTGGTAAATTGCCAATAGAAATGTCAATTCAGAGCAGGAGCTATTTTGAATGTGTTATTAATTATTTTGTCTGAACAGCTACAGGTCAGTGGATATTGTGAGATTTCCTTGGATTTCTGGATTGATTCTGTGAAACAGATTCTCTGGGTCCATTCAGGGGCTCTATTAAGCTATTGCTATGGGGTATTTTTTTTGCTTAAAATCCCTTTTATAAATTCTTTGAAAATATTGAACCTTTATTCGTTATTTCAGAAATGTTTGCCTATGGGTAAACACCTGATCCAATATTGTACAAAATCCCAGTGATTCTCAGACTTGCAACCAAACATAATAATATTTTCACATTTCTTTATTGAGCACACATATAAAATGTGGATGTCTAATCATTCTAGTAGTTCTCTGTTCACTGCTAAAAAGACCATTATTGTGTTTTGGACAAATACCAATCATGGGGGCCGACCCATCTGTTTTGGCTGGAAATCGTGCCATGTATGGTCACTTTGTCGTCCGAAACTAACGTTCGGTTGGGGCACGATAAATGTTCGTTTCAGCCAACAAAGTGCCCATCCACGGCACGATTGCTGACCATAACATTGTTCATCGAGGTTATAGTGCCCCCTTATTCTATTTATGGGCATGCATGTAAGGGCAAGTAGTTTCCTTGAAACAAATTCCAATATATGCCATAGTTTGAAAGGCAGTTTGAAAAATTCACAAATGTATAGGTAGATGTTTAAAAGCCACAGGGGAAGATGTAATAGGTGGCGCTGTAGGCTAAAACAGAGTTAAAGGGCATGTCCACCCCCAAAACTACAATCTCCCCCACTGCTGGCCCCAGTGTGTAGTGTATAAAAATCCTTACCTTACCTCTCATGTCCCCCCAAAGTCCCAGAAAGTAAACACAGGGAGCCTGGCTGGGAGGGAAATTGTTTCCAACTCTGAGGCGTCCTCTCAGAGGTTTGTGGCTTGCTCCCCTTCCCTCCCTCCCTCCTGATCTCTGTCATTTTTCCTGTGCCCCTAGTGCAAAATCACATTTTCTGTAGTGTAGGGCTCCCTCTCCCAATCCCAACCACTATAGTAGTTTGTCCAAAAACTCCTCCGATCTATACTTATATTACCTCTTTCCCCCGATGAGGGGAGAGGCATGTAAGTAATGATCGGGGGAGTTTTGGGACAAACTAATATAGCATTTGGGGTTGGGGAGGGAGCCCTACACTACAGCAAAATAAGGGGTGGGCATGCCCTTTAAACCCACATTTTCCAATGTAGGATTGGGTAAGCATGGGGTTAACTCCAGTTTACCAGGGCCTGCCCAATTATGTATTAACGGCACAGGTGCCCAATGCAATTTACATAGCTTTTGTCTTTGTTCTGTGCACCTTTCTGGTTCCCATTATAATTAAGAGGATCGCATAAGGTAAATATTGCATCTCCCCGATAGATGTTGGTGGGTTAAACTAAAAATGCACAGCAAGGATGGTCACAGTTGAAGAGCTGCTGATAAATGTGTTTAGAATTTTTGATTGGGTGTAAGGGGTCGTTAGATGCACCTGGAATTATTGTTCCCATTTTTTAATTGGACAGTTAATATGATAGCTATTTTTTTTTGGTATTTGCATTTAATTGGGCTTTTAATGCTATAGCTATTTTAAGGTCTATGATGCTTTTAACGGTGTTCTGCATTGCTGGCAGCCAATCACAGACACAGCTGCTGGTCCGGTCCGTGCTTGCAACTTCCAGCAAGCAGAGGCCGAGATCAGAGCACAGAGGGAACGAAGCAATGTAAGTACATTTCTTTTTTTTTTTTTTTACAAAACGAATATGCCGGTTGGGGGTGGGCAAGGGTGCCCTACACTTACAGAAAAAAAACCAAAAAAAAGAGTTAATTTTCAGTTACCCCCAATCCCAACTAATATATTTTGCACTTTATCAACTGCATTATTAACCATATATTTAAGGCTAATTATTGCTTTTATTCTAGCAGAGTAAGCTGGCATCTTTCTTCATGTAGTCGATCACAGCCAATGCCTGCTCTTTTATCTGCTGACTCCACTGCACATACTCAAGCTTATAAAAAGCTCACTGAGCAGGGGGAGGAGGCAGATACTTTTCCAGTAAAAAAATAGAACTTATCCTAAAATATCTGGTTATGCATGTAATAAACTGGTAAAAATAGCAGTTGGGGTTGGGGACAGATAACTGACAGATTTTTGTTTTAAGGGTGGACATGCCCTTTAAGTGCTGCCATTTTTCATATTTCCATAGCAGAAATATGGTTGAATTCCAGTTACCAACAGCAACTATTTAGCAAATGAGCTTTGATTGGTCTATTGCATTTAGAATATGGAATGTATTTAATGAGTAACTTCCTTCTTATTAAACCCACTAATGCTCTCCCACTTTATCACCACCCATTTACCCAACCAACTTACAGAATGTTCAGTAATAATCCCTCATTATTGGTCATTGCCAAGATCTTGGAGATTGCCCTGATTTCGTTGTTGTGAGATGAAATAAACCTCTTACCAGCACAGAGCTCATCATAAACATTTCATTAGTTACGAACACTTGTGAAAAATATACTTTTCCGTTCAGAGAGATCTTGAGTACAAAGGAAATGAGATAAGAAGTAATTCAAAGGCCCATCACAGGAAATCACAAAAATATGATAACAGCACCAAATCCTTTTGATATTCTGAAATGTCCTCCTTAGTTAGAATTTCTAGTAATGGTCTTCCAAAAATATTTCAGATAAGGTTCTGTAAACATCTGCGTAATTGGCTCACCTACATACAATATGTGCAATTACTCTTTGAACAAGCTCTTTGACTACTCTGACAATAGAGAATGTATATAAATAACAAGCCACTTTCTCGTTGTTTAGTGCTTGTTCACTTTAAACACTGAGGATAAAATAAAAAAAACACGAGTTTTATCTTATGTTCTATGTAATAATCCTTATTAAAAATACATCATTCATCATTCACAAATTCAGTATCCTTAAAGGGAAACTGTTCTGAAAGCATTTTGTTGTTTTTTTTTAATTGCCCATTACTGGAAACTATCATTCTTCCCAACCATCACTTTACTATTTTTAAGTAGATTTGTTCCCTTTTTCTTTAGATATCCAATCTAAAGCAGCTCACATTTCATCTGTTAATCAAGTGCCTTATTATCATAAATTCTTCTGCTGTGTGCAGTTTTGCAGTACTGTATATACTCCATTATAAGCCAAGGTTTTTTTTTTTAAATGACCCCGAAAAGCAAACGTCAGCTTATACTCGGGTCACAGTGATGCAAATTGTAAGGAGACTGGAGCATAAGGAGCAGTCAGGAGAGATGCCGCGAACGTGCATGTAGGCATGGGCACGTCAGCATATAAGTGCCTCTTCTCAGCCCTCACCGAACATAATGGAGGAGCAAGGAAGGACTGACTCTCCTGTTAGAGGAGCTGGTAAAAATAAGTGCCTCTTCTTCTACGGGGGTTTAGAGCTAGCCAGGTGCATTTTTTCTTTTCTTGTTGGTCTAAAAAGTTTGTTGAACCTTGCTGCTCCAAATGTTAAGAAACTACAACCAAAGCATGCTGGCTTCTACTTGAGTCAATCAGTTTACAGGTAAAAATAAGTAACTCGGCTTATACTCGGATTGGCTTATATTATAAGTATATATGGTAACTGAAATAGTGACAGTGGAACTGTGTGAATTGCATGGTGGTAAATCCCCCCTCCCAGTGCTGACATGCTTGACTTCTCAGAAAGTCATGTCAGATGGAAGGTTAAGGGCTCGTTCACACTACATCAGTTTGTTTCCTTTTTTCAAACGCAGGTGCGTTTTGAAAAATGGACAGAGAAAAAAAACCTTAGGATTACATAATAAAAGTAAGAGGGGGGGGATACTTAGGCTGAATGGAAGAAGTACTGGTTTGAAGGCATGCAGCAACACACACACTTCAGTGCACTTCAGAGTTAGGGATACTTGCATGTATTTATTTATAGATTAAGATGAGGAAAACTTCTTTTTGCAGTATAGCTGTAACACCAAGCTGCACAAACAGACACCTTTTAACGGAACAATAACAAGATAAAGCAGCAATATGGCACTTAGGATTAATTACTTAATCTAAGTTAATATTTTAGCTACTTGCATGATGGAAGTGATATCAGAAGAAGTCCCACCTTAAAGGGGATCTACCTTCCCAATTATAAAATATACACATCATGCAGTTATTTAATATATGTTACAAAGAAAATGTAAATTTGTTTAACCAAATTACCTAACTACAGGAAAGCAAATTTTCACTTGGAATGATATTCTTTCAGTAATAAAAATAGATTTAACGAAATTCTTAAATTAGATTAAAATTGACATTACGTTTGCAAACAGAGATGTCTCCTGTGAGATAAGAATATTTAGAATTTCTGGATGGATATATAGGATGATTGGATGGATATTTAGAATTTCTGGATGGATATATAGAATTTCTGGGTGGATATACAGAATTTCTTGATGGACATATAGGATTACTGGATGGCTATATAGAGTTGCTAGATAGATGAATACAGTACAGTATATAGAATTTCTGGACGGATATATAGGATTACTGGGTGGATATATAAAATTTCTGGGTGAATATTTAGGATTACTGGATGGATATGTATATATAAGGTATATATAATTTCTGTATTCATATATAGAATTACTGGATGATATATAGAATTTCTGGATGAATACAGTACAGTATATAGAATTTCTGGGTGGATATATAGGATTTCTGCATGGTTATATAGAATTTCTGGGGGGATATATAGGATTACTGGATGGATATATAGGATTACTGGATGGATATATAGGATTACTGGATGGATATATAGAATTTAGAATTACTGGAGGATATATAGAATTTATAAGTGGAAATATAGGATTACTGGATGGATATATAGAATTACTGGATGGATATATAGGATTACTGGATGAATATATAGAATTTAGAATTACTGGATGGATATATAGAATTTCTGGATGGATGTATACTATTACTGGAGGATATGTAGAATTTATAAGTGGAAATATAGGATTACTGGATGGATATATAGGATTACTGGATGGATATATAGGATTACTGGATGAATATATAGAATTTAAGAATTACTGGATGGATATATAGAATTGCTGGATGGATATATACTAATTACTGGAGGATATATAGAATTATAAGTGGAAATATGGATTACTGGATGGATATATGAATTTTAAAATTACTGGATGGATTATATAGACTTTCTGGGTGGATAATGGTTTACTGGATGGATATATATAATATTAGAATTTTTGGGTGGATATATAATTTCTGGGTGGATTATATAGGTTTACTGGATAGATATATAGAATTTAGAATTTCTGGAAGGTATATAGAATTTTAGGTGGATATATAGAATTTTCGGGTGATATATAGATTATGATGTATATAGAATTTAGAACTGTGGTATGTAATTTCTGGTGGATATACGAATTTCTGGGTGGATATATAGGTTTACTGGATGGAATTTTTAAATGTCATTCTTCTTTAATACCATCTGCCCTGCCTCAATAAAGATCCTCCCTGATGTTGATAGATATAGAATCATTTTTTAAGATTCCATTCATACTGTACCTGACATGAGCAGGCAAATCTGTAAATTATGGGTCTGACAGACTCCATGTTGAAAGAATGCGGTGAATTTGCAATGGAATAACTTGTTAGATAAAATTTACATTTATCCAATAATAAAAGCTCTGTTTTTTTTCTTCAATGTAAATGCAGCTTTCCCATTATTACTGTAGCTTTGTAATAATTATTAGTAATCATGGCTGCCCTGTGCTGTTAGCTAAGCCAGGAAATGTATTGCATTATGCAAAGATATATGACCTAATGCCATAAGCTAGCAACTCAGTGCTCAAGGGTATGGGTGTGAATATCCTGGCTTGACCTCAGTTCCATCATTAAAATAGCTGAAGCAGTGTGCTCGACTCAACCCTTCTGAAACCGGAACCCCCTCATTTTTTGAGACATTTGCTGGTACTGAAGCATCCTATAAAAGGTAATGTAGTGTAGGGACATGAATTATTGTTTGTGTAATTTTTCCATATAGCAGAGATTACATATAAAGATAGATAGATAGATAATAGATAGATAGATAGGTAAGTTTGACAGAAACTACCAGATAGAAGATAGATAGATAGATAGATAGATAGATAGATAGATAGTAAGTTTGACAGAATACAGATGAAGATATGAAGCTAGATAGATAGATAGATAGATGATAGATAAGATGCTAAAAGATAATGTTGATAGATAGATAGATAGATAATGTTTGACAGAGAAATAAAGATAGATAGATAGATAGATAGATAGATAATGTTTGATAGATAGATAGATAATTTTTTTGGTGGAGAGATAAGATAGAAAGATAGATAGATAGATAGATAGATAGATAATAGATAGATAGATAGATAAGAGATTGTTTAAAAAATATGTAGATAAAAGACAAGAGAGATGATGAGATAATAAAATGTTACGATCGATAGAATAGATAGATAGAGATATGATAGACATATAGATATATATAAAATAGATAGACAGACAGATAGATATATAGATAGATATGATAGAAATAGATAGATATGATAGAGTATATGGATAAGACGACTGACAGATAGATAGATAACATAGAGAGATAGAGAGATATGATAGAAATAGATATATATGAAGAGAATAGATTATAGATATGATAGAGATAGATAGATAGATAGAAACATGGAGATAGATGGAAGATAGATAGATAGTGATGAGATAGATAGAGATATATAGTATAGGTCTGATAGATAGGGATGATAGCGATAGATAGATAGATAGAAGATGCATAATAGATAATGTTTGATTGATAGATAGAAAGATAGTAGATGTATAGATATGATCTATAGATAGACAGATCGATAGATTATGATATAGATAGATATGTATAGATAAAAATAATGTTTGATGGAGAGAAAGAAAATAGATAGATAGAGATAGATAGATAGTAGATAGATAGATAGATAGAGATAGATAGATATAGATATAGATAACAGATAGATAGATAATAGATTACGATAGATATGATAAGATAGATACTGTAGATATAATGATCTGATAGAATCGATAGATAGATTGATAGAGATAAAACAGGCGACCAGACAGACAGATAGATGATATGATATAGATAGATAGGATAGAGTAATAGATAGATATTATAAGAATAGGTATAGAAATAGATAGATACGACCGAAGACGACAGGACAATAGATATAGAAGATAGATAGATAGATATATAGATAGATATGATAGAAATAGATAGATGTGATAGAGATAGATAGATGATAGATAGATAGATAGAGATATATAGATATGAAGAATAGATAGATATATAGATAGATATGATAGAAATAGATAGATGTGATAGAGATAGATAGATGATAGATAGTCGATAGAGAGATAGATGATAATAGATAGATATGATAGAGATAGATATGATAGACATAGATAGTAATAGCTATGTAGAGATAGATCGATATATAGATATGTTAGAGATAGATAGATATGATAGAGATAGATATGATAGAGATGGGATAGATATATAGATAGCTAGATAGAGATAGATTATGATAGAGATAGATAGATATATAATAAAGAATATATAGTAGATAGATAGATATAGATAGATATATGAGATAGATAGAGATAGATAGATGGTAGGTAGGGATGGCGGTTCTGGATCCGAACCCGGATCCGCCGCGGATTTATCCCGTCGGACGGCGGGTTTTTCCCGGATTTCTCTGCCTTCCACCTTCCGATTCGCGGATTCTTTCGTATTTTCGAAAATACGAGAAAACGCGTAGTTTTCGAAATTTTCGAAATACAGGATTTCTCTTATTCCATAACTACGTATTTTCGAAATTTTCGAAATCAGGATTACTTACATATTTTCGAAAATACATTTTCTCGTATTTTCGTAAATTTTCAAAATGACGCGAAAACCCGTAATTTTCGAAAATTTTCGAAAATACAAAAATCTCGTAATTTCGAGGGTATTTTTCATTTTAATGGGTCCGCTCGCAGATTTTCGAATTTTTGAATTTTTTTGAAAATGACGCGGTCCTCGAGCGGACCGGATTTGCGAAGTTCCGGACATCCTCCTAATGAGGATGATTTAGATATATGGAGAATAGATAGATAGATAGATAGATAATGATATAGTAGAATAGAGCTGATAGACACAAATAGTATGGATAGATAGATATCATAGAGATAAACTAGAGGTATCTAGTTATAGATAGTGATAGAGATAAATAGATAGTACTAGATATGATAGAGAGATGAGTGATTGATGGATAGTAAATATGAGTAGCGAGCATAGAGTAATGGATAGATAGTAGAATTAAATGAGGAAGAAATCGATAAAGATAGATAGAGAAGATAGATATGTAGGATAATAGATAGGATATGATAGAGTAATACGAATAGAAGATAATATAGATATAGAAGGATTATGAGATCAAGATGAGAAGATAGATGAGAGATCAATAGATGATAGATAGATACATAATAGATATATGATAGATGATAGATATAGAGTAGATAATGATAAGTAGAGATATATAGCGAATATGCTCCAAGCTAAGCATGCCGCTCAATCGATAGATCTCAAAGCATGGATCGAATAGTCAGATGCTATAACGTAGAGAGAAAGAGTTATGATGAAGCTAGATCAGCCAAGTATAGCATAGATGATGGTCGCGTCCAATCGCTGGTCATTGCTATGCTGCAGATCCCCAGTCAGATCATTCACTCGGCTCGCTGTTGACCAGCATCGCATATAGCCATGTCGCATAGCTGTGATGTAGCTCAGACTCATTGCGTGATAGCATCCCAGTCTGGCTCGTAGTCAGCTCTGTAGGCTGTGTGTCTGCATATGTAGCAGTAGGTCGGTATAGATTAGGCGATCGATCTCGCTGCTGCCTCAGCTAGATCCTCGTTTCTAGGCATCCATAGATGGCTCTCGTCGTAGGATTCGTCGCTCTCGTCGATGCATGTCATCGATATCGCTCTGCTCGCATCCAGCTGGTAGAGAGTATCTCAGAGCTCGCATCGTCTGTGCTCATCCAGATCGCAGCATCGCTTCCGACTACGATCTGAATCGCATGTTGTGATCGCAGCGCTAAATCTTGCGGATCCTCGTGTCTCCCTGGTCCTTTTGCGTCCTGCCGGTCTCTCCGCGCTCTGCGCCGCGCTGCTAGCTCGTTCTACCTTCAGGTCGCTCTCTCCTTCTTTCGCCTTGCTCTCGTAGTCGCTCGTCGCCGCTCGACGCCCTCCCGCCTAGCTGCCCGCCCCTCCCCGTCTCCCTCGCCGCCTCATCTCTCGCCTCGAGCTCGCCGCTCCCCTGGCCCCTCGCCCCTCCTGGCACTCGTGTCTGCGCCTCCCCTTGGATCGCTCGCTTGCGCTGTTGCTGTATATGCTCCCCGCCGCGCCCTCCTGGCTCGGCTTGCTAGTAGTCGCGTCTTCTCCTATTCATAGCATAGATCTAGCATCATAGCCAGTCGATCCTCAAGCATAGCCGCGTGGATGAGTCGTCATCGAATCCATACGATCACTCGCATCATCTCTTGCTTGACTCTAGCATCTCGTCTGCTAGCGCTCCTAGCTGCTCCCATATGACTGCAGCCTCGATAGATCTCGCCTGTCGGTCGATCAGCTTAAGGCTGCTGTAGCCGCCATGATAGCCTCGTTCGCATTGTAGGATCGCTGCTCGGGGCATCGTAGTATTAGTGTAGCGCCATCAGCTCGCTGCTCGCTCGTCCTATCTGTCAGTTGATCGCCATCAAGTCGATCATCCGCATTAGATAGCTCGAGATAGAAGATATGCTGAGATCGCTCAGATTATAGAGCATAGAGATAGGCTAGACTTGGTCATAGAGCTAGATAGATAAATAGAGTCAGATAGATATAAGAAGATAGAAATGTCTATGAGATAATGTGATAGATGATACTAGATAGTTGAAGGAATCAGTAAGGAGGGAGAGCTGATGAAGATATATATTTTTGATGATACCTGATAGATATATGATATGAGTTAAATAGATGAGATCATAGTTAATGAAATGCTCAGATATAGGTATAATAGTATGCTAGATGAGTATCATTGATAGATTGATAGAATAGTATAATAATAGAAGATAGAGATAGAGATAGATATGATAAAGATTATGTATATGATGATCAATGATAGTGATAGCTAGAGAGAGATATATGTAAAGGTATGATGAGCTATGAAGATCATAGATATATAAGATGTTGAGAGATATGCGGTAATATATAGATTGATGAGTAGTGAAGACAGAAAGGGCTGATAGAGTAGATAATATAGTCAGCACCACAAAAACCAACCAGAGGCACCTTTTCGCTATCAGCCCCAATGTAAAAGTGCAGCCTTGTGTGCTGGCCTGAACCAGGAATTTCACGCCCTTATTACCAGGCCTATAACAGCTGCAGAAGGTCTGGTATTCACACCAAGTCTGCATTACTTGAAGAAGATGTATTTCCATTTTCAGAATCCTAATCCTAGTGAATAAAACCCTGTGTGCCAGGCTTTCCAGATACTAACGACCAAGGATTCTCTCTGCAATTAAGATACATCCAGACCAGGGTCTGTTGCTGAAAATATCAGAGGCTCACACTGGCTACAGAAGCCTGAAAATCATTTCATGGGACCGCTATGCTGTGCCCGGACAATATCGATACCAGATCCTGATAACATACGCAGGGCAGGTATACACCAGGGTGGGACAGGATTAGCGGATAAGGTCAGGCTTGCCACTGCAGCAGTTACGAAAGTATAGCCACTGGTGAGTTCCTTCCGACGGGTGGTTCTGCAAAAACATTTTCCATCTCCTAAAATCGCATTTAAACCCAGTTAAAAACCTTAAAACATTGGATTGCCATTTATGCCATTGTGGTCAACATCCACAATGGTATTGGGTAATAGGCGATCATACAATTACCGTATGCCCGCATTAATGCCCGCTTGTAATTGTTATGATTCTATCAACTTTTTAATGACCAAATTGTAATTATGCCAGTTTCGTTTGCAAATACCGGACTCATCACTAATGGAAACAGTTTGTGTTCTACTTTGTGAATAGCGTCCTATAATTATATAGACGGTGTACTTCTATCGCTCCTTCCCACAGTTCCTTCAGTTGCCAAGCTCCGTAACCCTCTATGAGCTCACCCATGTGATGGGGTTTCGGGAACAAGCAGTCAGGCTGTTACTTATCTGTGACGGTCCATGGCTAAAACTGCTGCTAGATCTGAGACAGCGAGGACGCAGGAGCAGAACTGCCAAGGTCAATGGTTTCAAGGTTTCAAATTTCGTAGATTGGGGAGAACTTTCTAAGCCGTGGAAACTACCCACCATTATCGTTATTAACGATAACAAAACCCATGCGGTTTAATGGAATGGATAATTTTTACATCATATCATTAACATTGTAATCTTGATAACCCGATTGTAATTTTACGATTGCGGTACTTAGAGTTTAAATTATGTACACCTAAAATGTTTACCCTGATTTAAAGGTCAGAAACTGCTAATATGGATGATGTATTCCTGCAAATTAATTCTAAACTAAAATATACCTGTTTATATCATACAGATAGTTTCTCTCCCCTTTTCACTTCCAATTTTACTCCCATGTTCCCTTTGGCACAGGGAAAACCTGGATTGGAGAAACTCCTCTCTCTCTTTCTTTTGTTTATATCACACGAGCAAGCCTGACTGCAACAATGCTAGAGGGGTAGTTACTGCAAGTGATGTTCTTCTGTGTAATTTAAATGTGATGTGTTATGTTTAATACATTTTCTGATCTGTTAGGCCAAGGGAAAAAATGGTGAGTGTGTCTCATCTTGAGTATATATAATATTCCCAAAATGCTAATGTTTATTGGAGGTGTATGACAAGCTTGGAATTTTGTGTTTGGTAACCATTCTCTGGTGGATTCTGGGCATACATTGAAATACTGTTTATCAGGAGTTCATTGGGTTTATGACTGTCAATATCGATCTTAGCCCACTATATACAGATTGCAATATTACCGCTATGTTTTACAACCAAGACAACCAACAACATAGGAAAACCCCTAATTCACCATTGTTCCCTTGAATTAAGAACCACAAAAGCAATAATATCACTTTGTAAGGAACAGAGAGTGCTATTAATCTGGAAGAAGTAGAAAACAGAATAAAATGTCTATTTACCCTCTTCGTCAGTGCCCTATAAAAAAGGGTCTGATCGTTAGTGTATCAGCCAGTGAACAGATTCGTTGTCTGATTTCTCCTGTCCATTAGCATGGCTAAATAGGAACAGGGATAGAGGGCGACAGGAAGAATGTGGAGAGGTCAGGACCATCGCTCTCCAGCTGCCAATTTTTTCTTTTCCCATTGCACAGTTCTGACCTTCACCAATAAACCTCAAGGATTGCAGCTGGCACACGCATGCACACCCACACTACTCACCATTGATACTCTTTACTCACAAACATCTGTTTTCTAAGTAGCAAGAAGTTGCTCTAATAAAATTTCTAAAAAAATAATCCTGTATAAAGGAAGTTCACTACATTTAGTGGAGAAAATAAGTCCCATTCAGACGACCACTATCTATGAGAGAAAATGTAAATACATCCTAAGCCATCATCAACCTTACAAACATGGGGTCATTATATTGGAACTGGCTACAAGTGTATTTTACACAGCCTTAAAGTCTATTTTACCAGTAGCTTGAATGACTTACAGTTTTCCCTCTCTGTGTCCGCTCTGTTCAGTGCAGTCCACGCTGTAGCATGGAAACACCATCTCTTGCAGAGCTGTCTTTCGCATGTGGCGACAATCGTGACTGCAGGAGATAGGCAGGAAGAGGATCATAGCGGCAAGTGAAACTTCATGTAAGTATTCCGCTGCCAGTAAGAACTCAGTGTTGTGACTCTCACCCTGGTAATATTGACAATGCAAATAGAGGATGGAGGGAAGGTGAGTATAATTGTGCTTTAAAGGGCTACCCCCCACCAAAACAATAAATCATATTTTATCTAGACTTCCCCAAACCTCAAGACCATTTTATTACACACTCCGCCCCTATAGAATCTGCCTTGGATATTTTCGAGTATGACTAAACAGTTCCCCCGAGAGCCATGTAGCTAAGAAGATGGGATCGTGTCCGATCGGACCCGCCACGACACGGAACCCCTCGTTCGAAATCCACAATGTTCTGTCTGAGCTTTGATCGAATCTGAAATCCAATTTTGGAGGATTATTGACGTTAAGAAGCTATTTTTTGAGATTAATCGCGAATAACCTTGCATGTTCGTTCAGATTTTCAATAATGCGGCTTTGACAGTTCTGAAGTATGTCCCTTTTCGAGCTTCAGATTTTCTGAGATCTTTAATCTGAAAGGACAGATATTATCAGTTTCTGTCCATCTCTATCCGTACCTACTTAGCCATGAGCAGAAATTTTTCTTTCACTAAAATAGACTTTAGGGTCATAATGTCCTTCAACTATCGGGATATCTCGACTATTGTACCTGTAAGAATCAGGAAATCTATGTCATGTATAAACACAAATATTCCAGAAAAATTTGGAACGATTCAAATCTAGGAACATCGCCCGTTCTGAGCTGCATTAAAACAATCTTGAACAGACCGCACAATGCTGGGTGTTCATAGCCATCTATGAGCCTGGGGTGGTAGTAAAAATGGTCTGTTTTATATTTTGTTTATTCCCCTCCTCTGTCCAGACTTTCAGAAAGCTCTCTAGTGAATATCACATATCGAAAATATGTAAAACTGCGCAGAAATTTAGGGACGTCTCCTTCACCAAGTGTGAGACCTGTAGGGGTATACCTAAGCTTAGAATTTTGCCAGAAAATGTTGTCACATCTACACCTGTACTACTACCATCGTCTATGGACTAGAGATGGTCAAACTTCCTAAAGTTCGTTTGTTTCCGAAAAGTGTCAGAAATTCGGTAGTTTGAAAACGAACCCATTAAAGGGGCAGCCCATCCCAAACTATAATCCCCCCACTACTGGCCCCACTGTGTAGTGGAAAATCCTACTACATGACTCTGCTCCAAATTTGTCCTCCACCAGGAGGATATCTCCGTGCCTCCTGTCTCCCTCCGGGAGATTTTGTCACTGGCGTACTGCGGCCCTCCCCCCCTCCCCTTCCTTCTCCATTTTGCAAGCCCTCCACCCTCCATTAACCCTTTGCCCATTAGTGCTAGCCTTCCCCACCTCACCACATTATACATTTTCCCGAGACTCCCCGGGAGTTTGCTTACCCTTACCCTCTTTTCCTCCCCGGCGTTCTAACTGCTGGCAGCCATGTCCGGAATTGGGCTGCCCTCTCAGCCAATCAGGACGTCAGGCTGCCGGTCCCGTCCCCCTGATTGCAGTTCAGGTGCGGCAGAGAGGCCAGGATTTGTGCAGTGGTGGAAATAGGTAAGTAAATAACTATCGGGGGCACTTTCTGAAATCTAATAAGGCGTTGGGGCTGGGAGGAAGGTGCCGCTACCACATATAAAAACATTTTTTAAGGGTGGACATGGCCTCTTAAAGATCAATGTGTAAAATAGTTGAAAGTTTGGATTTAATTTTATTTTAAATGGCAGTGAATATAACATGTAAATTCACTGAATTACTGTATTACTGTAAATGTGCTGTGGTACCTGGGAATTGTCTGGGAATAATTCTATCAACCAAAACTGTTTAAATACTAACTTTCCCCACATCTGATTGGCAATTGTCTGGTTTCCACATGCTTACATTTGAGGGTTATACGCCATTAGAGGGTTACTGAATGCTACATTTACATTTGAAGGTTTACCAAATCTGCCATGTCCGAGATGGTTACAAAATCGAATGCAACAGTCGAGGTTTGCCAACAATACATTTGATGGTTATCGAAATCGGAGGCTATTTCGAGGGTTACCGAAATCGAAGGCTAGTTCGAGGGTTACCCAAATTGAATGATAACATATACCTTTGAGGTTACTGAAATTGAATGCTACATTCGAGGGTGTACCCGAATAAACACTTCATTCAAGGGTTACCCCATGCTACAATTCAGGGGTTTACCAAATCGAACCATCCTTCGAGGCTACCAAATTGAAACGCTAATTTGAGGGGCCAACTGAATGGGAACGCTATATTGTTGAGGGTTACTGAATGTAAACATTTGACGTTACCGAAACTACATTGAGGGTTACCGAAGCGAAGCTACATTCAGGATTACTGAATCTAATGCTATATTTGAGGGTTCACCGAAATCGAACGACTACAATTCGGTGTACCGAACATGGAACGCTAATATTAGGTTACCAGATGAAACAGCAACTTCCTTTTTTGAGAACCTCGAAAAGTAGTGTTCGATTTTGGTTACGGTAGGTTCATTGCGGGGTTCCGAACAATTACATTTGATGTTACCGTGACAATCGCAAGCTACATTCTAGGGTTTACCGAAATCAAACACTACATTCATGATTGTACCCGAAATGGAACCTATATTTGAAGGGTAACTGAATGAAACATTGGAGGGTTACCAAATCGGACACTTACATTCGAGAGTTTACTACAAATCGACACACTACTTCGAGGGTTAATCGAACTGAATGCGTAAGGCATGAGGGTTTTACCCGAAATCGAACACTACAATCGAGGGTTACCAAAATAGAATGCTATTTTCCTAATGGTTACTGAACCAAAACATTGAGGGCTATCGAATTGAACACTACATTTGAGCTTACTGTGAAATCGAATGTTACCTTCTATGTTCCACTTCGAGGGTTCCGAACGATACCTTGAGGGTTACCACAATAAAAGAGTCACATGTTGAGGGTTCAATAAGATAAGAGCAAGAGACACAATCCAATGCAAATGTGAATTTATTCAAACCACACTCAATCACGTTTCGAGGTCCTAGTCCCTCGTCATTAGCTGATTAAATAGGGGCGCTATGACCCTTGAACGTTCACAAATTCACATTTGCTTTGGAGTGGCGACTCTGGATCTTATCTTTTGATTAATACACTAATTCTCTTGGAATTGGGGATTAGAGTTCTGCCCCAGGTGGACAGTGGTGCAATATGGACCCGAATTCGAGGATTTTGATGATTATCAAAAATAACCTGCAGTTGCGAAAAACCAGACTGATTCTAGTTGGATAGTTCGAGTTCGACCTAACACGAGTTTCCCTATATTGAATTTCTGCGAAAAAGCTGTTAAATGTCAGAGCCTACATTGCTTAACTAGAGTAACCCTAATTGTTTTTCCTGACCTTCCAGGCATATAGAAGGAGAAATCGCTGGGAAGAGTTTTCTCTTTATGTGACCTAGAGGCGAGGTGGTTACACTGAGAAAGCTGAATTCCTTTAATAGTGTCACTGATTACTATCAGTACTATGGCTGGAATGCACCAAGTTTAATGTAATACATGTGATCTAATGGTCCTCTAGATAGAATGACACCAACACTACTGTGTCTCTTGGGCCCAGTAATAACTGTATTGGGAAACCCATACATTTCTTTATAAACCACGAAAAGAATGATCAATGCACAATTCCTGGGCCCCATATGCTATCATAGATATCTGTGCTAGTGCAGACAGTAACAAACATGTGGTTTGTATTACAATTTTATGGCATAAAAGTGAAATGCGCTTCTGTTTATGCATAAAATTTTAACTAAAAACCTCCCCATCTTTTTGTCTGCACTGCACAGATATTATATAGTACTATGGGACCCCTGAATGTGCATTGATCATCGTCTTTTCTTGTTTGTTCTTAAATGTTTTATCAGGTCAGTGAGCAACTTTCTTTCCACTATATGGTTTATAATAATTTGCCATAGGAGTGCTCCCACACAGCCCCCCTTTTTGTATAAATTTCTTTTCTATATATAAGTAGAACCGAATTAAAAATAAATATAGTGATTTTGCACATTCAAATACCCATACACAATACAGAAGGATACTAATTCGTGATTATTAGATTTCTTGGACAGGTCAGAAGAAGTGCCAACTATCATCTGTGATCAACTGACTGTAGATTGTCGACCACGTAGATGACTTTCAATGGCCACTCACGGAAGGCTTTAAGTAAGTTAAATGAGTATATCATTTAAACCACTGTAGAATACATTCAACATACAGTGTTTATTATTAGAGATGGCCAAACTTACTGATGTTCATATCGTTTTCCAAAACATCCGAAACTTCAGTAAAAGTTTGAAACTAACCCATCTAAAGTCAATGGAGAGATTCGTTTGAAAGGTTTGGATGAATACATTAAAATGCAATGATAACTTACTGCAAATGGCTGTGGCACCTGGGAAATTGTCTGGGGGGACATTACCTATCACCAAAACATCGTTTAAACACCTCTTTCCCCACAATCAGGAAATGGTGGGATTTCGGCAAGGCTACATTCAGGGGTTTACCGAACGATACTTCAGGGTTAAGAACAAACATTTGAGAGTTACCGAAATCATGCTACTCAAGGGTGTTTACCAACTATACATTCGAGTTTACTGAAATGGGCTGCACATGCAAGGGTTATTGGAACGCTACATGCGAGGGTTACCGAATCGAAGCAACATTCGAGTGTTACCGAACGATACATTCAAGGGGCCTAAATCAAAGCAAACATTCGAGGGTTACCGACGCTACATGTGTCCCCCCCCCGAGGGTTACCTAGAACGATACATTCGAGGTTTACCGAAATGCCGAAAGCAACATTCGGGGTTAACCGAACACGACATTCGAGGGTTAACCGAAATCGAAAGCAAACCTTCTAGGGATACCGAACTATACTTCATGGTTACTGAATGATACATTCGATGAGGGGTGGGGGGGGTTGCGGGGGTAGGGTGTACACCCAGAAAACGCAAGCACACCAAACATTCGAGGGTTTACCGACACTACATTCGAGGGTTTACCGAAATCGAAAGCAACATTCGAGGGGTTACCGAACACTACATTCGAGGGTTACCGAACTCGAAAGCAACATTCTAGGGTTACCGAACGACTACATTCAGGGTTACCGAAATCGAAAGGCACATTCGAGGTACTGAACACTAAATTCGAGGTTCCCGAAATAGAAAGCAAAAATTCGAGGTTACCAAATCGAAAGCAATATCTAGGGTTACTGAACGATACATTCCGAGTGTTACTGAGCGCAACATCCGAGAGTTAACCGAACTCGAAAGCAACATCGAGGTTCCCGAATCGAAGGATACATTTAGGGTTTAAATATGCCATAAAAGGAGAGCAGGGAAATGGCCCGATTAAACGTGGGCAAATCCACCAGGCACTCCCACTGTGTAGAGAATGAAAAATCAGCAATAACTATAGGCTAAATAGCACCTAATCACAAAGGACTGGTGGCCGTAGTGGACAACTAGTTAAAAGTTGAAACATACAAATTTTATTAGAAACCATTAAGAACCTATATAAATATATATGTTACACACTGAGAGCTAAAAAATCCTCACTGCGCAATGTCGGCTCATGTATAGAAGCCAAGTTTAATAGCTAAAAGCATTACTATATGCCAAAGGAAAAAGGTAATTATATAGTTCGTCCAATAAAAAAGTTAGATCTCACCACGGGCCAGCTGGCACGGGTCCTGCACAGTTTCCTACTTCCAATATGAGGTATTCTATGGAATTTCCGATGGTGGATCCGTGAATTGTCCCGATCCTAAGCGTAAGTTCCATACTCTGCAGCAACACCATATAGATAGTCCACAGCCGCTTACAATGTCCAACAGTGTGAGAGGCCATGCGCACGATGCTAAAAACAGACCAATGGTGGCTTTCCGAGATCCGAACGATCTCTTCTTCCGGTTCACAATGTTTCGGATTGGGACATATTCAATAATTATGAAATATAATTAATTATGAATTGATGAAATATGTCTGCAAGTTCCGGAAAACTGAACTACGTTTGGATAGCAGTTCGGTAGTTCCAGTTTGTCCCGAACGCATAAGTTTCAGCCAAGTTCAAGGTTCGGGTCCATCACTAGTTTTTCGATTTAGTATTTTCTAGCAATGATTTTATGTTCATCTCTGTAACATTATTAATGCCTCCAGTACAAATTATAGGAACTCCCTTGTGGTTGGGATTATAACAGATACATCTAGGACATGTAGCGCATCCTCGTATAGATACAAATATGGAATGTATCAGCTGACAAAGGGAATCTTGTAATCCTTTGGCTACAGATGATTTGAAGCCAGCATACCGGGTGTTTGTGCTAATTATGACAATGTGTGATGTACTCTCCGTCTTCTCGATTCTCAAATGGGGCTGGTGCAACAGAATACGCGACGCCTGAGAACCCCAGAGAGGGAATGGACTGGGCTCTGGAGATGTGAGCGCTAAAGAAAGGGCTGGTGCCAACGGGATCACGGTCTGCATTGAGACAGAACGACAAATCCCAGTATTAAAAGGTGGATTACTGGTTGGCCCCCCCCCCCCCTTTTTTTTTTTTTTTTTTTTTTTTTGTAAAAAAAAAAAAAAAAAACAGATAGACAGGCAGACAGACAGACAGATAGATAGATATGATATAGATTGATAGGATAGAGATAGATAGATAGATATGATAGAGATAGATAGGATAGAAATAGATAGATAAACAGACAGACAGACAGACAGACAGATAGACAGATAGACAGATAGATATAGATATGATAGAGATAGATAGATATGATAGAAATAGATAGATGTGATAGAGATAGATAGATGATAGATAGATAGATAGAGATATATAGATATGATAGAGATAGATAGATAGATAGATAGATAGATAGATAGATAGATAGATAGATAGATAGATGCATAAATAGATAATGTTTGATTGACGAGCTGCCAAGTCTCTGTGAATACACTAGAAGCAAAAAAAGTTTTTTTACAGCTGAGGAAGACAGAGTTGAAACAAAGCCACAGATTACACTGCATTTGTCTTTATAGAAGACAGTTTGTTTTCATAACGTACAGTATACAGTATGTTCCCGTCCAAACCTCAAAGCCTCGAACAAAGATATTAAGTAGTCCCTTGGTTAAAGTGAGTTTGATCCATATAAATAATGTTTCAACCAATTACTTTGTGTGATATAAAAGCAGAAATATAAACCTTGTGAGGTTTATATCAAATGTGGCCCCAAAGATTCCATGATATATCTATGTAATACATTTCTGTAAATAGATGTAACCAGATATATTTATAAAGGGATAGTATACTCCTCCCCATCTGCCCTTCCCATTAAAGTATGCCAGTGTTAGATATGAAAAGAAAGTCAGTGACTCTTGCTGGGGGAGGAGCCAGAGAGCAGTAATTTGCTGCATTAGTATATTGGGTCTGAAAATAATTGTGTGTATGGATATATACAGGGAGATTCAATATAAAAAGATTGCGCCTCTTACCTTTGCGCAATCCCCTATGAGCCCTAAATCACATCTCTATGTAAGATTTGTGAGAACTTATTGCTGGAAAGGCTCAGCAATATTACTTAACCAACTGGAAGCAGGAAATTTGAACATTCATTGCAATATAATTTCTTACAGGTTGCAGCCAGAGATTTAAACCAGGGCTCATTTTAAAGGAAAGATTACAGGCTTTTATTTAACCCCAACTTGTTTGGAGACCACAGTTGCACTTTAAGGGGTTAGAATTATTATTACTGTATAATATTTTACACTAGAGTTCAGAGAGTCTTCTCAAAGTGTTTACAAATTATCAATGCCAGTAGGCTACTTCACCACAAGATGTTGCTGTTTATTTTGACTGTGAAATTTAAAATTGTAATTAAAGGAGAATAAACTTTTTTTTAAAAAAAACACTAATGTGAAAGCTTTTTTACCCTATCTATACATTTCAAGTAAGTTTGCATTTAGTACATGTGAGAAATAGATTATATAACTAAGAAGGCTTCCATGTTGCTGCCAGTACAACAGGCCATGTAGTCTTCAAAGAGCATTTTGAGCATGTGCACTTGTTGTTTATGCCCCTTGAGCCCAGTATTTAATATCTCTATGAAGAGATTTTTTTCTATACAGATATCTCCAAACCAATATGAAGGTATTAATAAGAATTTGAATGCTTCTTGTTACCTTGCAGTTTATTAATTACCAGCCAGCTTGAATTCCTTTTAGCCTTCTTGGGGCAATACAAAATATTCAACTGATTTTACTGAAACTTTTTTTTTTTTGCTACTGTTCCTAGTAAAAGATAAAGCTTTCAAATATGTTCTTTGCATTTGTTGTGGTGGCTCGCCAAAAAAGCACCTTTCACACACCCCATGAGGTTTTGGGTCCTAATTCCCAGACTTCCCTTGTGTTTTTTGTTTGTTTGTTTGAATTATGTTCCTAGCAAAAGATAAAGATTCTAAAAGGTACTATTATTATAGCAAGACCAAGTACATAAGGTTGCAGGTTAGATTCCCTAGCCTTTTATTTTTTTAATGAAATTTTAACATTCTGTTTCTTACATCTATATGCTAGCTAAGAAGTAAACTGAAAGGCAAAGAATTATATCATCATTAGGAACAGGAGAATTTCAATATGTTTACACAAAAGCTGAACTCCCTATTTTGTGTCAGAGATTGGGAAGATCTCTGTGCTGTTATATGACTGACTGTCAGCTTCTAGGAAGCAAGGCTGCAGCTTCCTTGTTTTGGTCCGTTGAGCACTACAGAGCATGTGAAGTGTACTTGGTTTAACACAGCTAAGGTGGATTATGGGAGCTTGCCAACAGTATCCACAGGTTTATTTCATAAATCACCCAGCAGCCACAGCAAAGGGAGAGGCGAGACAGCGTTTGCTGTATGTTTATTAATGTGCTCTGTCTTTTGGGACAATGTTGTCTGGAGACTTTAGCTCTCCTTTAAATATGGAGTAAATCTGTTCTAAATTTGTGTGTGGGGAGGGTTAGGGGTGAAGGAGCTAATAGTTGAAAATGTTTTCCTTTTCAACTATTGACTATTAATAACCAATGGATTTGGGCTCCTTTGGTTGTTGAGGCCCTGTCCAATTGCCCTGTCACCTACCCCTTAAACTGTCAACGAGAATAATGCTCCGTGTCACCATCCCACAATTAATAAAGACCAAACTTTTAAAGCTTGAACATTTATAGATGGATAAATTGCTGCAAATTTCATATACAAATTCAGTAAGATGATGAGATGCTGCAGGAAACATTCTATACAACTACCAATGTTGGAAACATGGCAATGATAATAATGAATGAGAAAGATAAACATAAAGCTACCTTACGAGAGGAAAGGAACTCCATTCCTCGGGCAACCTGAAAGCTGTAGCAGATCAGATCTTCCATAGTTAGTGGACTTTGCCATAAATCTTTTACTGTTGAAATAAAAGCCGAAAGTGAAAGTATCGCAACAAGAATCATAATCTCTCCCAAATATGTTAATCAGTTGTGTTTATAAACTTAAAGTGTGATGAAAGTGTGATAAAATTCAAACATTAAAGGGCATGTCCACCCTTAAAACAAAAAATGTTTAACACAACTCTAAATCTGAAATACTGCCTAGCGTCTCTGGGTATATGAACCTGAATGTGTTCGAAATAGTCAACACAACAGCCAAATACAAGATAATTCCCTTTCTGTGTCAATTGTTTTCAGTTTTCCAGTCTACAGAAAAACTAAAGCCAGAGGTGATTGGGGTACGTTTGTGTTGGGAAGGGGGCACCAGGGAATGTTTGTGTAGGGCACCAAAATGGCTAGAACAGGCCCTGTTGAGCAGGCCTGCCCTTTGCACAGTAAATGTGTATAGCAATACGTTGCTCTTACACTCTGGTGTCCTCTGATTCTTTGTCATCCGTAGTTTGCTAAAAATATCTCCTTCATTAATTCCTTCTCTGCTCATCCTGTCGGCTATCACCGCTTCCACCATGGAGCGCACCTCGCTGCGTGATCGAGGCGACCTCTCCTGTGAAGTGATTAAAGTGAGAGGCAGTTGAACACATAACATATATATAATATGTATATATAATAATATATACAGTCAATGGTAATTGCTTTTATGTTGGTTTGTTTAAACTATGCACACTATTTTCAAAACTCACAACATTTTATTTTTCTTCCAACAGTCCATGGCTTTGCAATGGTTTTGCTTTTTGCTTGCTAACGCTATATACCAGTGATGTTGAACCTTGGCACTCCAGATGGTTTGGAAAGTACAACTCCCAGCATGCCTTGCAACCAAGTGCGAAGGTTCAACATCATAGCCACAGACGCTATTAGAAGAATAAACACCTAAGACATTTGTAGGTGCATTTTCCTTTTTATTATATGTTCTTTAACCAATGTCAGCTTAGTGACCCCTCAGCCAATAGTTTAAACCATAAAAGGACTGGACAACTTACACGGTAAGGAATGAATCCATCTCTTTTGGTCCGTAAATAGTTTGAGAGGTTCCCGTATTTACAAAATTCCACAATTACCATTAAAGGTCCTAAAAGATGTCAGTAAATGTAAAGTTAGAATTTAGTCATCGATGATCAGAATAACATCATCTAGAGGAGATTATGGAATGGTACAACCCATTGCACTACACCCTACTTGTTTTGAGAAAGGAAATACACTTGTTCATTAGAGGTTCAATTTCTTATTTAAAATGTCCTAATTGGATATTATATTGGTAACATTGGAACATTAGGTAATATCTATCAATCTTCCGTCCAGGACTGCAGCCTTAAAGGGTCACTATACCCACTCAAACAACTTTACATTATCTAAAACTACAATTTGGGAGAAATAAAATTGTGGCACTCACACATTTATCTGTGCTTGCTGTGTCATTAAATTATTAATGTTTAGTGAGTGCTCCTAATTCCCCCTACCCTCCCTTACTCACTGCCTTCTTGTAGTGTCTGCGACACTTATAAGTTCTGTACAGCCTCACCATGGACACTGCTTTGCTTATACATCTCCCTCTCCCTCATCTTTCTTTTCTCTACTGATTCTCTTAATTGTTGCAGAAAGTGTGGGATTGCTTAATCTAAACGAATAATTTTTAAGAATTCGTTGTTTTTTTTTCTTTGAATAGATACCCTTTAAACTTCTCCAAACTTCTCCCTTTATTTTTGGGCAGAAGTGATGTCTAAAGGTTCCACACTCCTAGCACAATAAGCCGAGAGATAAAGGTAAGTGAAGCTGAGAATCAAGGTAAGTAACTTTAAAAATATTAACTTTGGGGGTAGTTTCATGCGGCAATCCTAGGTGCTTTACAAAAAGGTTATGTTGAGGTTTAATTCTCCTTTAACATTTTCTGCATCTAAAATAAAGGATTAAAGGCCAACTATACCCCTTATACGAAAATCTATACTTACCTTCCCCACCACCAATAACCCCAAGGCTGCATCTGTTTCTTACTTTTCCACTATTACTAAAGGAAGATATTCTGTCCTTTATTTACCAGACTCTGTCAAAGCTGTAAGAGCTCATTATGAGTTCGAACAGATGCAGCAGTAGTCTGTCATTGGACATGATGTCATCTGCAGCTACCCGCAAAAAGACACAAACCGTAGAACCAGAGGAGGACGTAGCTAATAACAATCGCTGGTGGACAGATAAGTAACTGTTGCGATCTTGGGTTTTTTGAGGGTGGGGAAGGTAAGTATTGCTTATTACATTTATTAAATAGCACATAAAGAACATACAGGGAGACTCAATAAAAGTTCTTAAACAAATGTTTCAAATGTTAAATAAGTTCTGATTGGTTAAGGGAAATTAGCTCCATTTTAAACAAGAACTTTTATTTAATTTCCCTTTAAATATTTTGGCAACTGCCATCTCAGCAAATAAACCAAAGCTTTTTTACACCAAATAACTGAACCAAATCATATAAAGAATGCAACTGCATATCTGACTGACCTTATTTCACAATAGAGATTGCATCGGTTATGGAAACTCACCATTGGATTTGGTGCAAGCTCCCAACAAATTCACCACATTGAGGTGGTTCCCAATGTGAATGAGAATTTTCAGCTCTGACATCAGTGCTTTATGCTCACTAGCGGTGGCTCCCTCTACAAGATAAACCATTAAAAGATGATTTGATTTAATTGGGGTTAAACTTCCACTATTACAAGTTATTAGGGTTTAATAACTAAGAACTTAAATCAGAAACTTAAATTTACAGAATATAACGCAGCAATTTATAACCCAGAATAGCTGCCTTGTTCTTTTTAAATTTTAACATTTAGCTACTGAATAAAACCTCAGCAGAAAATATTTTATAATATTATAATACATAAGTGTGATATTTTATAATGGGAGCTGCAGTGGTATATATCCTTATAAAAATCACTCAGCTATGTCACTAAGTGACTCATTCCTTATATTTCTTATATCCCATTGCCCCTCCCATTCCAGTGTTCATGCCTGGACGATGACTCAGCATTTTTGCAGTGTTTAACTTCACAAAGTAAAAACAGGAACCTGCAAGTGACAGGAACCTGCTGGAGCTGCTTCCTGTCACTTCATAACCAATGTCTCTTTCCTCCTACACAAAGATTTGTTTAACCACGTAGATGCTGGGCTGTTTCATTCTACTGGGTTTCAGTTACAGAAGTTAGCTTGGGGGATTTAAATTAAGGTGGGAATTGGGACAAGGATAGAATTTAAAATGTGAATGGGGTGAAGGAATCCGATACTTATGTGTTATAAGAAATAATGCGCCCCTTCACATTATAATATAAGGTATTATGCCACCTCCTACGGCCTTGTGCTTCTATATGGTCAGGGAACTTCTTGTGGCGTAATATCCTTATATTACACTGTGAGAGGCACATTATCCCTTATATAATTTTCTCCATAGTTATGTGACAACCCACTGTTAAGGACCGATGCAATGTAATGCTATTAATCTGAAGCAACCAATCAGATGTTACCTAATTGCAATAACCCAGTGAAAAAGCTAACATTTAATTGGTAGCTGAAAATAGTTAATATGGGCCAACCTTTGAGCCAGTTCTAGGTAATAGTGATGTTATAATGCAGGAGTAGTTTACCTTTTAACATTTTCACTGCTACAGTCTCACAGCTGCTGCTCTTACTGATGCCGAATGCTGAGGCTTCAACTACTTTACCAAAGGCTCCATGGCCCAAAACTTTTCCTGTAACATATAAAAAACTATCAATGGATAATTTAGAAAATGTATACAAAACAACCGTATAACATTCCTACATAGAATACGGAACCCTTTAGTATTTTCCTGTTGAAAACACAAGACACACAATCATACAGTATGTTGTTCCCATTGGTAATACAGTATGTGGATCAGCCGTATAAATACTGTGTACACCCACATACAATATTCTGCCCTTTGAATCTTTTTTTTACCCAGTATTATGATGGGACTTAATTAGTAGCAGAGACGTTAAAATCCTCGCACATCTGATCAAGATTTAACACATTAGAAAAAAAAGTTGAGACCCCAAAAATTGGTAGGTTGTGATGGCTTTGTTGTGGATTTTCCTGTAGATTTCTAGGCCATTCAGTCACAATATTGGATCAGGGATCTGAAGGTAAGTAAGAATGTGCTTGTGTATACTAGCCCTTACAGTACAAATATCCATATAGCCACTGAGGCCGATGACACAGTATTACATAAACTGTACCAGCCCTCCAACAATAACACAGACTACTTATATAGATAAAAATTGTTTTATTAAACAAGATGGTATAATTTCTTAATAGGCTATCCTGTATCCGGCATGAGTCAAACATGATCCCAGGAGTCTCCAGGAGCAGTGTAAAGGAAGTCTCTCCCCCCTGCTTAACTAACTATTTGCCCCTTTCTTTGGCAGTTCTGACAACTCAAGGACCCATCTATACTGGCAAATGCTGTGACACCAAGAACAGGAGAAATGTAACAAATTAACCTAAACAGGAGGACATAGAGTCTGCAAGGAAACATTATTCCGAGACTTGTTGCGGCTTGGTAAACTAGGGTGTTTTCTTGCTACTAAGGTGCCTACAGGTCCTGTTTCCCTGCTCCAAATGACACGATTTCTGTCAGGTTCCCTTGTTTTTAGAGTGCAAAAAACCATGAATGATATTCTCTGACAGAATTTCTCCAGTGTGTGTGTGTGTGTGCTATAAAAAGAGAATAGAGCAGGGGACTCTCTGCTACAAATACACACTCGGCAATATTCGGAATTGTTAAAAACGCGTTCATTACATATTATTATGGGCAAATATTATCAAGAAACAAAAAACTTAAGTGCAGGTCTAGTGTATGTCACAAACATTGAACTTATAGCAATGTAGATTTTTGTTGCCTACTATTGTCCATTGAAGCTACGTTGATGTAGTTTACACTGTCCGGAATATTGCCAATGTTTGTATATTTGCAGGAGAAAGTTCCTCTTGTTCGTCTCTCTTTTTGTGGTTTGCTAATCTGACAACCTCCATTTGTCACGTCAAAGATACAAGCTTAAAATTTTATTTAAGCCAATGCGTACACCAAAGCCAGTGTGTGGTTCTAGACGGCCAGCATTGGTGAGAGAACCAAAAGGCTTAGCAAGAAGTTGGGATATATGAATCCTTCCAATCTGTCCTCGCTATAGCAAACTACTTGGTTATCAAATACCATGACTAATATGCATGGCAAGCAATCAGTGGTTGGAATACTAAACTCTTTAACAAGCATCTGATTGGTTCCCGTAGGTTATTGGACTACAACCAAATTTTGTCCATTTAATGTAATGTATTGTTTCCAAAAACCTGCCACATTTACTCAGATGTATATTCACTGGAGCCAACATATGATTTGAATAAGTGACTTATTCCTCTTTGGAACTTTTGGGCAAAAGCAATGGGAAAAGAATGTGTTGCATTGTACAGCTCTACACAAAACAGCTTACATATTGTAACTTGTTATCTTTTCATCGGATTATCACATTATTTCTGGGCCCCTACAAATTTAATCTGAATTATCACATGACTTAAAGGGCATGTCCACCCCAAAACTAAAATGTTCCCCACTACTGGCCTCACTGTGTAGTGTTAAAAAATCCTTACCTTACATCTCTGCTCCTTATGGTTCTCCTGCAGTGTCCAGCCAAAGTCCCAGAACATGAAGAGCAGGAGTCTATCTGTGTGTAAAAAGGCTTCTGGCCCTTCCCTGTCTTCTGAGAGGTTTCTGGCATAAGCAGTGGAGCCCTCCCCCCCCTCCCTCTGGATCCCTCTTTGCTACCTGGTGCCCTACCTTATAACCCTTTTTCCGTAGTGTAGAGGACCCTGGCCCAACTCCAACCGCCATGTTTGTTTGCTAAAAAAATCATTGGTAATGTACTTACAGAGCTTCGTTCCCCCGGCGGTCTGCAATGCCGGCAGCCATGTCTGTGATTAGCTGCCTCTCAGTCAATCACAGATAAAGCTCCTGGTCCAACCCCCTGCTTGCAATAACCTGCAAGCAGAGGGCCGGATCAGAATGATTTTTTAACCAAACAAACTTTATTTTATACATGGAGATACCCTTTAAAATGATATTTAAACGGCCAAAATAAGAAGTTAAATGGCCAATCACTGCATCATTAGAGATGGCCAAACTTCCTGAAGTTCAGATCGTTTTCGAACTTCTGAACTTGAGTAAAAGTTCGGTAGTTTGAAAACAAACCCATTAAAGTCAATGGGGAAAAATAATTTTAAAAGTTTGGATTAACTACAGATAAAATCGCATTGGTAATTTACTGTAAATGGTTCAGGGACCTGGGAAATGTTCCGGGGAACACGTCACTATCACCTAAAATTGTTTAAACACAATCAAGAAAATTCAATAAAGGTTCTTATCGTTAAAAATGGTGCTAATTTTGCCCCAGTCAATCAGATATTAGTTAACATTTGAAAGCTAACATCTGATTGGTTGGGGCAAAATTAGCACCATTTTTAACAATAAGAACTTTTATTGAATCTCCCTATAACTTTCCCCACGATCAGGTAATTGTCAGGTTTCTGAATGCTACAATTCATACATGAACTGACATAAGTGCAGCATGCCTAGACATATTAGAAATGAGAAGTACAGAGGGGAAGTGGGTTTGAAAGTGTAATTGCATAGACTGCTGGTGGCGCCATCTGCTGGCTGCTGCTTTCCTGCATTTAGAAGAGGTGATCGCGCCAGAGAGGTGAACTCAATTACAGTGCTAGGGGGGAGAGTAACGACTGGGGAGTTGAGTGCAGAGGTGAGCAGCACTTACGGAATGTTATAATCGGCGCACCACTTCATAGTAGCGTGACGATTATAACAATATTTTGTTACAGTTGGGTAGAACTTTAGCTACTTTGTATACATGTATTTATATATGTTATAAATTGTGATAATAAAGAAGACTATGTAAGAGTTAAAGGAGAACTGCCTCACCAAGCTGCAGTCGGTCTCGAGGAAATTCCCATTTGGATGAGTCGTAAGGGAGATATTCACATTGCTCTTCTAGTGGAACTTCACCAGGGTCCATGATGATGGAGAGGTAGCCAGTTTTTAGGTCACTGTGATTGGGCTACATAAAGAAGGAACAGAAAATAAAGATCACACAACTGCAAAGTTGCAATGTTGCAAAAATAACAAAACTGATATCCACAAAATCCAAATTCTAAAATGTCACCTTTTGTGAACTTAAGTATTTGCTAAACTTTTCGCCTACAGAAGCAAAATTAGAAAAATGATCTTGAAATGCCTGCATGATACTTAAAACATTATGTTAGGATGTGTTTCACACCTTAGCAGTAACGAGTTTACGTGATAAAATGGCAATTGTGGTCTTCCTTTAAAAAGAGCCCTGAATCACATCTCTGGCTGCAGCCTGTGATGTATTATATTGCAATTAAAGTTCAAACTTACTGCTTCCATTAGCTTGAGTAACCTGACCCTCTTCTCCTCCCATCCACCCAAGGGGCAGCGCATGCTCACTTAATGCTGAGAAACTTTATTTTAAAAATTGATTGTTCAGAGATGGGGTTATTAATACAGGCAATGGCTGATCACATAACTACATAACTACAGTGTTCAGGAAGATAAAGTGCTAAACTTTCCAGCAGTATGACAGAGGGGCTTTTATTAAACCCCAACTTAAAGGGTATGTCCACCCTTAAATCTGTTTTTTAATATAGCCTTCCCCCTGGTCCCCCAGCCCCAACCGCATCATTTTTATTTTTAGAAAGTGCCCCAAACTTTTACTTACCTCTTCATGTGTCCCTTTTCTCATTCCGTTTCCTGTTTTTCTTAGAAACTTGCTCATCTTCCGTACCTCCCTTGGCTATCCTATTCTCACTGTGGCCTTCCTTTTTTTATCCAAGCTCTGAAACTCAAATGCCAGATAGAAACTTTGTGTTTAGATTTAGGGGGTCTTCCTTCCTTCCTCTCCAAGGGAACTGCTAACTTTACACAAACTGCTCTCACCCTTACCCCTTCCATTCTTAGTTGAGACATGGCATAACAAGCTTAGACAGCAGCTCGTGTGTCCCAGGCATACAGTGATGGGGTCAGTGAGGGCACTCTGCAGGCCTCCTTTCAGAACCATACTGTCAACACCATCCGCCAGCTAAACTGGAGTTATTTACGCTACCAAAAGGATGCTCCTATCTATACACATCTCAGGGGCTATGCAACTTCCCTTCCACGAGGATGAGCCAAATCAATTTTGTCCCGCTACAAACACATCAGCACAGGCAAAGCTAGGAGCATAACAGAGAATGCAGGCAAAATATAAAACCATATATATCCACACCCCCAAAGAAATTAAACGATGAACTGAGATATCAAAAAAAGGAAACACTACAGACAGACTTGCAAACCATACAGGAAAATATTAGAGAATTTAAAGAAGAAGTTGAGTGCAAATACATATGTGTCAAGAAAATAATAATTCATGGATCTGCAACTAAACTGCATAAATAAATGCCAATGTATTAGCTTCCTGTTTGCAGTGCCCCTTATAGAGACCGTTAGGTCTTGCCCTTGACACAGCCTCTGGATTGATTTAGTTGCTCAGTAGAGATCTGAACATGTTTGACCCATCCAAAAGCCAATCAGTAGAAATTACTGTTAGGAACATTCCAAGTAAGTGATGCGTCCTGGGACTGTGCTGCTAGGAGGAAGCATGGTATAGATTCCAGGAGCAATTTGGCAAAAGGTAAGTTTATCAGTTGAAGGGAGGGGGGGGGCTGGGTTTAAAAAAGGGACTTATAAATAGGGTCTGGATTTGCCATTTAACCATTGAATGTACAAAACACTTTAATGTAGTCCCTTATGCCTTGTGGGCCTTAATGCCTCTTTATGAAGAGGTGTATAAATGTGCTCTTTATCTGTATCTATTGTACAGTGCTGCGTCCCCAAGGGGCATTATGTAAATAAACTATACATACATACATACATATAATAAAAAGGTACCATCTGATTGGTTTCTGCAAATTTATAGCACAGGCAAATTTTTGCACCTTTTATTAAATAAGCCCTTGTGTGTTTAGTTTTGCTATGTAAATTTAGCCAAAAGACGACATCCTTTTCAAACATCCAAGATCCTATGTGATGTAGCAAAAAAATCAATTTGTTATTAGACCAATGACTGCATCTGGATTCAGATCCTGAACGAATATGAGGAACCAATCAGGAAGAGTTGGTTATGGGTTACACGAGGACAGCTCCATACATTGCTAACCCATTAACAGTTTCAGGAATTAATTAGTGATCAAGACCAGCCCTTTGCAAAAACATCTATCCACATTTTTCCTACAACAGAAAGTGCATAAGATCTGTTTCCCTTACATTCCTATAACTGCAGAATTTGTTGTTATTCAGCAGAACGGAAGTAATCCTAAGCTTGTTAGTTTCTTGGAGGAAACAGAAAGCCCAGATGGCTGAGGCATCCTTTATCATAGCTGGAGGAAGTGAGTGACCCAACAGCATTGAGAAATCTGAGGATCTTAGTGTGTATTGAGGGATCCTAGATAATGTGTGAACATAAAGCCAGACATGTGCCCCATTTGCAAGTTTACACGTTTGGAACGTTGGTCAGGAATGCTACCCCCTGAGGAACTTTTGCGTGTTCCAGAGGACTTATTTAGTGATCTTTGCTAATATATGAAATTGCATTTGGCACAGATATAAAGGTTATATATAAAGCTTTCCAACTTTCAAAATAGGCAGAAACACGGAATATGCCTTGAAAGCAGCAAAGTTTTTTTTTGTTACCATCTGTGCAGTGGGACAATTGCTCAACTTTTCAGCCAACACCTTTGTGAAAAGCCTTGACATAGGTGTCCGCCAATATCCTGACAACTGTTGGCAGTTATATTAGGAAAGCTGTTGTTCAGAAAAGACTTTATGCCAATATGTAGCGTTCAATGAATACTATCTAATCACCATCACTAATGATTTTTGTACTTAGTCATGTCTGGCCAAGAGGTCCTAAAATGTTTCCAAGCTATCAAATTACTAATGAAGTCCAAGGACTATTTTCTCATCTGTCTTCTATGTGCAATGATTCTCACCTGTCAGGGAGATGTGAATACAGCACATTGTATAAAAAAACTGGTAAAACCCATATTATAAATACAGAAGACCCACCTCCTACCTTCCTGCAGAGTTATTCCTTTTTAAAGATGGCTGCTTGCCACCGCGGCCAGCAGCTGTGCCTTCCCGCCCCCAGCACAGTGACACACCCTCTATCTCTGACATTGGTGCATAGAAGGAAGAGCTGTCAGCCGCAGTAGCACGTAGCCGTCTTTAAAATGGTAGGACTTTTCAGTAAGGTAAAAATGGGATGTAGGGGGTGGGTCTCCTACATTCCTAGAAATTATTCTTTATGCTTTTTTTAATATAGGTTTTACCAGTTTAGTGCCTATATAATTTAAAACCAGATGTATCATAATTGGTTAATTCATAAGTATGGGAAACGAGAAATCTAGAGGCCCACACTCAAGATGGACGCTCGGTGGTATGATTATGATGCAATGTAGCCCAACCTAAAATTCTACCAGGTATTTCACAGTTTCCAGTAACTATCTGGTTGGTAGCAATACTAGAAAATAGTTTGTTCCATCCAAGAATATTTTTCACTTTCCATTATTAACCTTTCAGACTGCAATAAATCAATCCAGCACATCCATCTTGTCTTTCTTCTTGCCAACTTATTTGGGAGTGAGGAAGAATTCTTAACAATAAATTGTATTTTCAGTGCACAGGTCAGAGCTCGTTCACCTCTCTCCCCTTCAAGAATTATGGATGGATTCCTTTCTGTGTTTATGTATTTATTTATTTTTTCTTTCTATTGTATGCTGGGGCACTTGGTAGGAGCAAGGTCAGATAAAGTTCAGTTTCCAACACATCTCCTGTCTGGTCCGCATATGTCTCCTATATATTAAAGGAGTGCTCATTTTTACATACCACAAACATCCTTACATGTGTCTCTTCCTGAACTATCCAACTTGAAGTCGTCTCCTTGCTGAGAACTGCAGATCCCAGTAAACCAAGATTTGGGGATATTGGGAATAGGATGGTTAGATATTTCACATTCATATTCTATAAATCTAATGTAAAGAAGACTCCCTAGGTATAGATCCTCTCCAACCTACTATAAGTGTGTCTTCAGCTATATTGGTCTATCAGAGATAGATAGTTCAACAGATATAAGATCCACAAACTGAACCTTTTTTAAAACCAAATTAAAGTTACCAATGTGTAAAATTAGCATGGGCGTAACTACCATGGAAGTAGGAGGAGCAACCGCAGGGGGCGCAGGAGCCAAGTGGCCCCACTATCTTATTTTATTTTTCCTATGACAGATATAGCCTTCCAGAAAAACACTGGAAATGAAGCAGGGATAGGGGCCCCATCACAGTTTTACTGGGGGCCCCAGTGATTCCTGTTTACACCACTGGAAGTTGGATTAGATTTAAATCCAATTAGATATCCTTTAAGAAAACCAATAACGTGAATTCGGACCAAATGTAAAGCCAAATTGAAGGGAATGTGAAGTGTAAGAATGAGCGCTATCCTGTGTACTTTTGCCATATGCTTTTATTCTTTTTTTGGAACAGTTATCAAAATATTTTCAATTTTGTGTTTCTTATGTTTGCAGCAATTGATTCCTCTCCTCCTATAGTGGGCAGTGTGCTTGTAGTCTATGGAGATATGTCCACCAATCAGAAGGGTTTTGCATAATTACATTTATTAATTACACATGCAAAATCACTGCAAGTAGGTAGCATTGGTAACTCTTTATATATATATATATCTATATATATATATATATATATATATATATATATATATTATATACTCTAGCAAGGTGTGCCCGTTGGTGCACAGTGGAAATTATGTGTGTATGTTTTGCTATGTGTAGTTGCAGTGCTCACAGGAACCATCAGGAAACATCCAGGGGGGGGGGGGGGGGGGCCCACTACTAAACTTAGTCTGAAGGTCGTAAAAAAAAAAACAAATAAACGTATCATATTAAATGAACAAACACACACTTATATCCTCCCTTACCTATACTACCTGCCAGCTAGAATTTAGAGGGTCTATGTGGAATAAACCTGCAGGCTGAGAAAAGACCCAGGCAATCTAAACAGCACCTTTGGGCAATCAAAAGCAGCCTATACATATATCCGATTTTACTTTCCCGACCGAGTGCTCCCGCGACATTAGACCGATCCTGCCAGAAACGCCTGTCTGTGGCATAGAAGAATGGGAAAGGTGGTTCTGGCAAGATCAAACTAATATTGCATGAGCGCTTGGTTGGATAAGTAAAATCGGATATATGTATAGCCACCTTATATCCTATACAGTATCCTGATTAACATGTAAGGTTCATATTTATTAGTATTTACCACAACAACTAACCTATGGTTAGGACTTGGGAGCACAGGATACTGATTGAATATACATGTTAGGGAGAGGTGTGGATAGAGGAGCTAAAAGCTCCACACAGAGTATAAACAGAGCCTTCTTATAACAGAAGGTACCTCATAGAATCATGTTATTATAATAGCATTGCCTTAATAATCTAACCTATAAACACATATTTCTCACTTAAAGAAATGGGTGGGGACATGCAAAGTATCTTATTTATTGCCTGTGGCAAAGGCATGTGTCTAGATATAATACAGCCTAATGGTATAGAGCAGGCGTGTTTAACTTGTGACCTTTTACGTGTTTGAAAACCACAATTCCCAGCATTCTCTGTTTGCAGTCATTTTTTTCTTAATATCTTGTAGCTAATGCATCTGTCTAGATCTAATACAGCCTAAGCTTGTGACCTTTCACATATTTGAAAACTACAAATCCCAGCATTCTCTGTTTTGCAGTTAGTGTCTTCTTAATGAACTTTTCACATGTTTAAAACTCCCAGCATTCCCTAACTGCACAGAATTCTGGAAAACTTAGTTTTCATACATCCTGGAATAAAGACATTTTCCTGACTTACAGACATTAAAAGCCCACGGTCATGCTTTAGCGCTTCCTACCCAAGGGTTTGAACATGCAAGTGATTCATCTGCCCTTCCCTTACATCCATAGCTATTAGACTATTGGATTAGGGAAGCATTATATAGGTCGATTGGTTGGTGCAACGTTAATGCCCGCTTTGAGGCGGAAGAGGCACTCGTGCGGCCATTTCAAAGTAATTTACCAGAGGTTGCGTGCCTCTTTACATGTAAGTATTAAACACCAACTAATAGCTGGCGATAAATACTTATGAGCAGGTGAGATTCACCCAAAATCGCACAGCCTCTGGTAAATCCCATATGGTAGATTTGCCCAGAGAGCTTGTGCCTCTGGGTGAATCTCCCTGTTAGAGTCCTAAACTTTACCATATTTGCACTCACTTCCAAATACTACCTACCTGGCAGTTATAATCTATAAAGTCTAAAGGTTTGTGCACACATGCGATCGCCGGTGCCGACGCATGACGTGTGAGAACGGCCGTTTCGGATTATATTCATGTCGTGTATCGACAGAACGGCCATTTTAGCCAATAAAGTACCCATACATGGCACGATTATCGGCCGTTCGTAGACATCATGTGTCACGGGTTGGCACCCGTGATTGCATGTGTGTACGAACCTTAAGGCTGGGTAAACACCAGTAACAAACCAATAGTGCCACGGATTAGTCGGCTGGAAATATGTGATGGTGTGGGGCAGCCAGCCGCGACCGAATTCGGTCTTCCATATCAGACAAATGGGTTAGTTAGTAAATCACGGCCAATCATGCAGTTCCCTATGGGACCACATGATCAGTCTGTCACATGCACTGCTGGCTGCAGCCACTGTTACTGTGACCAACAGTCATCTGTCCTGGCAGGGCTCTCACACAAAGCAGATGCTCAGTTGGGACACATGATAGTGTTATATGTATCCAGAAAAAATGGTATTAACCTGCAGATCTGAACACAGATCCAGGCAATCCTGCCACAATGTGCAATTCAATCTGAACAGCTCCATTGGACATCCTGAGACCCTATACAGGATCCAGAATAACATGCTAGGTTCATACTTATTGGTAATTACCACAGCAAGTTCCAGATTTACAGTCACTATGGGGTTAGGAAACACAGGATTCTGATTAGCTTGACAAGTTATGGAGAGGTTTGGATAAAGGAGCTTTGTATATAAATTGTTTTGTAATTCAGTAGTAGGTAGTAATACTATATTTTGCAAGGTGTAATTTCTTATGGTGATTTTAATTAAATAGTGCTAATTACACACACACATATGGACCTTTACTATGTGTAATAATGCTATATACCCCCACCTAGTTAGTTGCTCCTAAAAACTCAATGCAATCTCCGTAAAAATATAAATTTATTTATATAATATATATAAGGGATACAATACAAGGATTGTGGCAGCACTCCAATTAGGCTAATTTACAGCTACATTTTGCGGAAGTGCTACTGATCTGGTCAAACATTTATACAAACATAGAAAAGATAATCAATAGCACCCCCAACACACCCCCTTAATGGAAGGTCCTATGCCTTTAATATAAAGCACTGGATAGATGGCCTCTTCTCTCATTTTAAAAAGCCAAAGGACTGGGGGGAAGTGAGAAAGCCTGTTATATTGATCCAGTGTGCAAGTATGGGAAATGCAAAAGTTTGCTAATTGTAATTGAACTAAAAAAGGTTAGAAGTTAGGACTGGGGTTACCTTGGCGTGGTTGGAAGGCTATATATATTTATTTATTTATATGTAACGGGCAACAGAGCACTCCAAGGTCTTTTTGTAACAAACACTTTATTGTGTGATGTTAGAATCAACGCGTTTCGGACATCTTGTGTGTGGCCATCGTCATAATCCACAATAAAGTGTTTGTTACAAAAAACCCTTGGGGGCATATTTATAAAAAAGCGAAATTAGCGCAAAAAAATTACCGCCGCACATCGCGGCCGCGAAAATAGCGATATCGCCATATTTATAACGGCAAGCGCCATTGCCGCGATATGTATCGCGGCCGCGATGTGTTGCGGTAATTTTAAGTCCCTTCCCGGCGATACTGTACAGTCTGCTAAGGGGGCGGGGCATAAGCCCACCCCGCCCACAACCCCCCACGGCGGCCTCCTGTTCCAAGATTGCCGCGAGCGGGGAAGGGGTTGGGAGGTGCTGCTGGGAAGCGGCGGCGGGTGGTCTCCGCCGTTGTGGGCGGGGTGGGCGTGTCTCCCGGGGCGGGTGTGACCACCCGCCGCGGGTTGCCTGCCCATCCCCGCCGCGGGGAGGCTAGTATCGGCTGCTTTCGCCACCTTCAAGGTGGCGAAGTAAAACAGCTGATACTAGCAGAGCGAAACACATACCGCCGCTTTATAAATAGAAGCGGCAGTAACAGGTAAGTATCGCCGCGAAGGGTTAACGCTTCGTTAACTTATCGCGGCCATTTTCTGACATTTATAAATCGCGTTAAACGCGATTTATGCGTTAATGTCAGGGAAAACGGCCGCGAAAACTTAACGAAGCTTTATAAATATGCCCCTTGGAGTGCTCTGTGGCCCGTTACCTGTTGCATATTTTGAAACCCGGGTGAAGGAATTGTACTGGGAGTGCGATAGATTCTTGTTACCGATATATATATATATATACTGTATATAAGCCAGTGTGCAGATAATATGAGAGGAATGTGCATCTGAAGAATATCAACGCTTTTATCAATAAATGCTCACATTTATAACAGCAATGTTTCAAGACTCTGTAGTCTCTTTATCAAACATTGCTGTTATATATGTGAGCATTTATTGATAATGTAGAGTTCAAATTCAGTAACCCTCAAATGTAGAGTTCAAATTCAGTAACCCTCAAATGTAGAGTTTAAATTCAGTAACCCTCAAATGTAGAGTTTAAATTCAGTAACCCTCAAATGAAGAGTTCAAATTCGGTAACCCTCAAATGTAGAGTTCAAATTCAGTAACCCTCAAATGTAGAGTTCAAATTCAGTAACCCTCAAATGTAGAGTTTAAATTCAGTAACCCTCAAATGTAGAGTTCAAATTTAAATATAACCCTCAAATGTAGAGTTCAAATTCAGTAACCCTCAAATGTAGAGTTTAACAGGGTTATTCAATAAAAGGTTTTATTGTTTAAAATGGTGCTAATTTTTCCCCAACCAATGAGATGTTAGCTTTCAAATGTTAAATAAGATCTGATTGGTTGGGGCAAAATTAGCACAATTTTAAATTATAAGACCTTTTATTGAATCTCCCTGTAAATTCAGTAACCCTCAGATGTAGAGTTGAAATTCAGTAACCCTCAAATATATAGTTCAAATTCAAATTAACCCTCAAATATAGAGTTTAAATTAGGTAACCCTCAAATGTAGAGTTCAAATTCAGTAACCCTCAAATGTAAAGTTCAAATTCAAATATAACCCTCAAATGTAGAGTTCAAATTCAGTAACCCTCAAATGTAGATATCTGATGTATTCATTTAAATCAACTGGACTTGAAGTTTAGTTCTTGAAGATGTTTCGCTAGTCATCCGACTGGCTTTTTCAATTCAGAATGACTTGTACAAGAATCTGTGGCAATTATGTACCCTATTTTGACAATGAGAGAACCAGTGTCTTTGTGCCAACCATGTTATCAATGCCATTTTGCCAACATAGAACCAGTGTCTTTGTGCCAACCATGTTGTCAGTGCTATTTTGCCAACCAAAGAACCAGTATCTTTGTGCCAACCATGTTTTCAATGCCAGTTTGCCAACATAGAACCAGTGTCTGTGCCAACCATGTTATCAGTGCCATTTTGCCAACATAGAACCAGTGTCTGTGCCAACCATGTTATCAGTGCCATTTTGCGCATAAAACCAGTATCTGTGCCAACCATGTTATCAGTGCCATTTTGCCAACATAGAACCAGTGTCTGTGCCAACCATGTTATCAGTGCCATTTTGCCAATCATAGAACTAGTGTCTGTGCCAACCATGTTATCAGTGCCATTTTGCCAATGAGAGAACCAGTGTCTTTGTGCCAACCATGTTATCAGTGTAATTCTGCCAATCATAGAACTAGTGTCTTTGCGCCAACTATGTTATCAGTGTCAGTTTGCTAATCATAGAACCAGTGTATTTGTGCCAACCATGTTATCAGTGCCATTTTGCCATTCATAGAACCAGTGTCTGTGCCAACCATGTTATCGGTGCAATGTTGTCAGTCAAAGAACCAGTATCTTTGTGCCAACCATGTTATCTATGCCAGTTTGCCAATCATAGAACCAGTGTCTTTGTGTCAACCATGTTATCAGTGCCAGTTTGCCAATCATAAAACCAGTGTCTTTCTGCATGCCAACCATCTTTTTAGTGCCAGTTTGCCAACATAGAACCAGTGTCTGTGCCAACCATGTTATCAGTGCCATTTTGCCAACATAGCACCAGTGTCTGTGCCAACCATGTTATCAATGCCATTTTGCCAACATAGAAATAGTGTCTGTGCCAACCATGTTATCAGTGCCATTTTGCCAACATAGAACCAGTGTCTGTGCCAACCATGTTATCAGTGTCATTTTGCCAATGAGAGAACCAGTGTCTGTGCCAACCATGTTATCGGTGCAATGTTGCCAATCAAAGAACCAGTATCTTTGTGCCAACCGTGTTATCTATGCAAGTTTGCCAATCATAGAACCAGTGTCTTTGTGTCAACCATGTTATCAGTGCCAGTTTGCCAATCATAAAACCAGTGTCTTTGTGCCAACCATGGTACTGGTGTTATAGAACCAGTGTCTTTGTGCAAACCATATTACTGGTGTCCAAAAGTTTAGCCATACCAAGCAAAATAAGCCACGCCCCCACACAAATCACTCCCACCTTTCCACGACGGCACTGCCGCACATCGGCCTGGCGGCGGCTTTGAAAAGTTGTTTCAGGTGCCAAAAAAACCTAGGGACATCCCTGGAGCTGAAATGATGTCCCAGTCCAGAGACTGTTCACCTCTACCACAGGGTTCTTGTTGGACATATTTGAAATCTTTCCCTAAATAATAGTTCAAAGAAACAGTTTGCACATCCTCTGGATAGGGTGAGACCCAAACATCTGTTATATGTCATGTGATAAACAGCCTGTCAAACATGCTGCAGGATGAACCTTGAAAGAATTAACAGAGTAACATTTCATGACGTGACCTGATGAATGATATTACAATTTACCATGACCTGGATGAATGACTATTACAGATTACCATGACCTGGATGAATGAATATTACAGATATACCATGACCTGGATGAATGACTTATACAGATTACCATGACCTGAAGAATGAATATTACAGATTTACCATGACCGGATGAATGACTATTACAGATATAACCATAGACCTGATGAATGAATATTACAGATATACCATGACCTGGATGAATGATATTACAGATATACCATGACCCTGGATGAATGAATATTAACAGTATACCATGACCTGATAATGATATTACAGATATACCATGACCTGGATGAAATTCTATTAACGATTACCATGACCTGAATGATGAAATTACAGATTTACCATGATCCGGATGAATGACTATTACAGATATACCAAGACCTGGATGAATGACTATTACAGATATACCATGACCTGGATGAATGAATATTACAGATATACCATGACCTGAATGAATGAATATTACGATATACCAGAAACCTGGATGAATGAATATTACAGATATACCATGACCTGGATGAATGAATATTACAGATATACAATGACCTGGATGAATGAATTTACAGATATACCATGACCTGGATAATGAATATTACAGATATACCATGACTGGATGAATGAATATTTACAGATTCCATGACCTGGATGAATGAATATTACAGATATACCATGACCTGGATGAATGAATATTACAGATATACCATGACCTGGATGATAATATTACGATATACCATGACCTGGATGAATGAATATTACAGATATACCATGACCTGGATGAATGAATATTACAGATATACCATACCTGGATGAATGAATATTACAGATATACCATGCCAGAGATGATGAATATTACGATATACATGACCTGGATGAATGAATATTACAGTATATACCATGACCCTGGATGAATGAATATTACAGGTATACCATGACCTGGATAATGAATTTACAGATATACCATGACCTGGATGATGAATATTACGAATACCATGACCTGGATGAATGAATATTACAGATATACCATGCCCAGGATGAATGAATATTACAGATATACCATGACCTGATGAATGAATATACAGATTACCATGACCTGGTGAATGATATTCAGTTATACCATGACCTGGATGAATGAATATTACAGATATATACCATGACCTGGAATGATATTGATATACCATGACCTGGATGAATAATATTACAGATATACCTGACCGGATGGATGAATATTACAGATATACCATGACCTGGATGGATGAATATTAGATATACCATGACCTGGATGTGAATAATACAGTATATACTATGGACTGGATGAATGAGAACCTTCACAAATATTTAGACAAGTCCCATATTTAGATCACCCAACACTAAAGGTTATGACTTTTTATTTTCAGTTTCAATTTATTTTCATTTTTTTACATGACTAAGAATGAACTTTTACCACCCACTGAACATGTCTTTTTCACACATCCGCAACATTTTCATGCCCAAACAATTGAATAAAACATGATCCCTCAACCCTTGTAAAGGTCTCACCTCTTAGTTCCCTTAATCTCTCTGACTTTTATTGCTAACTAAAACAGCTTTAAAAACATTGGTCCCCATCATGCAAACAAAACGCTTAAAAGTCAACTGAAAAATCTAAATACAGCTTCCCATTTAGAAATGATAACATATGTGTTTAATCACCCTGATGGAATTCCATAAACATCAGTTCACTTGACTCTCAATTCCATAAATCTGTATAGTCATAAACATATATTTAGAATTTGATGTTGGTAATACAATAATACATGTGACCAGACTTGGTGGCCAAATGCTTAACATTGGGTTTTTTCTTCTGTCTGCCTACATAAATTATTAATGATAGGCATTGGTTTTGAGGACCAATACAGTATGGAAAAAAAATATACTAAACTTACAAAAGCAAACCCCCTAGGCCCCTACCATAGAATATTCACAGGGTAGAAAAACGCTATTCAGATTATAAACTAAAGTCCTGCTTCCCCCTCTGATTTAATCTGCTTTGATTGCCTTGCCCCCAAAACCCAGAAGTGTGCAGCCTATAGGAAGGCACATTTCTTCCAGTTGGCCTATTAAAATGGGCTATCATATGTGGGAGAGGAGAAGGAATCAAGAATTTTGGTAGGCATCTATGGACTCATTTGTCCGAGTTGCTCTTAAAGTTGCACTAACCTAACCTAATCAATAAATAATATCTTTGCGGTGGTATCATTGGTTTTCTGTGAACACGCTCCTTAAGCAATCCTATTCGATATGGCATTTGAGTGGCCTCAAGGTATAAAGCTGTGTACACAAGCTAGGATATTTAGAAATATAGGGGAAAAAATTCAGTCTGCAATGGACGGTGCCAATAAGTCACAACGTATATCTGTAATATTCATTCATCCAGGTCATGGTATATCTGTAATAGTCATTCATCCAGGTCATGGTAAATCTGTAATATTCATTCATCCAGGTCATGGTAAATCTGTAATATTCATTCATCCAGGTCACGGTATATCTGTAATATTCATTCATTCAGGTCATGGTATATCTGTAATATTCATTCATCCAGGTCATGGTATATCTGTAATAGTCATTCATCCAGGTCATGGTATATCTATAGTATTCAGTTATACATTTCGCTAGTTGGATAACTAGTGAATAGAGATGGACCCAAATCCAAACCCAAAGCTGGTTCTGAAGCAGATTTCATGGATCCATCAGATCTCGGACTTTGCGGATTTCTGTCATTCTTTTGGATTTTTTTGAACTGCAGAACTATTTTCAAAAATGTTACATATTTAGAAATTTTTACAATGCCAAAACAAGAGTGCATGGAGTTTCCAGTACTTGATGTTTTTTGGGTTTTTTTTTAAACATTGTGGGCATTGATACATGTTCCCTAGACCATTTCCCAGGTCCCTGAGCTATTCACAGTAAGTTACCATTGCTATTTATACCTTAAGTTTAGGCAGAATTTTTGGACTTTTTAACTCTCCTTGACTATAATGAGTTTGCTATTCATATACTTTTACAATCTGCAAGTGGAACAGATTTCAGTGAGTTCGGCCATCTCCACTAGTGAAACGCAAGAATTAAACTTCAACTTCGTCTGGTTGATCTTATTGAATACCGCAAGTTAAGTAATGCTATGTATAAAGATATTAGTTGTTCCAACCACAGGACTCCATCTCACCTTGACCCCTTTTGCGTTTAGAATTTGGCCCATTCATGGATGAAGTATGCGCTATGCACCTATTTCTGGTAGTATACATCAGGAACAAATTAGTAAGGGATACGCACTCAATTGTGAACTATTTCTTTATTGGGACTTGCAGTGCACAACGTTTTGGGATTTTCCCCCTTCCTCAGGTGCATAATTCAACATACCATGTGCTTCCTTAAGTACACTTCACTCATCCCCCTAGGGGGTGTGTGCAAATACGTGCTTGTGCAAATTGGATATCTTTAAAAATACTTTCCCTTTAAAATATTACTTATACATTGTTCTTGAAACTTCCACATCAGTGCAACAATTTATTAATACATTTTCCACTTTAATCATAAAAGCTGGTGATAAAACCTTAATCAGTGACTGAAACCTTCTCCTTTTCTTTATTTTAAAAGGGCTTGTGCTGACTTTAAACATTATCCTTTTCTTGCCTTTAATGCAAAGTGCCAGTGTAAATCTAGTGCTATATAAATAAAGTTAAAATAAAAAATGTAACGGTTGGAATTTCTATTCTCAATAGTAATCTACAGCTTATTATTTAACTTTTATTACTCTATACCAAATGTATCTTTTCAGATGTACAGCTCTTCTGAGTCACCCATTGACCAAATAAACCTGGTAAGTGTATATAGATTCTTATGTGTACATGTTATTAAATTTATATCACAGAAAACAGCTAAAATTCATTTCTTCATTGAATCCTTTGGGATGTGTTAAGGTGGTGTATCCAGAAAATTCTCCTCTTGGTAATTTGTTCACCACCTCCAACACCATCCATCTTACCTGGGCTGCGTTGTGTCCCTGTTGTTTGAAGTGCCTTGAGACTGAGGTTACCCTTTCGTTTTTCTCTAAATTACATCTAGTGATAGATATCCCTCTTATGTTCACCTATGCGGGTCCCCACTTGTCGCTTTTAGTGATGGCCCAGTTCGCGGATCCGAACCCGAATCCGCGGCGGATTTAACTCGTTCACAAATGGCGGATATCGTGGATTTTCCGGTTTTCCGCCTTCCGAACTTTTCCGAACTGCGTTTTCTAAAATTTTCGAAATTACGAGGATTTCTTGTATTTCGAAAATGCATGAAAATACGTATTTTCCAAATTTTTCGAAATTACGAGGATTTTACGTATTTTCAAAAATGCGGGAAAATACATATTTTCGAAAATTTTCGAAATTACAAGGATTTCTCGTATTTTCGAGGATTTTTTCATTTTAATGTGTTTTAATGGGCCCGCTTGCGGAGTTTTAAATTTTCGGATTTTTTCGAAAATTCGCGGATCCTCGAGCGGACCGGATTTTGCGAAGCTCGGACATCTCTAGTCGCTTTGTTTTCCCCACATAGGCTAGGCCGCACGGACATTTGAGTAAATAGATCACTCCCGTGGTTATACAGCTCGCAAAGTGGTTTAGCTTCCCTTGTGAGGGATGTGCCACACCATCCCCTTTAATAATAGCGGTACATACCTGGCAATTCAGACAGGGAAACGTCCCTGGTTTTATTGTCGCCTTTGTGTGTTATTTTTGTTTTTAAAATCCGAATGTACCAGTTGATTCCCCAAATAGAGGTTTTTGTTTAAACAGAGAGTCCACTTTTTCATCATTGCTCAGTACACTCCAGTACTTATTTATAATCTGTTTTATTTTCAGTGATTGCTGTATGTGGATACGAAAGGTATCGAGGTATCTCTTGATTGTACTGTTTGTTTATTGGGCAATGTTTGTCTAGGTGTAGTTAAAGCTTCATCCATCCATCTTCTCTGGTAGCCTCTTTATTTGAATTTCGTGGACATCTCCTCTATTCTCCCTTCACAAGTCCTATCGTCTGATACATTCCTTCGCACTCTTAACAACTGACCTAGTGGTTTGCCTTTAATAGCGCTGTTAGGGTGGAAACTCGATGCGAGGAGCATGTTGTTTCTGTCTGTTGGCTTAACGTATACTGTAGATCTCGAGAGTGGAATTAACCTTTTTTACCATTACATCAAGGAAAGATATTTCTTTTACATCATATTGCACTGTGAATTAAAGGTGCCATGTGTTCACATCCCGTATAAAAAGCTTTAGATCTAACTCAGTGCTATGTTTAGTAAATCCAGGATAAAGTACACTTTACTTGTAGATAGATTTAGTTCTAGCAATTTGCTTTCTATATCTGTTGTATTCAATTAGATCAACCGGACTTGAAGTTTTTAACTTCAAGTCCGGTTAATCTAATTGAATACAACAGATATACCATGACCTGGATGAATGAGAACCTTCACAAGCAATTTGCTTTCTATTATCTTCACTCCTTCCTGTGAGGGATTGAATACCCATAGTTACCAAAAACGTGCAGTCTTGTATATTTGTTACTCAGTCTATTTATAAAGTCCGTAGTATCCGTTAAACATTCTGGGATATTCATAGCTATGGGATGAATGTAGTGTTCAATGTAAATGCCTAGTGGTTCCAAAATTGAGCCCAGTCCGGCTACTATAGGTCTTCCTGGTGGATGAAACACGTCTTTATGGCAGAGTGTAAAATACTGGGGTAATTGTGTTTTCTTGTAGTAAAAATTATTTTGTAGTGATGACAAAAATCCCAGGCGTCCATCACTGTATTTAATATTATTTGTGAAATAGTATGTACTGGATCTGTTAAAATTTGCCAAATTTTCAAGTTGTTGCTTGACTTCTGCCTCATATGCTGTTTTTTTTTAAAACTACAATCGCCCCCCCCCCCCTTATCGACCTTCTTTATTATTATATCATTTCTTTCCTTTAATGTTTGTAGTGCTTTCTGTTCTTTTTGGTTAAGGTTACTATAGTGCGGTCTATTATCCCATTTAAGTTTTTGTATGTCACTCAATACTAGTTTGTGAAACATGTCCACCATTTCTGATGTCATATTGGGGATAAAGTTACTTTTTTTCTTAAAGGGAATTTCTTTAATACTCTTTGTGTCTTTAAACATACGTTTGTATATTTCTGGTAGTAACCTCTATTTATTAAGGTACAAATGGGGTGACATGCGCAGCTGTACAATCAGATCGATGTTAGCTTTTTACTGGGTTACTGCAGTTAGGTAACATCTGATTGGCTGCTGTAGATTAACAGCACCTTTATTGCATCACTCAGCCCTTAAAGCTGGGTATAAACTTGCGATAGTGACCTACACCAACCTTTAAACTCTTGGTCAGCATGTCTGTACCTACCTTAAGTTTAAAATTTTAAAAGTGTTCTCAAGAGAAAGAAAACAAATTTGTGAGAAAATCAGCCCTATCAGAACTTCCAGCCAGGGGGAATTGTAACAATTGGTAAAAGACCAATATACACAGCTATTAATGGCAATTTAGATTGATTGATTGGACTTTGTAGACAAAAAAAAAACTTCTAACAAATTGCTTTAAATGGCTTCCTATTACAGCATATGGAAAGTGCTGGCAGGATGTAATAAGGGCATTTGGGGTTGCAGTCTAAATCCCAGAACTCCGGGGTATTTATCATTGATAATAAAGTGATTACAGAAAACTGTCGTTATCTTTAATGGAATGGTAAGCAGTACAGTTTTATTCCATTTTAAAGGGTTTGGATTCTAATCAAGATAACAGACTTTTCCTTTCATTTTTGCAAACCTAGGGAAATAGTTTGGAACAAAACTAAAGTTTGGAAACACATTTGCTATTATGGGCCCGACCTGCAACGCGCAATGGTGTAAAAAGACCATTTCAGGCGACTATCGGTGGTGTATGGGTGCTCGGTTGGGTGGATCATCATGGATGCCCGAATGAATGGGCATTTTGGGCGACTGAGCAGCTATACATCTACTGATAGTCGTCCGAAATGCCTGTTCCTACACCATCATGCATCGCGGTTTGGGCTCCGCGATCGCAAGTGTGTATGAGCCTTAAGGGACATATTTAGAAACAATCGCTATTTTTGATATCGCAGGACATCGTTATTTATGTATAAAGCCGATAATTTTCTCTATGAATTTTACCGCTGTGGCAATGTGAGGCGATAAAATCTGCAATGAGCACCGGTGACATTGCCATATTCAATTCATCTATCACTACCAAAAGAAAAACATGTCTGCAAGAGTCATGTAAAAAAGTGATCTTAGCAAAACCGGAAATCGCCAATTGTATTGCAGGAAATGCATTTGCGTTAAATCAGAATTTGGCGGAAATGGCGGCGAAAAGTTAGAAATATGCTCCTTAGTGTTATATTACAGTTTATTGGTACCCTTGGGGGGGGTGATGAAGTTTAGTTCTTAACATATCACTACCATATTCATTCTTTTTTATTCTTCTACTGTAAATGGTCACTAGAACGTGTGCAGAACGTATACTAGAACTAGCACTGACCCTGAAATGGCAGTTTTCCTAGGGTGTAGCTACCAGGGGTGCAGGGGATGTGACCGCACCAGGGCCCTTGGCCAAGAAGGGGCCCCGTTTTGTGCTAAGGTTCCAAAACTGCCAGTCTGTGTGCCAACTGTTTTACCAGTGGTCTGTGTACAAAGCATTTTTACCATTGTCTGTGTGCCAAGCATTTAACCAGTGTCTGGTTGTGTATACTGTCAGTTTCCCAACCAGTTTATCAGTGTCTGCATGCCAAGCATTTAACCAGTCCTTGTGCCAACTATTTTACCAGTGGTTATATACAAAGCAATTTACCACTCTGTAAGGGATTTACCAATTTACCACTCTGTAAGGATTTACCAATTTACCACTCTGTAAGGATTTACCATTAAACCCCCGTCTCTATAAGGTATGTGGATTTACCAATTTACCACTCTGTAAATGATTTACCATTTACCTCTCTATAAGGATTTAAGGATTTACCATTTTACCACTCTTAAGGATTTACCAATTTACCACTCTATAAGGATTTACCAATTTACCACTGTGAAGGATTTACCAATTTACCACCTATAAGGATTTACCAATTTAACCACTCTGTAAGGATTTACCATTTACCACTCTATAAGGATTTACCAATTACCACTCTGTAGGATTTACCAATTACCACTCTGTAAGGATTTACCAATTTACCACTCTTAAGAATTTACCAATTTCCCACTCTGTAAGGATTTACCAATTTACCACTCTGTAAGGATTTACCAATTTACCACTCTGTAAAGGATTTACCATTTACCACCACTCTGTAATGGATTTACCCCAATTTACCACTCTGTAAGGTTTAACCATTTACCACTCTGTAAGGATTTACCAATTTACCACTCTCCAAGGAGAAGTTTAGAAATGCTGTTTGAATCTGATTGAATAGTTTTGCTAGGTCTATGGGTAAAGTATGTTTGTCTGTTTTAAAATGAGAGCCTTTAAAAAAAATGATAATGATGAATTTGGATGTTTTTTATGGAAATGATTATTTAGTTTGCGGCGGTGTTTTGCATCAGGGCCCATAAGTCTGTAGCTACGCCGCTGCCGTTTTTCTTTTAGGGGGAGAGGGGCAGGTTTGCAATATAGAAAATTAAGAAAGAGTAAGAAAAAAATTCATTACCATGGATGTGTGTTAACATTTCTGTAGCTTTGTATCATTGTGGTTACATTAGAAACACTGCTAGTTTAAGCCCAGTCACCACGTCAAGGTTGCTTTCTTTAACTGGGTCCTGGTACTTGCCTACTTAGCTGCATCCAAAAAAATACCAAATATACCAAAATAACGACGTACCGATAACAGCCGTATCATAAATTTCCAGCATGGATGACACAGGGAATGCTGGGAACTACAGTTTACAAACATCTAGAGGACGGAGGAAGTATAGAAATATTAACTTTACTCCTAAAAATCACCTCACGCCATAATAGGAAGTGAGAGACAAGATGGAAACAGGAATTCAAAAGGGTTGGGGGATAAAATGGGATAAAGTATTTGAAATGGTCTAAAAGGAAGGATGTGGGAAGAAAGAGGAAACTTAAGTTGAAAAGATGGAACATCCAAACAAAGGATGTGTCTCTTTTATTGTGATATGGTCAGTGTTTAATTTCATTTATTGCCAATTAAAATAACATAAAACATCATGAAACTTTCTGACTAAACAATAAATTGGTAAATGAAACTGATTGGCTATAATTTAAAGGCGAACGACTAAATCTCCGTGCACCTGGTCAGATCGATCTGTCTGTATGTCTGTCTGTCTGTCTGCCTGCCTGCTTGTCTGTCTGTCTGTCTATAATATAAAATTAAATCGAAAGCAAACAAAGATTTTCTTAAAATGTGGTAATATGAGGAATATAAAGGGGTTCAGTCCTAGGATATAAGAGTAGGGGGTAAGGGTATAGCTGGATAGGTAGTCTATTAATATAAGGAATATAAAGGGGTTTAGTCCTAGGATATAACAGTAGGGGGGTAAGGGTATAGCTGGATAGGTAGTCTATTAATATAAGGAATATAAAGGGGTTCAGTCCTAGGATATAAGAGTAAGGGGGTAAGGGTATAGCTGGATAGGTAGTCTATTAATATAAGGAATATAAGGAATATAAAGGGGTTCAGTCCTAGGATATAAGAGTAGGGAGGTAAGGGTATAGCTGGATAGGTAGTCTATTAATATGAGGAATATAAAGGGGTTCAGTCCTAGGACATAACAGTAGGGGGGTAAGGGTATAGCTGGATAGGAAGTCTATTAATATGAGGAATATAAAGGGGTTCAGTCCTAGGACATAACAGTAGGGAGGTAAGGGTATAGCTGGATAGGAAGTCTATTAATATGAGGAATATAAAGGGGTCAGTCATAGGACATAAACAGTAGGGGGTAGGGTATAGCTGGATAGGAAGTCTATTAATATGAGGAATATAAAGGGGTTCAGTCCTAGGACATAACAGTAGGGGCGGTAAGGGTATAGCTGGATAGGTAGTCTAATTAATATAGGAGGAATATAAAGGGGTTCAGTCCTGGATAAATACGGTAGGGGTAAGGGGTATGAGCTGGATAGGTAGTCTATTAATATAAGGAATATAAAGGGGTTCAGTCCTAGGATATAAGAGGGGAAGGGGTAGGTGTATAGCTGGATGGTAGTACTATAAATATAAGGAATATAGGGGTTCAGTCCTAGATATAAGAGTAAGGGGGTAAGGGTATAGCTGATAGGTAGTCTATTAATAAGGAATATAAAGGGGTTCAGTCCTAGATTAAGAGTAAGGGGTAAGGGTATAGCTGGATAGGTAGTCTTAAATATAAGGAATATAGGGGTTCATTCCTAGGATATAAGATTAGGGGGTAAGGGTATGGCTGGATAGGTAGTCTATTAAATATAGGAATATAAAGGTTTCAGTCCTAGATATACAGTAGGGGTAAGGGTATAGCTGGATAGGTAGTCTATTAATATAAGGAATATAAGGGGTTCAGTCCTAGATATAACGTAGGGGGTAAGGGTATAGCTGGATAGGTGGTCTATTATATAAGGAATATAAAGGAGTTCAGTCTAGGATATAAGAGTAGGGGGTAAGGTATAGCTGGATGGTAGTTTATTAATATGAGGAATATAAAGGGTTTCAGTCTAGGACATAACTGTAGGGGGTAAGGGGTATAGCTGGATAGGTAGTCTATTAATATAAGGAATATAAGGGTGTCATCCTAGGATATAACAGTAGGGGTAAGGGTATAGCTGGATATGTAGTCTATTAATATAAGGAAAATAAAGGGGTTCAGTCCTAGGATATAAGATTAGGGGGTAAGGGTATAGCTGATATGTGTCTATTAATATGAGGAATATAAAGGATTCAGTCTAGGATATAAGCAGTAGGGGGGTAAGGTATAGCTGGATAGGTAGTTTATTAATATGAGGATATAAAGGGGTTCAGTCCTAGGACATAACGTAGGGGGGTAAGGGTATAGCTGGATGGTAGTCTATTAATATAGGAATATAAAGGGGTTCAGTCCTGGATAACAGTAGGGGGGTAAGGGTATAGCTGGATAGGTAGTCTATTAATATAAGGAATATAAGGGTTCATTCCTAGGATATAAAGTAAGGGGGTAAGGTTATAGCTGATAGGTAGTCTATTAATTAGGATAAGGAATATAAAGGGTTCAGTCCTAGGATAAAGTAGGGATAAGGGTATAGCTGGATAGGTAGTCTATTAATATGAGGAATATAAAGGGGTTCAGTCCTAGGACATAACAGTAGGGGGGTAAGGGTATAGCTGGATAGGAAGTCTATTATATGGGAAATAAAGGGTTCAGTCCTAGGACATAACGTAGGGGGTAAGGGTATAGCTGGATAGGAAGTCTTTAATATGAGGAATATAAAGGGGTTCAGTCCTAGGACATAACATGTAGGGGGTAAGGGTATAGCTGGATAGGAAGTCTATTAATATGAGGAATATAAAGGGGTTCAGTCCTAGGACATAACAGTAGGGGGTTAAGGGTATAGCTGATAGGAAGTCTATTAATATGAGGAATATAAAGGGTTCAGTCCTAGACATTAACATAGGGGGAAGGGTAATAGCTGGATAGGGAAGTCCTATT